>JAOTOL010001530.1:612500-1095000 GCA_034440575.1 Imbricaverruca yamaguchii | reverse complement strand
TGACGCATGACCGATGCAAGACTGATCCGCTACTGATGCGCGTGGTTTGTCCGTGACTGATTCGTGACTGATCCACGACTGATACAAAACTGATTCATGATTGATCCGTGATCGATCAATGATTTATCATGACGAATCCATGATTGATCCACTATTGATTCATGACTGATTAATGACTGATTCATAACTGACACATGATTGATCCATGACTAATACATGACCGATCATGACTGACACATGACTAATCCGTTACTGATGCGCGCCATATCCGCGACTGACCCGACCGCGGTGGCCGGCCAGCGTGCACCAGCTGACGCCGGCTCACGCGCAGCCGGGCGGCCCTGATCCCTCACTTGCAGCTGTAGTCGGGAGGCTGTCGGCACGCGTCCAGCACGGACACGACCACGCCGTCCAAGCACACGAACTGGTCGCACCGGTGGTTTCCGACGATGAGGTCGCCCGTCTCGTAGGTGGCGCCTTCGAACGAACACTCTGCGGACGAAGCCGACTGCGTCACCAGTGCCGCAGTCGTGCCGACGCCCACGCTGAGCAACGTCGGACAGCGTTGGTTGTCGTCCGGCGCGTGAGATTGTCTTCTGACAAGGCTTCTCGGTTGCGTATCGTTTGAACGTATCACATTACGTATCGTTTGAACTGAGCGAGAAGGCCATACGATAAGGGCGGTGGCACGGTGTGGCGCCCGTGCTGACGTGACACTTCTGGACTGCGTATTTACGTCTGAGGTGCGCACACCGAATTCGGTTGATAGACCGATTTCGGTAAGATTGCAGGCAACTTCGGCTGAATCAGATCGGCTCTTCAATGCACAGGTGACGCTTGTTTATTTTTTTGTTCGAATGTTTTGCTAACCCTATTCGGATACAGTTTCTGATGATTCCGAATGTTAACCTCTTTTGACCTTTTCGATTTTCATTTGCACGAACGGATCGACCGAACATTTCCGAATTCTGGATGAAAAAAAAGAACATATTTTGAGTTGTGGTTACCAACAGAAGCAAAACGTAGCTTAAAGTAGTGATTTGTGTTCAGAAATGGCCAAATTGACAGCAGTGTCAGTGCACTTCATTAACCCGCGCCGTCTCGGGGTATTCAGCCGCCCCCTAAGGTTTTCCGCGGATAGTAAAAGAACGGCGATCGATAGCGCTTCGAAATTTGGCATACCTTTGTCCACATCAATTTGGCATGTTGTGTCAACATTTTTAGGTCAGGTCTTGTAGGGTCAACGAGTTTGTCAAGATTAAGTGAGGTCAACTTCAGAAAAGTTCAACCAGTCGTTACGCCTTAACGGGTAAAGATATTTTATTGAAACTTTCAGTGTTTTCTTGTCTTTAGGGACGAAACAAAACACAGTAGAGGAGTTTTTCCCCGTTAATAAATACTTATTAATTATGCATATTTGCCCAGTAGAGCTCAAATCGAAGATTCTGGTTAAAGTAAACTTATTTTTTATCAGAGCAAGTTGAGTTCGAACAACATTTTTCGGGCCGGTCTACCAATTAGAAAAATAAAAACTAAAGAAAATTGAACTTAAAATGTTGAATTTAGAACTTAACTACATAATTTAATTTATTATTAATTGAATGTCATTGAATATTGAATATCAGTAATTAATTAATTCAATATAGTATTATTAGTTAAATCATTAATTGAAATTAATTTTGAAAATAATTTTTAAAGTCCAAAAGAAGCTGATAGCGACGTCTTTGCTAAGCTTTGATAAGCTGATAAGTCTTTGTCAGCGACAAAGACTGCATCAGATTATGGGGGAGTTGGCAACACATTTCGACAAAAAAAGTCATAAAAAGTTCACCTTTGTGCATATGTGGCGCGGTTGGGGTAGATGGTTTTGCAATCGAACCCCGTGCCGAATATAGAGCACGCTTCCCAGATTTGGACGAATTGTGCTGAATTGTGGAAATAGCCTTCGCTTATTTCATTCCTGTACTCTCGCGAACATTGGATACAATAAAGTACACCATGACGGCTCTTCAAGAGAGCCCAGTTGCTTAAGTTCGGTCCGTCGATAAGCTCCCTGTCGCGGTATATGGTACCCGATTTTATGTCTGGAGCATGGGACGCCCACACAGCCCAGCCCGTCTCTTGGCCTCGCCTGTCCAGTGCTCATGGTGGCTTCATATGCCTATGCTGACAAAGCTTCCTGGTTGGTTGGTTATTTGAGTTTTAGGGCTCATCGATGTGGTTTGGTCATTTAGCGCCCATTGACAAAGCTTCCAGTGAACTGCGTTCGCATCCAAGCTGCATGGACTGTGCACAAAGCTTAGCTGAATCACGATCGCGTCCTATTACGAGCTGAATCCAGCTCTGAGCCATCTTTGCTTCTTTGATTGGTTATTTGGGCTTAAGGACGCGCCGACTGCGCGGTAGTTTAGCGCCCAGAACTCATATTTACTTAACTAAACGCAGGTCACGGGCGGCTTCTGTCCACTCACTTTTCGGGCAGATCTGTTCGGTGCAGACGACGCCGGCGCTGCTGCACGTGCAGACGTTGCAGTCGTCCTCCCACGTGATCTCGGTGAAGTTGGCCGGGCAGGGGCCCGTGTTGCAGTCCCAGTCTGGGCAGCATTTGTCGTGGACCGGCACCTCCACGCACAACGGCCCGGGCGCCGGCGGGCATTTTATAATGCTGTCGGTCATGGCGCAGGTCAAGGTCGGCCGACAGCCGGCGCTGGATAGTGTTGCCGGACCACAGGTCGAGGTCATCTGCCGCCTCACACTGCAGACCGTCGCCGGCAATACAGTAGACCCCAAGATTACAGTCTGCCGTCACCTCACATTACAGACCGTCGTCGGCAATACAGGTAGACCAAGGTTACAGTCTACTGCCACCTCACATTACAGAGCGTCGCCGGCAATACAGTATACCAAGGTTACAGTCTGCCACCACCTCACATTACAGAGCGTCGCCGGCAATACAGTAGACCAAGGTTACAGTCTACTGCCACCTCACATTACAGAGCGTCGCCGGCAATACAGTAGACCAAGGTTACAGTCTGCCACCACCTCACATTACAGAGCGTCGCCGGCAATACAGTAGACCAAGGTTACAGTCTGCCACCTCACATTACAGAGCGTCGCCGCAATACAGTAACCAAGGTTACATCTGCCCCCCATTACAGAGCGTCGCCGGCAATACAGTAGACCAAGGTTACAGTCTGCCACCTCACATTACAGAGCGTCGCCGGAATACAGTATACCAAGGTTACAGTCTACTGCCACCTCACATTACAGAGCGTCGCCGGCAATACAGTAGACCAAGGTTACAGTCTACCTGCCAACCTCAGAGCGTCGCCGGCAATACAGTAGACCAAGGTTACAGTCTACTGCCACCTCACATTACAGAGCGTCGCCGGCAATACAGTAGACCAAGGTTACAGTCTGCCACCACCTCACATTACAGAGCGTCGCCGGCAATACAGTAGACCAAGGTTACAGTCTACTGCCACCTCACATTACAGAGCGTCGCCGGCAATACAGTATACCAAGGTTACAGTCTGCCACCACCTCACATTACAGACTGCCGCCAGCTACGAACTTGAACAATGCGCGCTCAAGTAGACGAACTTGTGAAATTCAGCACCTCTTTCATCAGTGACCTTCCTTTACAACACCTTGCCGCTGTGACTGCAATAGGTCTACAAACGGTACGCCCAGTGATCCGTTCACTGACCAATTGCTGAATTCGACGCGCCGTGGTGCATGGGTGGTATGAAAGTGCACCCGATGCCCGCCTGTGACCGAAGCGCATGCAATGTGAAAATCCACCCAACCCCCGTCTGTGATCAGAGCGCATGTAACGTGAACACCCACCCATCCCCCGTCTGTGATCAGAGCGCATGTAACGTGAACACCCACCCATCCCCCGTCTGTGATCAGAGCGCATGTAACGTGAACACCCACCCAACCCCCGTCTGTGATCAGAGCGCATGTAACGTGAACACCCACCCATCCCCCGTCTGTGATCAGAGCGCATGTAACGTGAACACCCACCCAACCCCCGTCTGTGATCAGAGCGCATGTAACGTGAACACCCACCCATCCCCCGTCTGTGATCAGAGCGCATGTAACGTGAACACCCACCCAACCCCCGTCTGTGATCAGAGCGCATGTAACGTGAACACCCACCCATCCCCCGTCTGTGATCAGAGCGCATGTAACGTGAACACCCACCCATCCCCCGTCTGTGATCAGAGCGCATGTAACGTGAACACCCACCCAACCCCCGTCTGTGATCAGAGCGCATGTAACGTGAACACCCACCCATCCCCCGTCTGTGATCAGAGCGCATGTAACGTGAACACCCACCCAACCCCCGTCTGTGATCAGAGCGCACCATTTGCAGTCTGTCGAAGTGGACACGAAAAGCTACCCACGCGTGCACGTTCTGACCAGATGAGCGGTGAACCCGGCACGGACACAACTGAATCGCACGCTTCGCACGGAGCACCGCGTGAGCGGAAGAGCAGACGGCGGTGCCACTCACGAGGAGAAGGGGACGATTCGTCTACGGGTAAGCTGCTCGTCTCACAGTCGAAAGGTTGTGGGTTCGAGCCTCACTTGTCGCTACTCGTCGCCCGCCACCAATCGGCGTGAGAGATCGGCGACGCTACACGACTCAACGGTCGCTGTGTCGTAAAAACCAATGACAAACCAACCAACTCACGAGGAGAAGATGACGCCGTAAGAGCACCTATACTCGACGCACGGGTGGTACGAGGCGACGAACGTCTCTCCGTGGGCGAGGTACAGCTGAGGGTGCCAGCAGCCTGCACGGAGCGGACGCACGTCAGCTAGTCACCAGGCGGAAGGAAACGGGGCAACAGGTATGATTAGCGTCACAAACAGCTCGGCATTCAGGCTGAGCGTTCCGGCACCTGGACATCCTGCATAGGCATAGGTATGGGCGCTAAATGGCCTCGTAGTCGGCGCGCCCTTAAGCCCAAATAATAAATCAAGCCTAGGCATAGGTGTGGTTGGAAACGGCATATTCAGGACGATATTCAGGTGACAGGACGCTTAGCCTGACTGCCATGCTATTTGTGACGCCAATGGTACAACACAGCGATGATGACACCGTGCGCTTGCGAACCGAATCGGGTGGTGAGTTATCGTCGAATACTGAAAAGCGATCACTTTGCTTATCTTGCGAGCAGCATGGAGGTCCATAGTTGTTGATGCCATAATGCGAGAGTTGCCGAGTCATATTACGTCATAGTCTATGGCTGGTGCTATGGAGTACAGCCCACCTGTGTCTAAACGGTGCACCAGAGTATAGCCCACCTGTATACAGAGCACAGCCCACCTGTATACAGAGTGCAGCCCACTTGTGTCCATACAGCACACCAGAGTACAACCCACCTATATACAGAGTACAGTACACCAGAGTACAGAACACCAGAGTACAGCACACCTGTGTCTGTACAGCACACCAGAGTACAGCACACCTGTGTCTGTACAGCACCCCAGAGTACGGCCCACCTCTGTTTGTACAGCACACCAGATTATAACCCACCTATATACAGAGTACAGTACACCAGAGTACAGCACACCTGTGTCTGTACAGCACCCCAGAGTACGGCCCACCTTTTTCGGGACACTTCTTCTTTGTGCAGAGGAGGACGCCCGAGTAGGTGCAGTGGCAGTGGTTGCAGCCGTCGAACGTGTTCTCGCCGGGCGAACAGTCGTGCTCGTCACAGTCGAACACCGGACAACAGTCGTCCGCTGCAGCCGAGAGGACACACCGGTCACACACGCCTCGGCCCCTCACCTTGGTCTCCCGGTCACATGTCTCGGCCCCTCGCCGCGCCGGTCGGTCTCTCGGTCACACGCGCTTCGGCCCCTCGCCGCGCCGGTCGGTCTCTCGGTCGGCCCTCACCTGGCTCCCGGACCTCGGCCCCTCACCTTGGTCTCCCGGTCACATGTCTCGGCCCCTCGCCGCGCCGGTCGGTCTCCCCTCGGTCACACGTCCTCGGCCCCTCACCGCCCTGGTCCTCCCGGTCACACGCCTCGGCCCCTCGCCGCGCCGGTCGGTCCCTCGGTCACACCCACCGCTCTATCAGTGACGTCATCAGGCTGTCAGTCATAGGCCCACTGGTCCCTCAGTCATATCCACTGGTCCCTCAGTCGCATCTGCTGGTCTCTTAGTCGCATCCATTGGTCCCTCAGTCGTATCCACTGGTCCCTCAGTCACATCCACTGGTCCCTTAGTCGCATCCACTGGTCCTTCAGTCATATCCACTGGTCACTTAGTCGCATCCACTGGTCCCTCAGTAGCATCCACTGGTCCCTCAGTCGCATCCACTGGTCCCTCAGTCACATCCACTGGTCCCTCAGTCACATCTACTGGTCCCTCAGTCGCATCCACTGGTCCCTCAGTCGCATCCACTGGTCCCTCAGTCGCATCCACTGGTCCCTCAGTCATATCCACTGGTCCCTCAGTCGCATCCACTGGTCCCTCAGTCATATCCACTGGTCCCTCAGTCGCATCCACTGGTCCCTCAGTCACATCCACTGGTCCCTCAGTCATATCCACTGGTCCCTCAGTCGCATCCACTGGTCCCTCAGTCGCATCCGCGAACCTCGCAGTCACATCCGTCGGCTTCGCGGTCACATTCTGACCTGATCTGACCTATCCTAGCCTGCCCCGACGTTGCTTAACCAGCGCCGTCTTTCCGGTGAGATCCTCACACCCCGTTTCGGGGGGGCGGCGGTTAGTAACACCCTCTAAAAGCCAAATTAAGCGTCGCACGAAAACGAAAGAGGTGTGATCGGAGAGCGCTCGACGAGTATGGTCCGGGTTCACCCCCAAAACAATTTCTCCCAAAAGTGACGTCACCAGGGGGGGCTAGATTTTCACGACTTTTCACTAATAAATTTCACTAATAAAAAATAATTCAGAAACGTAATGCAAGCATTACGTTTCTGGCTCTGGGGAGTTTACTTTGGGGGATACATGAAAAAAGAAAATTTATTTGGAATGAGAAAAGGACAGCGATATGGACCAGGACTATATTTTTTGGCCCCCCAAAATAAATTTTTTTTTTTATTTCAAAATTTTGAGTTTTCAAGTTTACTTTAATTTTCCTTCTCCAATGAGTAGAGCAGACCGAGAAACGTTGTTGGGAGTCAACTTGCCCTAATAAAATATGCTTACTTTAGCCAGAATCCTCTATTTGAACTGCAATTTGGCAAATACGCAAAATTTGTGTGATCAAAAACGAAAAAAGAGAAAAATTCCACTCGTACGTTTTGTTGCATCCCTAAAGATAAGCAAACGCTGAAAGTTTTGTTAAAATATCTGTATCCGTTAAAGCGTGACGACTGGTTGAACTTTTTTGGAGGTGACCTCACTTGACCTTTACTGACTCGTTGACCCTAGAAGACCTGATTTCAAAACTTTGAAACTTCATGCCAAATTGATGTGGAAAAAGGTATGCCAAATTTGGGCGCGATGCTTCGCGCCGTTCGTCCACTATCCGCGAAAAACCTGAGGGGGGCGGTTGAAGACCCCCGAGACGGACGGGTTAATCTCGCTTGCTACAGGACAGCATATCGGCCGCCATTCGCGAACTAAGGCTGGTGCGTTTACAGGCACATCCGCAATGCCATGGGCAAACAGGAAATACCGGCATCACTTTTTACAAATTATAATCATTTTAGTCCGAATACTTGCCGGAGTGGCATTATGCACCAGGGTTCTGTTGCTAAACAGAGCTTGTTGCGTGAATTCTGGTCCCACCACCCGATCCATTAATTCCAGTCCAACAGCATAATTTTGACCAAAAGCTTAACGTGTCGTCAATGTACAGACACGGCCGCCCGTCAACTCGTTCCCGGCCTTACCGGGCCAGCTGCCATCCGACTCTCTAAGTCGGGGGCTAAATGCGAGCGCGTGAAGCGACTTGAACCCCGTCTTGTCAGGACAGGAGAGGCCAGCGCAGGCCAGAGCTCCAACCAACTGAGCTACCAGGGCGGCAGGCCAACGCTACGAAAATGTCCACCTTTCAACCTTTGCTAAGGCGTTGGAATCGTCAGCATCCTCTGGATGAAGTAACTTCACCTTCACTGCTGAAGGTGTGAACCACTTCATCACTGTCGAAGGTCGTCGCTCGTTGTATAGTCCATTTCCCTCAAAGTATCGCATAGATCGACCGACTGCTTCAGGCTGGGTGGGCTCCAACTGATTGCGGATGGGCCAAGATGCCTGCATTTTCATTCATCGACATGCATGCACTTTCACTTACTGACCAAATTGCAGGACGGCTGCGGTCGACAGAGGGATCACGTCGCCTGATTTCAAGGCGCGATCGGATCGCAAGGGCTATGCTCACTGCGTTTCTTTTAAACCTGAGGAAAACGCCAGCCGGGGGCATCAAGTTTACCAGTTTCCGGACAGCGCGGACAGCTGCAGTAAGCTAACATGTCGTGGACCATACAACACGCCAACGAACGCCAGGAGGCAGACTCAATCAAGACCTTGCCAGACCCGCCAGTGGTCGGTTTTGCTCACGTCGTCGGAAGATCTCCCGACAGCCAGGCTGTTTCGGCTTCGGGCAGTCGTACAATATTTGGCCGATTTTTCCGCCAGAACATTTGTACCTGGCGCACTTGACAATCCACTCTGAGCCATCCCTGTGCAGGCGTCCGTGGTCGTCCAGACAATCTGAAACCACAGCGTCCTTCGTCACGCAACACGTCGCACGGACAGAGCTGGAGGAACGGACCCATCCGTAATCAACTT
Source organism: Imbricaverruca yamaguchii (assembly GCA_034440575.1). NCBI lineage: Eukaryota > Metazoa > Arthropoda > Thecostraca > Neoverrucidae > Imbricaverruca > Imbricaverruca yamaguchii. The sequence goes on along the minus strand of JAOTOL010001530.1, from coordinate 1,086,221 downwards.
AGCTCACAAGACTCGAGATTCGGACCAGGAACAATGGCGGGGTCACGGGTCGTGCGATCCCTGATCACAAAGCACTGGTCATGCAATCTATGAGCATGGAGCATTGATCGTACGATCCCTGATCCCAGATCACGGGTCGTGAGATCCCTGACCACGAGTCGTGAGATCCCTGATCCCTAATCACCGAGCACGGGTCGTGAGATCCTTGACCACGGGTCATGAGATCCCTGACCACGGGTCGTGAGATCCCTGACCACGGGTCGTGAGATCCCTGACCACGGGTCGTGAGATCCCTGACCACGGGTCGTGAGATCCCTGACCACGGGTCGTGAGATCCCTGACCACGAGTCGTGAGATCCCTGATCCCTGATCCCTGGTCGTCGCATCCTGTCGCCGGTCGTGAGAGCCCACAGGCCGACCACATCTGATCGGCTCTGGCGGAGCCGAGCTGACACAGTGCACGTGTCAGGTGGCGGCCGTTGACATGGTGGACGGATCAGGTGGCGGCAGTTTGCTGTTCATCCAACCGGGCCGACCCAAGGCCACCTTTGTGTTGCATGCGAGACCGCCCGCTATGCTGTCTTACCTGTTAAAGGGAACGCAGCGCAACAGAAGTTTAATTGAGTGCGATACTAAGAGGGCGAGCTACGACAGTCAGACGATGTCTACGACGATGACCCACTAACGAACGAACCAGAACAAGCACGCCACTATTGATCATTGGATTTGTTTTGTTTCATAACTTACGTGGTCAGACATCACTGACGACCTTGTCCTTGATTGCTCAGTACCCCCGCCCCCCATCTATTGACCTGCTGCATACCCTTGTCCCTACTGCAGTATATTGACCCGGCACCGACTGGCTCCAGTGCTATAGACTGCAACTATCCTAATACCTACGTCCTTTGCAGTAGCAGCACAGTAGCAGCACATTGAACATCTTTAAAAACAGCATAGACAATCATTATAAGAATAGAGGGCTTGATTTTCAGTATTACAGGGAGGGCTGATTGACAGATTTGGTGGGCAACTGGTTCAGTGTACAGAGTGCAACAAAGAAGGGCCCTTGTGGCTCATAGTTGCACTAATCTTTTATGTCTTTATGTCTTTGCCATTCGGCCAGCCGACTTCCTCATCTCCATCCTTTGCAATAATAGTTCCTAGCTGCGTGGATGTTTGCAAGTCAATCCAATGCGATATAATGAAATACAATTTTTGTTCGCATAGGGTCCACCATTGATTCATGGATACCCGCCAGACCATCTCAATAGGTAGCATGGACAACAATTATGCCGGAGAGAGGAATAGTTGGCAACATTTTGACTTTCAGCGCACCAAAAATCACCCGATCATCGCCGAACATCGTGGGTGGAAAATCAGGCACGTGAACTGTTCACACTATGATATTATACTTCCACAACAGGGCACTGAAAATGAATCTTCCGTTTGGTACCAATAATCACGTCTACTCGCTCACTCGTCATTATTTTTAAACCATAGAACATTCTTTTCCTGCTGCGTTTCGCGATCTAATGTCGCCACTCAGCGTCATATGTGTCCCAATTTTGATGTTCGCCAATTTGTATCCCGATGTTCTTCATGAAGCGCCCTTAATCTGTGTTCAAATAAGGAAGCTCGCGGGAGCATTTTCCCTTGCGAACAGCTATCGGCAGTGTTTCACCTTGCGACGCATGTTCTCAGATGACGAATGTGCACATTGGTTTGTGTACATTCCGAGATGCCGAGATCATTTCCAGGGAGCGATGGCGCTTTTCTCTTTTTGCCCCTTCAGAAATGTTGTTGAATGCTCAAGAGGCTGAAATTACTTTAGTTCTGCATGCATGCCTCAAACACCCTGGTGTATAGACACTCAAATTATTGCGCCCCTGACTGACACACACGGAAATTTGATTGTACGGTGCATACATTTGCACACATTTGCCCTACCATTTGACTTCCCTGTGTAGGATTCTTATAGGCACGAAATAGTAGCTTCACGTAAACAGTGAATATTATGATCACCTTTTCTATGCTAGCTTCGAACACCAATACGCCGCAAATACATCCACATCATCCAACATCACACAAATGCTAATGGCCACGATCAGATATCCTGACTGTTCACTTGTGACAGGAATACATGTGGTGACAACTTGTGACAACTGCAGAGTGTTTGACACATCGAGAGTGCACGCGCAGCTAAAGGAGCGCGCTGTGTCGCGGCCGACACCAAGCGCATCAACATCTTCAAAACGCACAACCGCTCCGGACACCACCGTTGAAAGTCGGCAGTCGCTTTGACCTCACGACAAAGGTCCCGGGTTCGACTCTAGCGCCACTCAGGACATTTCCCAATTCCGCGGCCCACCGGCGAAACAGTGTGGGCGGCGCCATTAGCCGTGAATGTGCATAAAGTGTGTCGTGAACCAACCAATAAACAATTTGGCCTCACGACCTCTCTTCTTCTCTCTCCACTTCTCTCCTCTCTTCACTTCTCTCCAGCCCTGGGCGCTACATAACCAGTAGCCGGTGATGCGCCCCAAAGCCCAAATAATCAACCAAAACTTCTCTCCAGCCCGGTCTCAGGGCGCACTCTGCCGTCGACACACCGAGCCGCGGTTTCGTCACCTCAGCCGTCAGCACCGGCGCGTCCGGTCGGCTGGTGCGGCCCGGCAGGAAGCCGGCGGCGGACCGGCCGGGTCACCCGATCTCGGCGCGCCGGTCCAGGTGCTGCCGCATCCGCCTGCCGTCGGCCGGGCATCGTCCCGAGCCGTGTCAGCGTCCGTCAGCGTCCGGTCGGCGTCCGGTCAGGGCCGGTGTCGGCGGCGCGGCCGGCCGCCCGACCTCGACGTTATCTCGGATCTTCCTGGTGTCTGTGTGGCACCGGCGCTCGAGCCTTCGCGCCGGACCCGGCCCAGAGGCTCGTCCGACATGTCTCCCTCGCCCCCAGTCGTGTCCGAGTCCCCGTCCCCACTCTCCCCCTCTCAGTCGCCATTTCCCATTGCTGCAGCTCTGCTGGGGAGAGTGGGGAGGGGGCGGGGTGGGTGGTGGGTTGGCTTTGGTGGTGGGACCACAGTCGTCGATGGGTCCATCGGCCACGCAGTCGGCATTTCTTGCAGCTCTGGTGGACTTGAAAAGTCCCTGGTGCGGATGTCGGTACACAATATATCGTAGCAGCCCTAAGACTTGATTCAGTTCAGGTCAGTCAGTTCAGTTCAGTTCGGCCAGTTCAGTTCAGTTCGGCAGTGGGTGAGTCGGTTCAGATCAGCTGCTGAACGACCTGATCAGTGGAAGGATCCACCACCACCCAGCCACCACCACCCAGCCACCACCACCCAGCCACCACCACCAAGCCACCACCACCACCCCAGCCACCACCACCCAGTCATCATTCGGCCATCCGACCACCATCCGACCAGCCGATCACCATCCGCATCACCAGTCCGATCACTACGCGACCACTCCGTCACCACCCGGCCACCCGATCATCATCCGGTCATCACCCGGTCATCACCCGACCACCCGGCCACTACCCGACCATCCGATCACCATCCGACCATCCGGTCACCACCCGACCGTCCGATCACCATCCGGTCACCACCCGACCGTCCGGTGTCACCATCTTATCACCACCCGACATCCGGGCACCAACCGACCACTCAGCCACCCCGATTATCCGGTCACCACCCGACCACCACCCGACCACCCGGTGACTACCCGGCTACCCGAGCACCACCGGGTCACCATCCTATCACCACCCGGTAACCCGGTCACCACCTGACCACAACATGTCTGGTCGGCGTTCACTGCACGCTGGCGGGCCGTGTGGCCAGCGCTGGCCAGAAGGCCGGACCCGGGTCAGCAGTTGCCGTCGTGGTGTATCTGCATTTCGGACCTAAGTCAGCAGGAGCCGTCGATGATCTGCTCTCCGGAGCTGAGTCAGGAGTAGCCGTCGGCGTATCTGCACTACTCGGTCAGCTTCCAACTGGGCATACGGGACTCTACTTGGCGGCATAAAGCCTGGCTGACACACGATTAATCAGAATGCGAATGAATATTACACGGTGTGTAATATTCATTCGCCCTTTCTTTGTCAATCATAAAATAAAACGTAAAGGAGTTATTTTGAGCGAAGTGCATCTGCATCTAAAAGTTCGGGAACAAGTACAAAAAGTACTTGTATGCAAAATGTAAAAACTGGTTTTAAAGCTTGTTATCTCCAGCCACACTTCACATGAATGCCTTTAAGCACTGCCTATGCCCGAATTTCACAAGTGTCTATATTTATGGGTTAAGCATTCTACAATTTGGATAAGCCGGACTTCTTTTTATAAATTGCTAGTGCTACATGCGTTTTTTAAAACATAATGAACGTCTGTGCATGCATCGTTGTTCTGTAACTAAGTAGGATTTTACGTGTCCCCGAAATCAGGAACGGTTATCTGTAGCGTAACACGACATGTCACAAAAGGCACGTCAATTAGGGATCTGTTCCTGACCCTGCTCGAAAAAAAGAGTAGAGCAACGTGGAGCAACTTGGAGCAGTTCGGAGCAGGCTCGGTAAAAGCGAGCGCTGGAACGTCTGGAGTAACTTGGAGTAAAAATCAGCTGTTTGTGCTTGTATTGTGGTTACATATATGACGCAGATGTTCAGAACTCGTTGACGCAGATTCCCCAAAGTGCTTCGCAAATGTATCGTCAGCGCCACATTTGTGCTACTCCAAGCTGCCCCTGCTCTCGGCCGGAGTAAGTTAGAGGAAGTTGGAGTATATTGGAGCTACTCCGTTCTGCTCCGAAAACGCACGGGAACACGGAGCAGCTACTCCAAGTTGCTCGGAGCAGCTTGGAGCAGGGTCAGGAACACACCCTAGAAATCCCATAACGAATCTGTTTGTGTGGTGCTTCAAATACACACTCTGCATAGTGCAGCCACTGATGGTTATATTATTAGACTATTGAGGAAAGGGCCATCCCGTAATATTAATTCGTCCTCCCTGTTCCTGATCAGAACACTGAAGCGTTTAGACATAAAGACATAAAAGACATAAAAGATTAGTGCAAATATGAGCCACAAGGGCCCTTCTTGGATGCACTCTGTACACTGAACCAGTTGCCCACCAAATCTGTCAATCAGCTCTCCCTGTCCTGTAATACTGAAAAGCAAGCCTTAATCAGAAGTCAGTTACAAGTTGCCTGCCAGTGAGTCGTGGGAGGCCACCGCTCAGAAGAAAAAGCATCAGGACGCTAATGACAATTTGTGTAAGGTGACATCCAACACCAAAAACAACTATCACCCGGATGGGTCGGGCCGGCCAAGTCCACCTGGCCATGTCCACCTGGCTAAAAACAACGACCAATCGCAACGGAGGAGCACTTGCGATAAACACACAACAGGAACAGGAAATCCTGACGACATTTCCACAAATACGATGGCCTGTGTCGACGTGAGGACATCCAACGGTGAACAAGCACCGGTACGGCCACCTCACAATCATGGTGTGGAAGGCGAGGGGAGTTTGCTGAGCTGAGACGTCGTTGTCCGGCAGTGCATCTGATGCTGTCCAATGCTGCACCATGTTGTCCAATGTTGTCAGATGTTGTCAGATGTTGTCAGATGTTGTCAGATGTTGTCAGATGTTGTCAGATGTTGTCCAATATTGTCCGATGTCGTCCGACAGTCGTGGACCGTAAGGTGACCCAACTGGGGTCTCAGGTCAGCTCACGTATTGGCGTCAATGCAGGAACTTCGACACTTAATGCTGGCGAGCACGTGTGGGAGCATATTAATGTTCCAAAAATTGGGACTCTAGGATGCTTCTGAAGTCGTTTCATTCATGCACTGTCAGCGGGGTAATGGCAAACGTTCCGGCGGAGTGGAGGCCACAGCCCCTGGCCCTTCCACCTGTTATTCGCCCATGGTCCTGTGGTCTGATAAGCCTTCTAACAGCACTTTGACATGCGTGACTATGCCATTTGTATGGCTCGAGTGAGACATACGGCGCACGTGGGCTCCGTAATCAGTGGACCCAGTCACGTGCACACAGTGAGCCCCGTTATGTGGGCCCACTGAGCCCCATCGTGTGGTCCCAGTGTGGTCCCAGTGTGCCCGTCGTGTGACCCCAGTGTGCCCCGCCACGTGTCCCCAGAGTGCCCCGCCACGTGTCCCCAGAGTGCCCCGCCACGTGTCCCCAGAGTGCCCCCCACGAGAGTGCCCCGCCACGTGACCCCAGAGTGCCCCGCCACGTGTCCCCAGAGTGCCCCGCCACATGTCCCCAGAGTGCCCCGCCACGTGTCCCCATAGTGCCCCGCCTCGCGACCCCAGAGTGCCCCGCCACGTGACCCCAGCGAGTCCCACCACGTGACCCCAGAGTGCCCCGCCACGCGACCCCAGAGTGCCCCGCCACGTGACCCCAGAGTGCCCCGCCACGTGACCCCAGAGTGCCCGCCACGTGTCCCCAGAGTGCCCCCCACGTGTCCCCAGAGAGCCCCGCCACGTGTGCCCCCACGTGCCAGAGTGCCCCGCCACGTGTCCCCGAGGGGCCCGCCACGTGACCCCAGTGTGCCCCAGCGACCCCGCCAGAGTGCCCCGCCACGCGACCCCAGCGAGCCCCGACTGACCGCCAGCGCAGCTGTACAGGGCGCAGCACTTGTCGTCGCTGTGGCCGACCGGCAGACAGCCGGGCCCGGAGGGCGGCGCCGGACACAGCACGGCCTGGCAGCCGCAGTCGTACTCGGGGCAGCAGCCGGTCGTCGCCACCGGCGCGCAGTCGGGCCGCGGTGGCGGCGGGCACGGCACGTCGACCGCCGCCGGGACGCCGTAGTGGCACGTGTACCGCGTGCAGCCGGTCGTCCACGTGCTGCCGGCCGGGTGGCCGCCGTCGCAATCTGCCGCCGCCGGCAGCGGGTCAGCGTCGCACGCCAGGTCGGGTCGTGCGCGGGGTCGAGGTCATGCGCGAGGTCGGGTCGTGCGCGAGGTCGGGGTCATGCGCGAGGTCGGGGTCGTGCGCGGGGTCGGGGTCGCGCACGCGGCAACAGTAGTTGGGGTTAGCGTACTGCAGGTGCACTGCGGATAGCACTGGCCGCGGTCGACGAAACACAGGTGTACTGCGGTCGTATCTCGGGTGCACTGCGGACGTACCACATATGTACTGCGCACAACATTGACGGCGGCCGAAGTACCACATGCGTACTGGGATAGCACTGGCCGCAGCCGACGTACCACAGGTGTACTGCGGGCGTACTACATGTGTACTGCGGGCGTACTACAAGTGTACTGCGGACGTACCACAGGTGTTCTGCGCACAACGAAACAGATGTTTTCTATAGGCCACACTTTGTGCGGCTGACGTACCACATGTGTAACGTACCAAGTTCTGCGGGACATGTAGGGGTCGATGTACCACAGGTGTACTGCGGATGTACCACAGGTGTACTATGGACGACACTGACTGCGGCTGACGTACCACATGTGTACTGCGGACGTACCACAGGTGTTCTGCGGGCGTACCACAAGTGTACTGCGCACAGCGGTCGACGTACCACAGGTGTACTGCGGATGTACCACAGGTGTACTATGGACAACACTGACTGCGGCCGACGTACCACAGGTGTACTGCGGACAGCACTCGTCGGGGTTGATGCGGCGACAGTGTTCGTCCACCGGTTTAGCGCAGTCCTGCACGGCGGAGGTGACTTCGCCGTCGGTGCACGTGAAGTGGGTGCAGCCGACCACCCAGCTGGTGCCGTGCGGCCGGACAACTCCGTCACTGTCCTTACACCCTGAGGGACAGGAGAGCTCATTCAGCACGGCAGACACGCAGACAAGCCGACTTAATATCGGGCAGATGCAGATCACCGTGGGCGCATCCGGACACAAGAGAGCTGCGCCGCCGTCGGCGCACCCTGAGGCTAGAGAACTGCGCCGCCGTCGGCGCACCCTGAGGCTAGATAACTGCGTCACCGTCGGCGCACCCTGAGGCTAGAGAACTGCGTCACCGTCGGCGCACCCTGAGGCTAGAGAACTGCGTCATCGTCGGCGCACCCTGAGAAGAGAACTGCGTCCTCGTCGGTGCACCCTGAAAATGCGTCCCACCGGACCCGGAAAGAAACTGCGTCCTCGTCGGGCACCCTGAGGAAAGAGAACTGCGTCCTCGTCGGTGCACCCTGAGGCTAGAGAACTGCGTCACCGTCGGCGCACCCTGAGGAACGCCCGACATAGGCTGGAACGCGCCCGTCGGCACCCTAGAAAGAGAACTGCGTCACCGTCGGTGCACCCTGAGGCTAGATAACTCCGCCATTGTTAGTACACTCTGAGGAAGAAGAAGCTTGTCACTGTGGCCGCACCCTGAGAAAAGGGAATTCTGCCATTGCCATCGTATCCTGATATCGAGGAATCCAGTCACGGCCAGTACACCCTGCGGAAGGGGAAACTCTTTCTCAACCAATAAACCATGAGGAAGAGCAGCAATGTCACTGCCAGTGCACCCCGAGGAAGAGAACCTCCGTCACTGTCGGTATACCTTGAGGCTGGGGAACTCTATTATCCTGGCACACCACGAGAAAGAGGAAATCCGTCCCTGATGGCACAACCCGAGGAGGTGAACTCTGTCACTGTCGGTGCACCCTGAGACTAGATAGTCCCCTTACTATCTGTACAACCTACCGCCAGATAGCAAGGTGAATACACAAGCCCTGTTCTCCACCCATAGACCAGTGGTCTTGCTCGGCGCCCATCCACTAGTGGCCCCATTATCCGTTCATAGAGCAATGATCCTGCTCTCTTGCTCGTGAAAGCACCGATGTTGTAAATCATGTGTGAACACCGCACGGTTCTGTCTGTCGAGGGTGGGTGTTATATGTTTCTCACTTCTGTTCTTGTGTATGCTACGCTTTGTTGTACTCTGAATCAATCTAATTGGAATACCTGCGAAAGCTGAAATAATAAAGGAACTTCAATATGTCTCAACATGGTCAGAAATGTCTACTTTGATAGTGACTGCATCCTTTAAGCCATAAAGTGTTCATAATTAATAAGAGTCACAGAGACCCATCTGGGGTAAGCCTATAAATGGAAGATGCCATAACCCAGGACAAAAGGATACTAAGCACTGCAACCAACACCACGGCCTAGATTCCAAAGAAACTATCTGCCAACATCCTACCCCCGCCACCAACACCTATCCTGTCATATTCGCTCGATCCACATTTGCCATTCGACGAAGAGACGAAGTGTCGGCGGCGCGCGGGGCGCACCTTCCAGGCAGTCGAAGATGGGGCAGCAGCCGAACGGCACCGTGCGGCCAGTGTCGTTGCAGCCGCTGTAGAGCGGACCCGGTCGGTAGCACGACGTCGGACGCGGGTGGCTGTAGTCCACCTTGCAGTACTTCAGGTACTCGGTCGAGTCGCACACCCAGCGCAGGCAGCACCCCGGCTGCTGGACCGGCGCACAGTGGAGCTGGCGGAGCAGCGGTCAGGTCAGGTCACGCCAGGTCGCGCAGCTCTCCTTCCGAGAGAGCTGCGTGACCTGAGAGAAAGAGAGCGAGCGAGAGTGAGAGAGAGAAAGAGAGAGATAAATAGAGAGAGAGGGAGGGAGAGAGAGAAAGAGAGAGAGAAAGAGAGAAAGAGGGAGAGATACAGCGAGAGAGAGAGAGAGAGAGAGAGAGCGGGGAGTAAAAAAAAACACAAGCAATAGTTAAGAGTGAAAAGAACACCAGAAGGCGTGGCGCAGATAATACGGGGCTCGTTATATAAATGAAGATTAAGGTGCAGCGAGAGTCAGTACAAACACTATGCTCTGCTCTATGCAAGCTTCCGCACAAATGGCCACAGATGGTGTAGATTATGATTATACCTAATTTCTCCTGAGACAGATGGGAGACTTATATTCGCAAATAATCTTTTCTCGTCATGTCCGAGCCACAAAAGCCAGCAAGCTGAACAGCAGTAACCTTGCACAGCAATCAATTTTTACACGCACAAAGAAGGTTCTCCTGTCCCAAGGCGGCTGTTATGAACGAAACCCCTGCGCCGTGCGTGGGGTTTCGCTGAGCCAGACGTCGCTGAACCCAGAGGTGGGTTCAGCAACCTCTGGGCGCGCTGCACGACCACGCAGTCGATGCTTCCCTTGGCCAAAATATCCAGCCAACCAGCCGACTGACCTCGTCCTTGGGAGGTGGAGGGCAGCTGTAGTCGTGCCAGACGACCTTGCCGTTGTCGCACACGTGCGAGCCGCACTGGCTGGTCCACGTGTCGTGATGTTGATAGGTCTTGCCCTCGTACTCGCACGGGTCCGCTGAAAGCGAGCGCGCAAGTGCAAGTGCGCAATACTGACGGCACATGGTCAGCACCATGTGCCGTCAGTCACCCGGTCAGCCGTGAACTAGCAAACATACTTGTTATTGTTTGTTCATTGATTCCGGGCGTCAGATCAGACGCAGTCACTGTTCACTGTTGAAATGTTCACCAATCAAGTACAATGAGTGAATGTTCCTGTGGTTGTCTGCCCAACGCAGTGCCCTTTGCCGCGCCATGCCTTACCGTGCGCTGTGTGCCACCGTGTCCCCAGCCTGTTGTTCCCCCGTCCTGATCTGCCATTACCCTTCCCCTGACCCAGGCTGATCGTGTGCTGTGTGGTGATTTCACTGCAGGCCCGTGCGCGTTACCGTGCCTGACCGCACGGCACCGTACCGTATCGTATCGTATCGTATCGTATCGTATCGTATCGTATCGTATCGTATCGTATCGTATCGTATCGTATCGTATCGTATCGTATCGTATCGTATCGTATCGTGTCGTGTCGTGTCGTGTCGTGTCGTGTCGTGTCGTATCGTGTCGTTTGTGTTTTGTTTTTTTTTTGTTGTGTGTTTTTTGTTGTATCGTATCGTATCGTATCGTATCGTATCGTATCGTATCGTATCGTATCGCACCCTGCGAGAGGCTAACCTCGTACCCACTCATGCCTCATCTGACAGCTGAACCACTGCCGCTGGACGGACCGGATATACCGGACCGTGTATACCGGACTGGGTATTCCGAACTGAGCACACCGGACCGGGTATACCGGACCGAGCACACCGGACCCGGCATACCGGACCGGGTATACCGGACCGGGTATACCGGACCAGGTATACCGGACCGGGTATACCGGACCGGGTATACCGGACCAGGTATACCGGACCGGGTATACCGGACCAGGACCGGGATACCGGACCGGGTATACCGGACCAGGTATACCGGACCGGGTATACCGGACCGGGAATACCGGACCGGGTATACCGGACCGGGTATACCGGACCTGGTATACCGGACCGGGTATACCGGACTGGGCACACCTCATTCAAAGAGTGGAAGGGGAGAGATGGAGGGGGCTCTCTAGCTTATTTAGGCATACGTAAAGTTAGCAAACGAATGAGATGAGCAATTGTTTTCCAATATTATAAGTACACTAAGTACGTCCAAGTCAGTAAGATGGCCTCTCACTGCACACCCAGACCGAGAGCTGGTCGTCACCTCACCTTGGACATCGCTGCAGTTCGAGCAGCACTCGCCCGGCTTGGTGACGGGCACACAGTGGGTCGGCAGCGGCGGACAGTCGATCACGGCCCGGTGGATGCTGCCGTCGTGACACGTGCCGATCACGCACGGCTTGATCTTCCACTGGTCGTTGTGCGGGTGCACCACGCCGTCCAGGAGGCACGAGCGGTCGTCTGAGGCACGAGACGCCCGTCAGGTGCAGGGTGATGCACACGAGGTCAGCTCCTGGGTCATCGAGCACCGACGGAAGGGCGAGAGCTGCTCAGTCATGCACGTGTACGATGCAAGGCTCGATGGATGAACCAGGATGGAACTGAATAGAACTGGATCACATCGGCTTTCAGAAAGCGAATAATTTCCAAAGCTGCACTTGGCCGATAGTCGTTTATAGTCTTAACACGCGCCATGGAGGGGGGGGGGGGCGAAATCCGCCCACCCCTCCGGTTTTTCGTAGATAACTCCAGATTTTGCGATAACTCCGATATGCGCCATTGTTTGTCTACCTGCCAATAAATGACCGCCGCGTTGTTTGAAGTAAGACAAATGAAAATCGACCGAAAAATTTTCGAGTTAAGGGTCGCTAAAGTAAAAAAAATGTTCCCAGCGCCAGATCACAAATATCGTCGCTGATGCGCTTCCGGTATATTAGCAAAAAGGAAGTGTTCTTGGCAAAACTAGCGACTTGTTTGATGTACATTGTCATGCTACATTGTTCCAGAGTCATGCCAAGTCACCGAGGTCAAGTCAGGTCAAGTTCATAACAGGTTAACACACGCCCTAGAGGGGGTATGGCGAAATCCGCCAATCCTTCCGATTTTTCGTACATAACTCCATATTGTTCCGGCCGATATACGCCAAATTTATAGCGTACCTACTTAGAAATGACCGGCGCATTGCTTAAAGCAAGAAAAGTGGAAATCTGCCGAGACGTTTTCAAGTTAAGGGCCGTTGAAGTAAAAACAATTCACAGCGCCAGACCACAAAAATCGGCGTTGATGCGCTTCCCGTATATTGGCAATAGGGAAGTGTTCTTGACAACACTAGCGACTTGTTTGATGCATATTGTTATGCTATATAATTTAAAAGTCATGTTAGGTCGCCGAGGTCAAGTCAGGTCAAGTTCATGACAGGCTAATGGAGCCAAACTTGGTCAACTGGAATGTGTCATAAATGCAAATGACTGTCATGCGATTGATGTCACTTTACATGTTACTCCCTATACATCCCGAAATCTACTGTTTGTCATTGTGTGCCTAAGCATTTCCATACTTTATTCATGTATTTCACTCCTTTATTTGCGAAGCCGATTGTGCCGAGCCGCCCAACGGAGCAGTCGGGATGGGAGCCCGGTTCCGGTAACTGGAGCAGGTAATGACCTAATAAAGTGCTCCTATATAGGTGATCTGAGGTCAAATGGCGGATCTGACATCTGTATTGCATCATTAGTAATGTCCAAAACATCATTAATGCCAATTTTGGAGCATTTAAACACAACCACAGCGATCCATAACAATGACAAGCCAAGCCACGCAAAACCAGAACATTTTTGATATTTTGACCTCATTTGACCTTGAAGATATTGACCTAAGGTCATGAACTTTGCACACAATAGAGTTCACTATCGTGCCCATCCACCCTGTGAATTTCCTTGCTCTAGCCTTCATAGGAGCTGAGATCTTAAGGGGGGGAATCCGCCCCCCTCCAGGGCGCGTTATTTTCAGAGGCCCTCCAGGGCGCGTGTTAAAGGCTCCAGCTTCCACAATGGGCACACACCACGCTTGAAGCTGCTCAATGGAATGAAGCACATGAAAATTAAATTAAATTGTAAGATATTTGTGGTCATATATGATGCTGTAATTTGCTAGCGATATTTAGGACAACATATTCTATGAACGCTAGGGGATAGATGTGGTCTTCTGCAGACGTGGTCTTCTGCATGGTTTGTAAGTCGCCAGAGGTCCGCGATTGGCTGAGACGTGATTTTCCTATTGGGATGTGCATTTTTATTGGTTTCTTGCTGTTTGGCTTCCAATGGTGGAAATAGCTAGGCACAGCGTCAACTGTGTCTGAGCTGTCGATGAAGAGCAGCCGGAAAATACGCCGAACGGAGTCGGGCACAGCATTGCATATCGAATCAGCCGCAACGGAAGCAAACAACAAAATCACCTGACGAGACGGAGGGAAGGGAGCTAGGCGGCAATATAGGTTTGGGGTGTTTTAAGTTACTCAGTTGTATCTTGTGATCTAACCGCATTCAAATACTTCACGTATCCATACGCACTAATGCTTTCAGTCACCGGACAGGTCAGGCAAAACGCTCGACGTTTCGGCGCAGCCTGGTACAAGTGTAGCGTGGTGCAAGCGTGGCTGCTTTGCTCGACCCAGCGTGATAAACTTCCCTACAACGGTTTCTAAAGGTTTGACAGTGACTCCTTTGGAATTTGTGGAGGCACGTGACTGGAACCACTGCTGGTTGCCGAACTGGATATACTGCACAGGGTATACCGGACCGGATATACCGAACCGGATATAGCGAACCGGATATACCGAACCGGATATACCGAACCGGATACACGCGACCGAATATACCGGACCGGATATACCCAACCGGATATACTGAACCGGATATACTCGACCGGGAATTCCTAACCGGGTAACCTGGACCGGATTTACCGGACCGGATATGCCGGACCGGATATGCCGGACCGGATATACCGGACCGGATATACCGGACCGGATATACCGGACCGGATATACCGGACCGGATATACCGGACCGGATATACCGGACCGGATATACCGGACCGGATATACCGGACCGGATATACCGGACCGGATATACCGGACCGGATATACCGGACCGGATATACCGGACAGGGTACACCTCGTTCAAAGAGTGAAAGGGGGAGAGGTGGATGGGGCTTTCTAGCTTATTTAGGCATATGTAAGGTTAACAGACGGATGAGATGGGGAATTGTTTTCCAATAGCATAAGCACACTAAGTACCCACAAGTGAGTAAGCTGTCCTCTCACTGCACACCCAGACCGAGAGCTGGTCGTCACCTCACCTTGGACATCGCTGCAGTTCGAGCAGCACTCGCCCGGCTTTGTGACGGGCACACAGTGGGTCGGCAGCGGCGGACAGTCGATCACGGCCCGGTGGATGTTGCCGTCGTGACACGTGCCGATCACGCACGGCTTGATCTTCCACTGGTCGTTGTGCGGGTGCACCACGCCGTCCAGGAGGCACGAGCGGTCGTCTGAGGCACGAGACGCCCGTCCAGGTGCAGGGTGATGCACACGAGGTCAGATCCTGGGTCATCGAGCACCGACGGAGGAGCGAGAGCTGCTCAGTCACGCACGGGTACGATGCAAGGCTCGATGGTATGAACCAGGATGGAACTGAATAGGACTGGATCACATGGGCTTTCAGAAAGCGAACAATTTCCAAAGCTGCACTTGGCCGATAGTCGTTTATAGTCTTAACACTAGCACGTTCGGCGGTCCGCGCCAACTTCGCATGTCCGGTGGGGGGCAGATGTCTGCCCCCTACGATCTCTAGATCTATGCTAGCTAGCGACAAACGGAAAACGGCGTTGGATAGCTGGTGACAGGCCCAATCGAAAGTGGTTCGGCTATTTTTTTTCGTTCAGGTCAATATTCGGGTCACTGGGCCATCATAGGTCAAATTCGACCAGATCGGGTGGTGGGACTCTCAGATATTGACACATATCTCAGGACCTGTAACAGATAGAAACAAGCGGCGAACGCTATTCGACAGTCCTGGAAATGTGCTATCGACAATAGGCGGTGTGATTTAAGGTCAGGTCAACCGAAAATATCACCTCAGGTCAAGGTCATGAATTAGCCTAGTGAGGGCATGTAATGGCATAAATGGTTTATATAATACATAAATGTGTAGTGGGGTTACGTGACCTCAGATGACCTTGGTGAGGTCACTGAGCAAAAATGTCAGCGGTAGCATTGAGCATAGCTTCCATCTACATGCCACAGCTGTTGTGAGATCATTCCAAGCGCAAATATGTAACTAGGAAACATTTGTATATTTTACCATAGCCCTATAATGGGGAAGCCATGACCGCGACCTGACCTAAGGTCAATGCTACGAAAAAAACGATACACATATTATGGTCCCTGATGAGATCATGACGTGTTATAAGTTTGAAATCAATCGCTCAATTATTGTGGAAGTTATGCCAACTAGAACTCAGAGTGTAGTTGGGTCACTTCACTTGACCTGGTGACCTGACCTAAGATGACCCAGGGATAAAAATGTACGAAGATATGCGGAAAAGACTAGTGAACAGCCATGCGATGTTTGGGCTCGCTAACTCGTTTAGTATGGCTGCAAATTAGGAAACCCACAGGGGGCAGATATCTGCCCCCCGGACGTGCGCGGGCTAAAGGCTCCGGCTTCCACAATGGGCACACACCACGCTTGAAGCTGCTCAATGGAATGAAGCACATGAAAATTAAATTAAATTGTAAGATATTAGTCGGCATATATGATCCTCTGTCATTTGCTAGCGATCTATAGACAACATATGCTATGAACGCTAGGGGATAGGAGATAGACCCACGTGATCTTCTGCATGGTTTGTAAGTCGCCAGAAATCCGCGATTGGTTGAGACGTGATTTTTCTATTGGGATGTGCATTTTTATTGGTTTCTTGCTGTTTGCCTTCCAGTGGTGGAAATAGCTGAGTACAGCGTCAACTGTGTCTCGGCTGTCGATGAGGAGCAGCCGGAAAATGAACCGAACGGAGTCGAGCACAGCAATGCATAACGAATCAGGCACAAGGGAAGCAAACAACACAATCACCTGACGAGACGGAGGGAAGGGAATTAAGGGCGGGGGATATAGGTCTGGGGTGCTTGAAGTTACTGAAATATATCTTGTAATCTAGCCACATTCAAATACTTTACGTATCCATAAGCATAAGTACTAGTGTTTTCAGTCACCGGACAGGTCAGGCAAAACGCTCGACGTTTCGGCGCAGCCTTGTGCAAGTGTACCGTGGTGCAAGCGTGGCTGCTTTGCTCGACCCAGCGTAATAAACTTCCCTACAACGGTTTCTAAAATTTTGACAGTGACTCCTTTGGAATTTGTAGAGGCACGTGACTGGAACCACTGCTGGTTGCCGGACTGGATGTACTGCACAGGGTATACCGGACCGGGCATACCAGACCGGATACACCGGACCGGATATACTGCACAGGGTATACCGGACCGGGTGCCCGACCGGATATACTGCACAGGGTATACCGGACCAGGCATACCGGACCGGATATACCGGACCGGATATACCGAACCGGATATACTGGACCTGGTATTCCGGACCGGGTATCCTGGACCGGATATACCGGACCGGATATACCGGACCGGATATACCGGACCGGATATACCGGACCGGATATACCGAACCGGATATACTGGACCGGATATACCGAACCGGATATACTGGACCTTGTATCCGACTGGATATACCGGACCGGATATACCGGACCGGATATACGGACCGATATACCGGACCGGAATATACCGGACCGGATATACTGGACCGGATATACCGGACCGGATATACCGGACCGGATATACCGGACCGGATACACCGGACCGAATATACCGGACCGGATATACCGGACCGGATATACCGGACCGGATATGCCGGACCGGATATTCCGGACCGGATATTCCGGACCGGATATACCGGACCGGATATACCGGACCGGGCATACCGGACCGGATATACCGGATCGGATATAACGGATCGGATATAACGGATCGGATATACCGGACCGGATATACCTGACTAGATATACCTGACAGGACATACTTGACAGGATATACCGGACCGGATATACCGGACCGGATATACCGGACCGGATATACCGGACCGGATATACCGGACCGGATATACCGGACCGGATATACCGGACCGGATATACCGGACCGGATATACCGGACCGGATATACCGGACCGGATATACCGGGCAGGGTACAACACGTTCAAAGAGTGAAAGGGGAGAGGTAGATGGGGCTTTCTAGCTAATTTAGGCATACGTAAGGTTAACAGACGGATGAGATGGGGAATTGTTTTCCCATAGTATAAGCACACTAAGTACCCACAAGTGAGTAAGCTGCCCTCTATCCGCACACCCAGACCGAGAGCTGGTCGTCACCTCACCTTGGACATCGCTGCAGTTCGAGCAGCACTCGCCCGGCTGGGTGACGGGCACACAGTGGGTCGGCAGCGGCGGACAGTCGATCACGGCCCGGTGGATGTTGCCGTCGTGACACGTGCCGATCACGCACGGCTTGATCTTCCACTGGTCGTTGTTCGGGTGCACCACGCCGTCCAGGAGGCACGAGCGGTAGCCTGGGGCTGCGCGGGTGCAAGCAGACGAGTCAAACGCGTCATCAAGCACCGACGAGGACAGCGCTCAGTCACGTGCAGGGTGATACACACGAGGTCAGCTCCTGGGTCATCGAGCACCGACGGAGGAACGAGAGCTGCTCAGTCACGCACGGGTACGATACAAGGCTCGATGGATGAACCAGGATCGAACTGAATAGGACTGGATCACATCGGCTTTCAGAAAGCGAATAATTTCCAAAGCTGCACTTGGCCGATAGTCGTTTATAGTCTTAACACTTCGGTGGTCCGCGCCAACTTCGCATGTCCGGTGGGGGCAGATGTCTGCCCCCTACGATCTCTAGATCTATGCTAGCTAGCGACAAACGGAAAACGGCGTTGAATAGCTGGTGACAGGCCCAATCGAAAGTGTTTCGGTCATCTTTTTGTTCAGGTCAATATTTTCCTCGGGCCACTTGGCCAAAATTGGTCAAATTCGGCCGAACCCGGTGGGACTCTCAGATATCTGGACAAATCTCAGAACCTGTAACAGATAGAAACAAGCGGCGAACGCTATTCGACAGTCCTGGAAATGTGCCATCGACAATAGGCGGTGTGATTTAAGGTCAGGTCAACCGAAAATATCACCTCAGGTCAAGGTATTCAAATATCACCAAATATCAAATATCACCGCCATACTCGTTTAGTATGGCTGCAAATTAAGAAACCCACAGGGGGCAGATATCTGCCCCCGGACGTGCGCGGGCTAAAGGCTCCGGCTTCCACAATGGGCACACACCACGCTTGAAGCTGCTCAATGGAATGAAGCACATGAAAATTAAATTAAATTGTAAGATATTAGTCGGCATATATGATCCTCCGTCATTTGCTAGCGATCTATAGACAATATATGCTATGAACGCTAGGGGATAGGAGATAGACCCACGTGCTCTTCTGCATGGTTTGTAAGTCGCCAGAAATCCGCGATTGGCTGAGACGTGATTTTCCTATTGGGATGTGCATTTTTATTGGTTTCTTGCTGTTTGACTTCCAGTGGTGGAAATAGCTGAGTACAGCGTCAACTGTGTCTCGGCTGTCGATGAGGAGCAGCCGGAAAATGAACCGAACGGAGTCGAGCACAGCATTGCATAACGAATCAGGCACAAGGGAGGCAAACAACACAATCACCTGACGAGACGGAGGGAAGGGAATTAAGGGCGGGGGATATAGGTCTGGGGTGTTTCAAGTTACTGAAATATATCTTGTGATCTAGCCACATTCAAATACTTTACGTATCCATAAGCATAAGTACTAGTGTTTTCAGTCATCGGACAGGTCAGGCAAAACGCTCGACGTTTCGGCCCAGCCTGGTACAAGTGCAAGGTCGTGCAAGCCTGGCTGGTCGGCTCGACATAGCATGCTAAACTTTCTTAAAATTGCTTCGAAAGGTTTGAAAGTGACTCCTTTGGAATTCGTGAGGGCACGTGACTGGAATAACTGGTGTTTGCCGGACAGGATATACCGGGCCGGATATACCGGACCGGGCACACCTCGTTCAAAGAGTGGAATGGGGAGAGGTGGAGTGGGCTTTCTAGCTTATTTAGGCATGCGTAAGGTTACCAAACGGATGAGATGGGCAATTGTTTTCCCATAGTAAGTACACTAAGTACGCCAGTCCCACAGTAAGTACACTAAGTACGCCCAAGCGAGTAAGCTGAGTAAGCTGGCCTCTCACTGCACACCCAGACCGAGAGCTGGTCGTCACCTCACCTTCGACATCGCTGCAGTTCGAGCAGCACTCGCCCGGCTGGGTGACGGGCACACAGTGGGGCGGCAGCGGCGGACAGTCGATCACGGCCCGGTGGATGTTGCCGTCGTGACACGTGCCGATCACGCACGGCTTGATCTTCCACTGGTCGTTGTGCGGGTGCACCACGCCGTCCAGGAGGCACGAGCGGTAGCCTGGGGCTGCGCGGGAAGCAGCGCAAACGCGTCACACGCCCACCAGGTGCAGGGTGATGCACACGAAGTCAACTCGTGGGTCATCGAGCACCGACGGAGGAGCGAGAGTCATCGACCACAGGACAGATGTGACCACCACTCACAACAGCACCAGCGGAGGTGACCACCACTCATAACAGTACCAGCAGAGGACGGAGGTGGCCACCACTCACGATAGTACCAACGGAGGTGACCACCACTCATAACAGTACCAGCGGAGGTGACCACCACTCACGACAGTACCAGCGGAGGTGACCACCACTCATAACAGTACCAGCGGAGGTGACCACGACCCACGACAGTACCAACAGAGGACGGCGGTGGCCACCACTCACGATAGTACCAACGGATTACGGAGGTGACCACCGCTCGCAACAGCACCAGCGGAGGTGGCCGCCACTCACGACAGTACCAGCAGAGGACGGAGGTGGCCACCACTCACGACAGTACCAACGGATTACGGAGGTGACCACCGCTCGCAACAGTGCCAGCGGAGGTGGCCACCACTCACGACAGCACCAGCGGAGGTGGCCGCCACTCACGACAGCACCAGCGGAGGTGACCGCCACTCACGACAGCACCAGCGGAGGTGACCACCACTCACGACAGCACCAGCGGAGGTGACCACCACTCACGACAGCACCAGCGGAGGTGGCCGCCACTCACGACAGCACCAGCGGAGGTGGCCGCCACTCACGACAGCACCAGCGGAGGTGGCCGCCACTCACGACAGCACCAGCGGAGGTGGCCGCCACTCACGACAGCACCAGCGGAGGTGGCCGCCACTCACGACAGCACCAGCGGAGGTGGCCGCCACTCACGGCAGTCGAAGGCGGGACACTGGCAGACGCCGGGCGGCGCCGGCAGCGGCGTGCAGTCGCCGCTGGGCTGCAGCGGACACGGCTGCGGCTGCGGCAGCTGGCGCGTCTCGCTGATCAGCCCCTCCCGGCACACCCGCGTCACGCACGGGTCGCTGCTGGACGGCCACTGCTCGCCGCTGTAGCGGTACACCGGCGGCGTCGACTCGCGGTCCACGCACTCTGCCGCAGGAGGCGTGTCGATGTCGTCGAACGTCGCGCCGTTCGCACGCTACACACTCTGCCACACGTCAAGGGTCGCTGGGCGGGGATGACCGAGCGGTTAAGGTGTTCGGTTCTGGGTGCCATTGGTCCCGGGTTCGACACTCGCACCGCTCGGAACATTTCCTGATCCCGCGGCCCAGCGGCGAAATGGTGTGGGCGGCGCCATTAGCCGTGAATGTGCAATGAGTGCGTCCTGAGCCGCCCAATAAAGAACCAACGTCAAGTATCGCCGTCGTCAAATGTCGCACCGTTCACACGCTACCCCCTGGTCAAAGTTGGCCGCCTGCTCCACGGCTGACCCACCGGAGCTGCACCCACATATCAGGAAGTCTGACCCACAGACATGGCCATGCTGCGGTGCAGTACGCATAGAAAGTACCGGTGCCCCGTATATCAAAATCATTTTTACTCTAATGGTGGATACATACATGTCGCGTTGGCAACCCACAGCATTTTAACCGGAGATGTTTGCTTGGTTTTGCTTGCATAGGTTTTGCTTGCAACTATGCTTATAGCTGGGACCGTGTCGAAAGCACACCGCACTGAGTGTCTGGTGGATGTCATCGGTAAACTCACTCCACTGAGTCTGTGTTTGCCAGTACCGGCAAACTCACTACATTGAGTTTGTGTTGGGCGGTATCGGTAGATTCACTACACTGAGTCTTTGATGAATACTAGTCGTATACTCACTACAAATTGATTGTTTGGCAGTATCGGTAACCTCACTGCACAAAGTGTCCGCTAGGCAGTATCGGTAACCTCATTACACTGAGTCTGTGTTGAATAACACCGACGAACTCACTGAACACAATATATGTTGGGCAGTACCGGTAACCTCGATACACCGAGTTTAACACCGGCGAACTCACTACACACAATAAATGTTGGGCAGTACCGGTAGACTCGATACACCGAATATTTGTTGGACAGTATCGATAAACTCACTACATTGAATCTTTGTTGAACAACTTCGGCAAACTCACTGCATAGTCTGTGTTGGATAACAGCGGCAAACTCACTACTCAGAGCCTGTGATGGACAGCACCGTTAAGTTCACCACCCTGACGTCGTGCTGGATAACACAAGTAACACACTACATTGAGTCTGTGTTGGATAACACCAGCAAGCTTATTACACATAGCCTGTGATGAGCAGCAATGTTAAGTTTACCACGCTAAGTCTAAGTTTGGTCACGTCAGTAACATACTTCACTGAGTCTTTGTTCGATAGCATCGGCAAAACCACTACACTGAGCTAATGTTGGACAACATTCGTCAGCTCACTACATAGAGCATATGATACCACAAGTGATACACTACAGTCCGTGCTGGATAACACAAGTAACACACTACACTGAGTCCGTGCTGGATAACACCAGTAGTACATCATACTGAGTCGTGCTGGATAACACCAGTAACACACTTTAACGAGTCTGTGCTGGACAACACAAGTAACACACTACACTGATCCAACAATAACACAAACAACACACTACACTGAGTCCGTGCTGGATAACACAAGTAACACACTGTAACGAGTCCGTGCTGGATAACACAAGTAACACATTACACCGAGTCCGTGCTGGATAACACAAACAACACACTACACTGAGTCCGTGCTGGATAGCACAAGTAACACACTACACTGAGTCCGTGCCGGATAACACAAGTAACACACTACACTGAGTCCGTGCTGGATAACACAAGTAACACACTACACTGAGTCCGTGCTGGATAACACAAACAACACACTACACTGAGTCCGTGCTGGATAACACCAGTAACACACCATACTGAGTCGTGCTGAAAAAATAACACACTTAACGAGTCCGTCGGATAGCACAAGTAACACACTACACTGAGTCCGTGCCGGATAGCACAAGTAACACACTACACTGAGTCCGTGCCGGATAGCACAAGTAACACACTACACTGAGTCCGTGCCGGATAGCACAAGTAACACACTACACTGAGTCCGTGAAGTGTGCTACAGCAGCACACCACCCCGAGTCGCGCTGGACGACACCGGCGAACTCACTGCACTTGGTCTGCGTGGGACAGCACTGGCCGGGGGCGTACTGGGACGACTGGCAGAGCGGGTCGGCCGGCGGGCAGGTGCGCGTCTGCTGCAGCACCTTCAGCCCCCCGCGGCACGTGTAGCGGTGACACGGCTTGGCGTCCGTCTCCCACCACAGGTCGCCCTCGCTCTTGACGGCGCCGCTGCTGGTGGTGCACGTGGACGAACCTGCCGCCGGCAGGCACGCCCGCTTTTTGTTTGCTTTTTTAGCGGGAATTCACAATATTTGCCCGAAGCTGGTGATTGAACTAGCCTTGGAATGAACTGGATGACTGATGAACAAATTAATGAATGGATGAATGAAATAATTAATTAATTAATCGACGAAACCGGAAGAATGGGGGTGATCTACATTTAATTGTATTATATATTTATATTTAAATATAAACATGTATATATGTATATATGAGTGACTTTTAGCTGGCTGGTGCTAATTAGCTGTCCAATTGTGCTCCGCTGATGTTAGGTGGTGCGCAAGTGCCACCTCGTAAACGCGAAACTTCGCATGTGCCCAGCTGATCAGCAGGGGACAGCACCACTCACCACAGTTGATCAGCAGGGGACAGCACCACTCACCACAGTTGATCAGCAGGGGACAGCACCACTCACCACAGACAAGTTGATCAGCAGGGACAGCCACATTGATCAGCAGGGGACAGCACCACTCACCACAGTTGATCAGCAGGGACAGCACCACTCACCATAGCGGGACAGCACCACTCACCACAGTTGATCAGCAGGGGACAGCACCACTCACCACAGTTGATCAGCAGGGGACAGCAAGGACAGCACCACTCACCACAGTTGATCAGCAGGGGACAGCACCACTCACCACAGTTGATCAGCAGGGGACAGCACCACTCACCACAGTTGATCAGCAGGGGACAGCACCACTCACCACAGTTGATCAGCAGGGGACAGCACCACTCACCACAGTTGATCAGCAGGGGACAGCACCACTCACCACAGTTGATCAGCAGGGGACAGCACCACTCACCACAGTTGATCAGCAGGGGACAGCACCACTCACCACAGTTGATCAGCAGGGGACAGCACCACTCACCACAGTTGATCAGCAGGGGACAGCACCACTCACCACAGTTGATCAGCAGGGGACAGCACCACTCACCACAGTTGATCAGCAGGGGACAGCACCACTCACCACAGTTGATCAGCAGGGGACAGCACCACTCACCACAGTTGATCAGCAGGGGACAGCACCACTCACCACAGTTGATCAGCAGGGGACAGCACCACTCACCACAGTTGATCAGCAGGGGACAGCACCACTCACCACAGTTGATCAGCAGGGGACAGCACCACTCACCACAGTTGATCAGCAGGGGACAGCACCACTCACCACAGTTGATCAGCAGGGACAAACCACTCACCACAGTTGATCAGCAAGGGGACAGCACCACTCACCACAGTTGATCAGCAGGGACAGCACCACTCACCACAGTTGATCAGCAGGGGACAGCACCACTCACCACAGTTGATCAGCAGCGGACAGCACCACTCACCACAGTTGATCAGCAGCGGACAGCACCACTCACCACAGTTGATCAGCAGGGGACAGCACCACTCACCACAGTTGATCAGCAGGGGACAGCACCACTCACCACAGTTGATCAGCAGGGGACAGCACCACTCACCACAGTTGATCAGCAGGGACAGCCCACAACGACAGCACCACTCACCACAGTTGATCAGCAGGGGACAGCACCACTCACCACAGTTGATCAGCAGGGGACAGCACCACTCACCACAGCTGATCAGCAGGGGACAGCACCACTCACCGCAGTTGATCAGCAGGGGACAGCACCACTCACCGCAGTTGATCAGCAGGGGACAGCACCTGCCGAGCACCTTCAGCTCTATGCAGGCGCCAGGCTGTGGACACGTCTCGGCGCGGATCAGCGCCTTGGTGCCGCGCACACACTGGTACTCCAGGCACGGCGTGGCGGTCGTCTCGTTCCACCTGTCGCTCTCGAAGTAGACCCTGCCGTTGCTGCCGACGCAGGTGTTCGGCGTCGCGGCCGGCGGGGCAGGAGTGGTCGGCCGGGTGGGGCCGTATGCTGCACGGTCAGGTCAGGTCAGGTCACCACACTGGTCAGGTCAGGTCACCACACTGGTCAGGTCAAGTAATTCTTTCATGTCACCACACTAGTCAAGGCATAGTCACCACACTGGTCAGGTTAGGTCACCATACTAATCAGGTCAGGTCACCACAGTAGTCAGGTCAGGTCACCACACTGGTCAAGGCAGGTCACCACTCTGGGTTGGTCAGGTCACCACTCTGGGTAGATCAGGTCATCATGCTGGTCAGGTCATGTCACCACACCAATCAGGTCATGTCACCACATTTGTCAAGTCATGTCACTACTTTGGTAAGGTCATATCACCACACTGACATTGGCACATTGGCACTTTTGAGGTCAGGTCATGCACGGTCAATAAGCTAATCAAGGTCAAATGAGGTTACCTCCAAATATTCAACCATCAGAGACGCTTTAACGAAAAAGACATTTGAGCGACACTTCAGCTCTTGCTTATCTTTGGCAATAAAGGTCTCTAGAGGAATTTTGGATTATTTTTAGCTTTTGATTACTTATTCATTTTGCATATTTGCTCATTATGGTAAAATCGAAGATTCTGGCTAAACTAAGCACTTGACTTAAAACAACGTTTCCCGGTCCGATCTACCCATTAGATAAATACAAATTCAAGGCAGCTAAAAACTTAACGCGCGCCGTCTTTCCGGTCATACCCTCACACCCCGTCTCGGGGGGGGGGGCGTTGAAGACCACCCTCTACAATCAAAATTAAGCATCACACGAAAACGAAAGAGGTGTTATCGGAAAGCGCTCGACGAGTAGGGTCCGGGTCCACCCTCCACAAAAAATTATCCCAAAAGTAACGTCACCAAGGGGGCTTGATTTTCACGACTTTTCACCACTTACATTATGTTTTTGACTCTGGGAGTTCATTTTGGGGATATATGAAGAGAAAAATAATTTGGAATGAAAAAAGCGCAACGAAGTCGACGAAGGCTTTAATTTTTTTGGCCCTCCCCCAATTTTATTTTTTAATTCAACTTTTTTTTAGTTTCAAGTTTTCTTTAATTTTCCTTTTACACTGGGTAGAGCAGACCGAGAAACGTTGTTGGAAGTCAACTTGCCCTAAAAAAATGCTTACTTTAGCCAGAATCCTGCATTTGAACTGCAATTTGGCAAATACGCAAAATTTATATGTAGTTAAAAACGAAAAAAATGAAAAATTCAACTGGTACGTGTTGTTGGATCCGTAAAGATAAGCAAACGCTGAAAGTTTCATTAAAATTTCTGTATCCATTAAAGCGTGACGATTGGTTGATTTTTTTTTGGAGGTGACCTCACTTGACCTTTACTAACTCGTTGACCATAGATGACCTGACGTAAAATTTTGAATCAGAATGTCAAATTGATGTGAGAAAAGGTATGCCAAATTTGAGCGCGCTACCGCGCGCCGTTCATCCGCTATCCGCGAAAAACCTGAGTGGGGGGGGAGGGGGCGGTTGAGGACCACCCCGAGACGGGACTGGTTAACATTTTGAGTGTCCCAAAAGTAATATATTTATTTTGTGGGTCATGAGTGGTTTCGCCTTCCATTTCTGATTCCAAATAAATTTGATTTTGACATCCTCCTCAAAATGAATTCTTCAGAACCAAAGACATGATGTCAGTCGTGGTCCCATAGACACCCTTGTGACGTCACTTTTGGGGAAGCAATTTTTATGGATGGTTTTTTGCACCATCCATCGAGCGCTTTCCGATGACACAACTTTCATTTTCGTGCAACACTTAGTATGTAGGTAAGAGGTGGTTATAAAAGGTGTGAGGATCGGATCCGAAAGTCGGCGAGGGTTATCAGCTTCTTCTAAAAACACTCGGGACAACTTCTGACTAAAAGGAATCGGCCGAATACATACAAACGTCCATATGCAAGATTAAAGCCCCCACTAAGAGTGCTGAAATATAACTGTTCGAACGCTGAACACAAGCCACGGGGCACACCTGGCGTTGCAGTCTCCAGCGACCCAGTGCTGCGACGGCAGGCTCCTAGCACCAGATGTGTGCGTGACCGGGTAAGCAAGGGCAGGCGACCCCCGTTCGCTGCTGCGGCCTCAATGGACCGCGGTGGGCAGCACCTCGAGAAAAGGATGGAGATATGGGGAGGAAGGGGATGGATTTGCATCCGGTTAAGAGAAACCAGCAGGAACAATGCATTGGTGTCTTGGAAGCTCCCCAACAAGTCAAGGAGCTGTAAGTTGATTGAAAACATGCACCTTCCTTGATATGCATGTGGATATTTGTCCTGTCCTCTTTTCTCTTCGCATTTAATTTTCTGCTACATTTGGCACACAGCTTCGAAACTTTGACAAGCAGGGACATTCAAATTTACAAGTGAGATTGAAGACTTGCCTGATCCCAGGCTACCGATTGAAACTAGAATTTTGTCCCTCAAGATATCGAGAATGGCGATGGTATTACAGCCGATGTCAAGGTACGGTGTAGGCTTTACAGAGGCAGCCTCCGTCTTAAGCTTCATATTGGATTGCTTAGGCCATTGCTATCGTCAATTCCATTGAAAGCACCTGGAATTTTATATCGAATTATCAAAGCAACAGGACGAGTTCGGTCTCAATACTTTTGAACACTTTTGGGATACAATTTTTGTATTGGTTCTTCATTTCTGGAACATGGTTAGCTTGGTTCGCGCTTGTACTGAAATGTGAAGATAACGAGAAATCTGTGTTCCTGAACACACTTATGACCAAAGTTTATGAAGAGAACAGCCTGTCCGAAAGGTTGCAAACCCGGCACAGAAATACGCTTCGTGGGAATCCCTACGACGTGGTCGCCCGTATGCGCTCTGAAGATCAATTTGTTCTCACTTGAGCTGAAAGATCGTTTCATTGGCTGCATACTGTAGCCAGATATGACGATGTCTGTTTCGAAAAGAGGAAACAGTGAGATCCGGAAAATGTCGCGATTATCCACGGTTTGATGGCTCACGTGCCCACCTCCCTCGAAACCGTCAGCAGTTGTTGAACAAAATGCGCGTCACGTCAATTTGAAGTCGATTGTCTTCTTCCGCAAGCAAATCGGCAGGCTAGGTTTAGAAAACTCGCAAGTGCACAAATATGCTACTTAGGGGCGGAACGGTGCCATTTCGTTATAGCGATAATGCGATGTTGCGATGCGATGCGATGTTCAATGAATTTCGAAGCTTGCTGAACAGTAGTTTATCGTCCATCCACTGAAAATATATTCAAGAGACATCTGTGTAAGCAGCGTCTGTTGACATTTGTTTTCAGAAAAAGATTATCTGGCGTGGTCAGCATTGATCGCGAGAATTGCAATTCAGTAGCGGTAAGGTAGTAATTCGCATTGTGCCTTGGACATGATGGAGTTGGAGGAGGGAGCCGAGAGTGTGACGCCCGAAAGAATTGCCAAAAAAGTGTTAGACGTGAAGTAAATTAAACTGAATCGGTAACTCCCTGGAAACAATGTATGGCAAATAAGCTTGCTCGATTCTACTCTCTTGAGAAGATGCATTTCCCCACAGACCAACCGACGGAATATGCATCTAAGGGGAACAGCCAATTGAACAGCACGCACTTTATCAGCACGTGCATTGATTCCTACGCTGAGTTCTTGAACCTATGAGAAGCACTTGTGCAGTAGTGACGTACCTGCAGGCACCTCCAATCAACCGTTATATGTTATTAAAAGATCTGACGAGTGCTCAACATGTCTACAGGATCGTTTTTCCAAGTATTTCGTATCTGTCATGCTGGATTATTGGAAAAGTTAAATTTGCGTCCATACGTTGTCTACGAACCAGCAGTAGGTACATATCATCGGATATCGAAGCATCTCCAATTCGGAACACAATTGCATAATCGCCACTGTTTCATCACGTTAGCCAGCCCATTTTCGGAATCGGGTCCCGGACTTCGCTCCCATACAGACTGGTCAGGAAGCGATCTAAATTCGAAGCATTGCTTGGCACGAACTTAATAATTGGAGGCACGGGATCAGCTAGACATTTCCCCAAATACATTCCAGAATCTACTTGGTTTCTTTTATAATTAAAAGGAAAGAAAGCATTGAAAGATGCCGGGAGTGAAAGCTCGTTGAAACTTTGCAGCGCATCGAACCTGAGTGAGAAATATTGGCGACATTAACTCACCGAGTGGCAAACATCGGCGCCATTAACTCACCGAGTGGCAAACATCGGCGCCATTTTATCTCACCGAGTGGCAAGCATCGGCGGCGTTTTATCTCACCGAGTGGTAAACATCGGCAGCATCAACTCACCGAGTGGGAAACATCGACGGAATCAACTCACTGTGACAGCGGTCCCTGTAGAGCACGCCCTGGCCGTTCTTGCAGACGTATATCCTGCACTCGTCGGTGCCGGCGCCGTAGTAGAGGGAGCCTTCGCTGTTGGGCGATGCGCAGGTGTTGGCGCCGGCCAGAGTGGCCGTCGCCGCCAGCAGCGTCAGCCTCGCCGCGACCGTCAGCCACATGTCGCGCGCGCGCGCCCCGCGACTCGTCGGTCACCGCCGAGCCTGACCCTGACCGCTGACCGCTGTCCCCGCCGCTGACCGCTGTCCCCGCCGCTGACCGCTGACCCCGCCGCTGACCGCTGACCGCTGTCCCCGCCGCTGACCGCTGTCCCCGCCGCTGACCGCTGTCCCCGCCGCTGACCGCTGTCCCCGCCGCTGACCGCTGTCCCCGCCGCTGACCGCTGTCCCCGCCGCTGACCGCTGTCCCCGCCGCTGACCGCTGACCCCGCCGCTGACCGCTGACCCCGCCGCTGACCGCTGTCCCCGCCGCTGACCGCTGTCCCCGCCGCTGACCGCTGACCGCTGTCCCCGCCGCTGACCGCTGACCGCTGTCCCCGCCGCTGACCGCTGTCCCCGCCGCTGACCGCTGTCCCCGCCGCTGACCGCTGACCGCTGTCCCCGCCGCTGACCGCTGACCCCGCCGCTGACCGCTGTCCCCGCCGCTGACCGCTGACCCCGCCGCTGACCGCTGTCCCCGCCACCAGCCGTCCGCAGTGGGGCACCCGCCCGTAGTCAGGCCGGCTGTCCGTCCAACGTGCCGGGGCGACTCGCTGCCGTGCGTCGGTGCTCGCTGGCCGTGGGCACCGGCGCGCGACTGAGCGGCACGGCGCCGGGCGCGGCCGGCCGGCCCGCGCCGAGGTCAGCGGCGGGTCGGGTCACCGGACACCGACCGGCGGCGCGACGCGCCAGCTCAGCGGCCAGCCGTCGCCGGCGCGATAGGACGCGGCGGACGGCGCGATACGGTGCCGCGACTGGCCCGTCAGCTCGCGGGCTGACGTCAGCGCTGACCCTCCGCCATGGCCGAGGTCAGCCAGACATGAGGGAAGACGCCGTGTCCGTCTTCCCTCATGTCTGGCAGTGCCCCTGCTCACCCCCGACCCCGTGGCGCTGCCCTTGCCGATGCCGTCACTGGCCTCTACGCAGGCCTAGCCCACCGTTCGTGTATCTCTGATCCATGTCATGGGAACTTCCCGCGAGTGCCAAGCCTATGCTATACGACCTCTCCGCAAATGCCTGGCCCGTAACATGCGGCCCCTTCCTGCAGCATTGCACAACGGCAGGCGGTCTCTCCATGTATACCTAGTGATGACATGTGGCCTCTCCATGTATGCCTGGTGAGGGCATGTGGCCTCTCTGCATGCCTGGTGGTGATATGTAGCCTCTCCGTTTATAGGGCAAGCGTACACACGGCAGATGCACGTAAGGAAATGTACTCACACGCAAAAGTACGTATGATAGATGTACGTAGGTGCAGACGTTAACCAGCTCAAAAGTGCGTTATTGCAAATGTGCGTATGTCCAAATGTATATAAGCGCAAATGCAAGTAGACACAAATGTATGTAAACGCAACTGAAGGTATGTACAATTGCGTATGAGCAAATACACGGGAACGTAAACGTACGCAAACGCAACTGACTTCAAATCTACGGAAGAGCATACGTACGTATGAGCCGATGTACCAAGTGTAAATGTACGCTAATGGAAAAGTGCGTAAGAGCAAATGTACGTCAATGGAAATGCACGTAAGTGGAAGAGCGCGTTTAACAAATATACTCATGTGTAAGGGTGCGTAAACGCAAATGTACGCAAACAGCAAAAGTACGTTAGAACAAATGCATGTAGATGCAAATTTACGTAGCCAAAATATAGGCAAGTGCAAGCGTACGTGTGACAGGTGTACGTAAGCAAATGCACGCATGCAAATGTGCGTAATAAAATAGACGTAAGCAAGAGTGCATAAGCAAATGATGTATGACACATGTACGCAAACAAATGTGAACATGCACAAAAGTACTCTTCACAGATGTACATAAGCATAGATATAACATAAGCATAAAGTAAATGTGATAAATATAATAAAAAGCTTTGAAATTTGCGAAATTTTATTTTTCGATTTAAATTTGTTCTTTTTCTAATGGGTAGAACACGCTGAGAAACGTTACTTTAAGTCAGCGTAGACGCATGATAAGTGCTTACTTTAGCCAGAATCTTCGATTTTAGCCCTAATTGTAAAATGTTGAAGACAAAAGGTCCTGAAAACGCATACATTCAAAAATTCCCTTGGTGCGTTTTGTCGCGCCCCTGCCGAGAAGTAAATGCTGAAAGTTTCATTGAAATATCTTTGTCCGTTAAAGAGTGACGGTTGGTTGAACATCTTTGGAGGGGAACTTAACTCCCTTGACTTTCTCGGTGATCGTGGATGAACTGACCTCAATATCTTCACAACATATGTCAAATTGGTGTGGGAAAAGGTATGCCATACTTCGGCGCGCTGCTGCGCGCCGTTTTTCTTCGCTATCCACAGAAAACATTAGCGGGGTGGAAAAAGACCGCCATGACAGAGCGAGTTAAGTAAACAGATCCCGTATCATGACATGGGCGTAGGAACAGCGAAACCCAGGGGCCATGCCCCTCCCCAAATATTCGGCGACATTATCCATTTACCACGTGGAGTTGGCTGGAAAGAGCTGACATAAGAATCGGATTGACCTCTTCCCCCTATTGTCCTTTTCCCCTATTATGCAAGCAAATGTCAGGCTGTAGGCAGCATATGACAGTAACATATGACTTGGGGTGTAGCTTTGTATGGTTTTGGGAGGAAACTCGTAAACAATGCTGGTTCCGCCCTCGAAATAATCGTACTTTCAAACATGGGACCATATATCAATGTGGTACTACCCCACACTCTAATCCATATGGGCGCGCCCAATTGCGTTCATGTATTGCGCCCTTCAAATCATTTTCAGAAACCAACACCTATGGAGGGACTCAACTCGCTAGTTCATATATTTCACGTTGTCTTCTCATTTCATGGTGGACTTGCGGTTCTAAGCACTCCCCAAAAGAAAAGCGTCACATATGATACCTATATGTAAGCATGATAACACATGAGCAAAGCCGACAGTCTGTCAGGTCGTACACTAAGTGTGCGATGCGCTCATCGCCACCAACCTGAGTCGTCATCAAATGGCCCACCATCACAGAGAACTTCCAGTCGAGCAGCTGACTCCTTCCCCATGGACGACACCACAGATATCTTCGTTGTAGTGTTTTCCGCCCATAACCCATCCTCGTGAATACCTAATTTCTGAATTTCTTTGAAAAAATTAACGGTAAATTTGTGATTGAACACGCGCACGTCTAGGGGGAGGGCAGATATCTGGCTCACTGCGGTTTTTCCTAATTTGCTGCCATACTAATCGAGTTAGCATGGCAAAACCTTGTATGGTTGCTCATTAGTCTTTTCCGCATATCCTCATGCATTTTAACCCTGGGTCATCTTAGGTCAGGTCACCAGATCAGGGGAAGTGACACAACTACACTCGAACCTACAACCTACAATACGTCATGATCTTATCAGGGACCATAATATATATAGGATTTCTTTTCCGTAGCATTGACCTGAGGTCAGGTCGCGGTCATGGCTTCCCCATTATAGGGCTATGACATAATATACAAATGTTTCCTGGTTACATATTTACTCTCGGAATGATCTCACAACGGCTATGGCGTGTAGTTGGAAGCTATGCTCAATGTTACCGCTGACATTTTTGCTCAGTGACCTCATCAAGCTCATCTGAGGTCAACTGAGATCACTAGCACATTTCTGCGCATTATGTCGCACTGCATTGGGATAGAAGACTGAAATTACCGTCGTTGTGCTTGTATCGCCAAAACGTGACGATTTATACATTACATACCCTCCCTAGGCTACTTCATGACCTTGACCTGATGTCATAGCTTCGGTTGAACTGACCTTAAATCACACCGCCTATTGTCGATGGCACATTTCAAGGACTGTCGAACAGCGTTCGCCGTTTGTTTCCATCTGTTACAGGTCCTGCGATATGTGTCAATATATGAGAGTCCCACTCGACCTGGTAGAATTTGACCTATGATGACCCAGTGACCTGAATATTAACCTGAGATAAAAATGACCAAAACATTTTCGATAGAGCCTGTCACCAGCTCTCCAACGCCCTTTTCCATTTGTCGCTAGCTCCCAAAGTTCTAGAGATCTCAGGGGGCAGACATCTGCCTCGGGACATGCGAAGTTAGCGCGGACCGCCGGACGTGCAAGTGTTGAGGAGTTTTGGAAATGTGTAAAACATTTCCTTCGAAATACAATGTTTATGATCGTGATTCAGGAGGTGTGACCACTCATGTTCGGCGTTGACGCTTACATTTCAATTTAAACGATGTCGTCATGTGCACGTTGGTCGATGTGATGACGTATGCACGTTTCGGAGGCTTCGATTGCTACAAGCGGTTCATATACCTCAATGAAATGGTCCCTCTGTTTATGTGGGTCGCCGCGGGTCCGGTTGTGGGTCGCTGACCTCGTCACTAGTTTTCGGATGGAAGAACACGGCCTTCGGATAGCGGTTTGTACAGCTTTGCCGCTTCGACAAGGAAGTTGTGTACCTTGAATCGACACGAAAGGTTCCAGAACACTCCCACCGATGTCTATCTTCCTGAAACCGCTAGGCCTTCGACCAATCAGGGCAAAGCGCTTCGATCGGACGAACACCGTGGTATCTATGAAGTATAAATTCGCTTGATTGTTTCGAAGAGAAAACTGAATGATATCGGATTGAACTTGGTCATAACTCCCATACTTCTCGCGCTGGGGGCTAGGGAGTCATACCGACAAAATTTCTGCTTCTTAAGTTCCGGCTCGAGAATTTCAAGACAAAGAAGTGCAACTAGAGATACCAAATACATAGGAAATCCTAACTCAGCCTGGTAAAATTTCGGCTTTCTTTCTTTCTTTCGCCTTGCCCAGATATGTCCTATTTGTTTTTATTCACAATTGGCTCACCACATTCACGATTAGCATACACCGAAAAATTCCATCGAGAAACATGTTTGCTTCTCACGCAATTACGCGAAGTTCGCATTCAGAACTTGCGCGCCATTTGTGTCTGCTTTCGATCAAATACGGACAAAATACGATGAGCAACAATTTCAATTCATATTGCAATTGCTATATCACTAGTAATTGCTTCTGCTATTCAGCTTCTGTTGCTAGCAACCAGTGGCATACCAAAGGGAGGGGACATTGGGACAGTGCCCCTTCCAAGGGTTAGGGGACAAGAATCCCGCCGGGTTCGGAATGAAATGCTCCAGGCTCCATAAAATTCCCGCTGGCCATCTAAAATCGCACCGTGGCCCTACAAATCACACTGGAGTTCCAAGAAAGTCGCGCCTGAGTCACTGGCAATGACGTTAGGGACTTCAGAAATCATACCGGGGTCCCTAAGAATCACATTGGACCACAACAATCGCTCCGGTGCATCTGAAATGACGATTTGGTCTCCAAAAAGTGGGGCCGGAGCAGGGGCAGTCCGAGGCACCCAGGTGAGGTGAGGCAGAAAAATGGCGACTGCACTCTCCTCCCCATACACAATATTCGGATTTTCCTCACCTTATTTCTTGGTTTCGAAAACTCGACAGCTGTTTCTCTGAGGTGGGGGTGCCTGGCTGAAAATTTTGGGGTAAGGATGCGTTCGAGTCTTCCCGGAAGGGAGCGTTCCTGACCGGAGAGGCGCCACCTTCCATGGGGAGCATGCCTTCCCCCGATATCTCCACAGAAGATTCCCCTTGTATCTCCACCGACCTGGACTTCCTAAAGCAGCGTTGACCTCCATTGTCCTTTCTTGATGACATATAATTTTTTCCTTACGTGAACGTTTAGAAAACGGTCTTTCAAGGACTTATCAGTGATATCTCTTTGCTTGACGATGTCCCATACCTACATATGAGGCTGTTATGGACGACAGACATATAAATATAAATATATATTCATATTTTGAG
Organism: Imbricaverruca yamaguchii; assembly: GCA_034440575.1. Lineage (NCBI taxonomy): Eukaryota > Metazoa > Arthropoda > Thecostraca > Neoverrucidae > Imbricaverruca > Imbricaverruca yamaguchii. Next base: position 1,050,720 of record JAOTOL010001530.1, on the reverse strand, counting down.
TTAATATCTTGGAGGGAAAGTGGATTCCATACACCCAGAGGCAGATTTCGGAAAATTGTTGGCTGAAATACGAAGTTTCTTATCACAATTGGCTTAAAAAAAATACCATCCATATAGTTAGGCTAGGTTGTGCATGCACTTTGGTTAACATGAAGCCATCATTAAACGATGCACTTTTGCATCAAATGGATCTCTGCATCACTACTTTTTCACACGCTAAAAATACATTGTCTGGACAGTCAACAATTTGTCCTAATTTATTCATGGCTACCTTTGTCAATTCTACACAAGCATAGCACGCCAAAAAGAGGTATTTAAGGAAACTCCAATTTGCTTTCCCAAATAAAAACCGTACATTTTAAATATTGATATAGACGACCCTGAGAGCAAATCATGTAGTTGAAGTTGGAAGTCTTTCTGCGGACTATGAGGAAGCTTGTGAAGCGATTTGTTTCAACCATTTTTCATTATTTCCTTGCCCACGTGCATTAACACTGAACTTATTTTCAATCCAACGGTTTCGTTTTAATGCTTATTTTATGTGTACAACCGTATTCATAAACAAGACAGCAATGTATAGTATATTAAGCCATTTTCTGAGATATTGGTATCGCATCTGATTAGAAGTACAGCCATGGGACTCTCGGACATCAGTTGGAAGTGAAATAACATTAAGCTTGAACTCTATTAGCCACCACCCTTTGTCATCCTCCCTCCCGTCATCCGCATCCTCCCACCTCTTCCCCTTCTGCTGCATCCTCCATCCACGTCGCATGCCATCGCACAAAAGCCGTCAGCAAATCCTGAGCTCTCCATCGTCTGTGCGCCAGGAAGAAGCATCACTGGGTATACAGTGCAGATATATTCTCCATCCGCAGGTTATTCGAGTGAACGCACAGCGTTTCGCATGTCGCCTTGCACATGCCCCCCTGAACTGCAACTACATGTGCAGTTGATCCACAAAGGGAAGCGTCATCACCACGTTAGCATTCAGCTGCCAGTGAAACACCAATAAGTGCCACGTTTTCCTGGATGTGCTCACTGCAAGTACTGGTCAGTAAATTATATAGAAATATACGCGTCGCGGCTGCTGTGCTCCATGCAACATCACACGATCACCTTCCAGACCTTCAGCATTGCATCCCGCTCTCTAAGACTATTTCTTATCGCCCGACACCGTCTCTTAATTCTTTTCGACCACCACCTGTCGTCGCTTCAGCACCACCTTCCACAACTCCAACGCCACCTCCCAGCACTCCAGCTGCACCAGTCGCTGCAACATCGCATTGCGCCCCTCCGACACCGCCTCCTCCTAATTTCGCTCGACCACCACCAGCTGTCACTCCAACACCACCTTCAACAACTCCAACACCACCTCCCTCCACCCCAGCTTCCCGGCAGCTTCAGCAACACACCGCATCTCTCCAACACCGCCGCCCCGTCCCCGGTGCCACACCTCGCCTCTCCCGGCGCTCGAGTCTCTCCGGCTGTCCGCCACGCCTCCTCCGCACGACAGCCTACCCGGGGCCGGGGTTCGCCATCCGTATGACGTTGCCCAGCGGGTCGAACATGCAGAACGGGCAGGTGTACTTGACGTGGCAGCAGGCCACGCCGCTGAAGTTGGGCGTGCAGGTGCGCGGCACGTCCGGGCACGGCAGCAGGTTCACCAGCTGCACCACGTTGCCGACGCGGCACATGTACTTGATGCACTGCCGGTAGGGGTCGTCCCACCAGGTGGAGCCCTCCAGGTGCGTGACGCCGTCCACCACACAGTCTGCGGGCACGGCAGACGTGTGTAACGCGCTGTACCTGCACACCGCTGCAGCCCGTGCAGCCTGCAGCTGCGGTCACATGCAGCTGCAGCCCGTGCAGCCTGCAGCTGCGGTCACATGCAGCTGCAGCCCGCACCGCCTGCAGCTGCGGGCACATGCAGCTGCAGCCCGCACAGCCTGCAGCTGCGGGCACATGCAGCTGCAGCCCGCACAGCCTGCAGCTGCGGGCACATGCAGCTGCAGCTGCTGAGGGATACATCCTCCACAGATCTCCTCACCTCTGGTGGCGAGGTGGCGTGCGGACCGCCAGCTGTCCTTTGTCTTCTTCGTGGAGGAGCATACGAGCCCGGGGCGGGGATGGCCGAGTGGTTAGGGTGTCGGGCTATGGGTACCAAAGGTCCCGGGTTCGACTCTAGCGCCACTCAGGGCATTTCCCAATCCCGCGGCCCACCGGCGAAACAGTGTGGGCGACGCCATTAGCCGTGAATGTGCATAAAGTGTGTCGTGAACCAACCAATAAACAACAAACAGCATACGAGCCCCCTTGTGGCAATGTCACTCGAGTCACATCGATAAACTCTGTCTCTACCACATTGTACTAGAAGGCGCCATGTACTGCACATGAATGTTCTGTTAATAAGCTAAACCCTTTGAACGAATATGGAATTGGCCTTCCAGTGAACAGTTTTATACCGCAATACCGAATACCTCTCACACTTTGTCTTGTAACTACCTTCTTTTCGTGACCAACTCACATCAGATGAATGGCATTAGAGAACTTTCCCGTGCATGCGCCCACCAACCAAACAGGCAACGTTAAGCCTATGTCCTTTTAGGTGCTCCCGGTAAAAGAATTACGAAAACTATGGCTTTTGTTGATCGGCTCTCCCTTAGCATCAACCATTACTAATTTTCCATTGAAATGCAAGTGATCCTAACCGATTCACATTGTGCCACCGCAAGAAGCCGAAGGTTGAATAGGGAACAGCTAAGCATCAAAATGAAGGATGACATAAAATTAACCCGCTCAGAATTCCACCACCGCTTCTACGAGAGCGAACTATATAGCTGCATGCTTTTCTGATTGGACCGCTCGAAAACCCTCAGTACCACAACACGACCAAACCACACGCCACATCTGGTGATCGTCCACTCTAAAACACGTGCAAACTGACAAGCACTGCCACAAGCAAGTCACCAATAAGGCAAGTCACCAACAAGGCAAATCACCAAAGCAAGTCACCAACAAGGCAAGTCACCAACAAGCAAGTCACCAGCAAGGCAAGTCACCAACAGGCAAGTCACCAACAAGGCAAGTCACCAACACGGCAAGTCACCAACAAGGCAAGTCACCACCAAGGCAAGTCACCAACAAGGCAAGTCACCAACAAGGCAAGTCACCAACAAGGCAAGCACCACCAAGGCAAGTCACCAAAAAGGCAAGTCACCAACAAAGCAAGTCACAACAAGACAAGTCACCAACAAAACAAGTCACCAAAAGGCAAGTTACCAACAACGGCAACACACGCACACAGAGCCCTCTCTCAGTTATCTCCCCCGTCCCCAATGTTCCCAGTTCACATTTTACCCCATTACATCGGCTGTTGCCAATGTTGATTGGCAACAGCCGATGCCCAACTCTAGTTGGCAGCAGCGATTGGCAACAGTGTGCAGATTGGCAACAGTGTGCAGATTGGCAAGATTGGCAACAGTGTGCAGATTGGCAACAGTGTGCAGATTGGCAACAGTGTGCAGATTGGCAACAGTGTGCAGATTGGCAACAGTGTGCAGATTGGCAACAGATTGGCAACAGTGTGCAGATTGGCAACAGATTGGCAACAGTGCGCCAAACTCCAGTGGCTGTGCTGTGCGTCTGTCGTGTGCGTGCAGCGCGAGTGGGTGCGCTCCTCGACCCACGCCCGGCGGCCGGTGCCGGACCCCCCCCCCGTGCCGGACCCGGCGCACTCACCGTGACAGTCCCACTCACCGTGACAGTCCCACTCACCGTGACAGTCCCACTCACCGTGACAGTCCCACTCACCGTGACAGTCCCACTCACCGTGACAGTCCCACTCACCGTGACAGTCCCACTCACCGTGACAGTCCCACTCACCGTGACAGTCCCACTAAGTCACCGTGACAGTCCCACTCACCGTGACAGTCCCACCACAATTCCACTCACCGTGACAGTCCCACTCACCGTGACAGTCCCACTCACCGTGACAGTCCCACTCACCGTGACAGTCCCACTCACCGTGACAGTCCCACTCACCGTGACAGTCCCACTCACCGTGACAGTCCCACTCACCGTGACAGTCCCACTCACCAGTCCACTCACCGTGACAGTCCCACTCACCGTGACAGTCCCACTCACCGTGACAGTCCCACTCACCGTGACAGTCCCACTCACCGTGACAGTCCCACTCACCGTGACAGTCCCACTCACCGTGACAGTCCCACTCACCGTGACAGTCCCACTCACCGTGACAGTCCCACTCACCGTGACAGTCCCACTCACCGTGACAGTCCCACTCACCGTGACAGTCCCACTCACCGTGACAGTCCCACTCACCGTGACAGTCCCACTCACCGTGACAGTCCCACTCACCGTGACAGTCCCACTCACCGTGACAGTCCCACTCACCGTGACAGTCCCACTCACCGTGACAGTCCCACTCACCGTGACAGTCCCACTCACCGTGACAGTCCCACTCACCGTGACAGTCCCACTCACCGTGACAGTCCCACTCACCGTGACAGTCCCACTCACCGTGACAGTCCCACTCACCGTGACAGTCCCACTCACCGTGACAGTCCCACTCACCGTGACAGTCCCACTCACCGTGACAGTCCCACTCACCGTGACAGTCCCACTCACCGTGACAGTCCCACTCACCGTGACAGTCCCACTCACCGTGACAGTCCCACTCCTTGCAGCACTGTCCTACAACGCGGCGGCCGTCGCAGTCGGGCCGCGGCTGCGGCGGGCAGCCGGTCGTCTGGTCGTCGATCTTCTCGGTGCCGTTGTGCGTGCAGAGGAACGTCTTGCACCGGTACAGGGGGTCGTCGAACCACGTCTGGCCCTCCAGGTACACCGTGTCCTCGAACAGGCAGGTCACTGCGGACGGCGCGCGTGAGAGACGTGCGGGGCGACGGCGGCCGCGGCCGCACCGGTGTCGAGGACGGTGCACACGCCGGCAGATCACGACTGGCTCGGAGAGCACTCCGTCGTGTGCCGGCGACGTCGAGTTTCAGTGCGGGGGAGTGTTTTTTAGGCGTGCCGGACCATAAAGGTCATTTGCGCCGCCTTTAAAGGAACAGTTTCAGTGCGTGAACCGTTTGAACATCAACGTCATTGAACCCAGGCGGCGGGGACGAGTAGCCTAGGGGTAAGTTGCTCGTCTCACAATCGAAAGGTTGTGAGTTCGAGTCTCACCTGTCGCTACTCTTCGCCCGCGACCAATCGGCGTGAGAGATTGGCGACGCTACATGACTCAACGGTCGATGTGTTGTAAAACCAATAACCAACCAACGAACCCAGGCAGCGGAAGAAAATCGAGGAAAATGGAGGAATGTCGCAGTTGAAGTCGTTCTTTTTGTCTTGTTGAATAGGTTAGGGTTCTCGTACAATTTGCATCCTTTCGGGTGGCCTGTCACAGTGCTGAGATCGCTTCATGGTCTAGATTAGCACCACCCGTGAAGTGAAGTGAAGTGAAGAACAGGAGAGAACATCTCTGACTGCCTCTCCACGCGCCAGGTATTCACCTTCATACCGTTACATTCACCATTACATTCACCATTACATTCACCATTACATTCACCATTACATTCACCATTACATTCACCATTACATTCACCATTACATTCACCATTACATTCACCATTACATTACGCCATTACATTCACCTTCACGAGTGCCAGACAGCAGCCCGGGCTCATTCTATCGCGCCGGTAGCGCAGCCGTACCGTTGACGCAGTCGTAGGCCGGGCAGCAGCGGTAGGGCACCTTGCGCGACACGCAGCTCGGGTCCGGCTTGGGCGGGCACATGTCCGAGTTGTCGGTGGTCGTGATCTCGCCATTGATGCAGGTGAGCGTCACGCACGGCTCGAGCGGATCCAGCGGCCACGACGTGCCCTCGTCGTGCACCTTGCCCAGGTAGGTGCACGCCTCTGCCGACACGCGCCGTCTGTTACTCTGTCGATACGTGAGACGTGTTGCTGCCGACACGCGACACATGTTACTGCCAGCACGTGCTACGTAGTACTGTCGACGTGTGGCGCGTGTTACTGCCGACACGTGTCGTGTAGTACTGGCGACACGTGACCCGTGTTACTGTCAACACGTGACACGTGTTACTGACAACACGTGCCACGCGGCACTGTCGACGCGTGCCGCGTGTTACCGCCGACACGTGCCACATGGTACCGTCGACATGTGGCGCGTAGTACTGTCGACACGTGCTACGTGTTACTGTCAACACGTGCCACGTAGCACTGTCGATACGTGCCACGTGTAACTGCTCATCCCGTCTTATCACATGCCGCTATGCATCCATTGCTGATAAATTGGACGTGTTATGGTGTGCCAGGTACTGCCGGATGCCACGCGTACACCCTTCCAGTTCCACATTGTAAACACGCAAAACACGAGTGGCAAACGCTCCAGTGTGGGGTTAACCTCGCAGCTGTATCTGTTGCACAGAGCTGTATGTCTGCAACCCAGTGCGACGTCAGGCTGTGGGCAAACGGTGAAGAGAGCTGGCGGGGTGGTGGTGGGAGCAGCGGTAGGAGAGTAGCGGTAGGAGAGTAGCGGTAGGTGAGTAGCGGTAGGAGAGTAGCGATAGCAGAGTAGCGGTAGGAGGGTAGCGGTAGGAGAGTAGCGGTAGGAGAGTAGCGATAGCAGAGTAGCGGTAGGAGAGTAGCGGTAGGAGAGTAGCGGTAGGAGAGTAGCGGTAGGAGAGTAGCGGTAGGAGAGTAGCGGTAGGAGAGTAGCGGTAGGAGAGTAGCGGTAGGAGAGTAGCGGTAGGAGAGTAGCGGTAGGAGAGTAGCAGTAGCAGAGTAGCGGTAGGAGAGTAGCGGTAGGAGAGTAGCAGTAGCAGAGTATCGGTAGGAGAGTAGCGGTAGGAGAGTAGCGGTAGGAAGTAGCGGTAGGAGAGAGTAGAGAGTAGCGGTAGGAGAGTAGCGGCAGGAGAGTAGCAGTAGGAGAGTAGCGGTAGGAGAGTAGCGGTAGGAGAGTAGCGGTAGGAGAGTAGCGGTAGGAGAGTAACGGCAGGGCCGCGCGGGAGGCCGTCGAAGCGCACACACGCCGCCGCCGCCGCCCGCCGACAGTCCGCAGCCGGCCGGGCAGACGCGCGCGCGGCGGCGGCGCGGCGGCCTCACCCTCGGGGCAGTCGGCCTTGGGGCAGCACTGCTTCTCCATGACCCAGGGCGTGCAGCCGGGCGGCATGGGCGGGCAGACGGTGACGTTGAGCACGCTGATGACGCCGTCCTGGCAGAGGTAGGTGATGCACGGCCGCAGCGGGTCGTCCACGAAGGTGGTGCCGGACGCGTGCAGGTTGTCGTGCTCGTCGGTGCAGTAGCGCGCTGTCGGCACAGTCGGCCGGGTGAGGCGCCCCGCTGTCGGCGGCCAACCCGCCGCCGGGGCGCAGCCGACCCACGAGGCCGCCCCGGCGACCGCCCCGGCGGCTCAATCGGCTGGGGCGCTGGCTCGCACTGGTCCACCCTGTCCTGTTTATTTGTTCGCTCGCTTGTTATTTGACTTTTAGGGCGCATCGACCAGGTTTGCTCAGTCAGTGCCCATCTGCCCTCTACTGGCAATGCAGAGTTCGAGTCGCTTCACGTGCTCGCGCTTAGCCAACGGCTGGGAGGGTCAGTTGGCAATTGACCCGACGAGGCCGGGGACGAGTCGCCGGTGCGGCCGTGTCGGGGCATTGACGGCACGTTAAGCTTTCGGCGACTACTCTGCCGTTGAACTGGGCTCATGGGTTGGGTGGTGGGGCCAGGGTCAGTTGCCAACCGACTTTTCACTGTGCGAGCTCCGGAAAGTGATATAACCCTGGTCCATACAGCCACCCCAGCGATAATGCGGACTAAAGTTATTCAAACTGCATGGAGAACTCTTCAGATGGGCAGCCCAAACTGGGCCGGCCAGCGCCGCCGGGCGTTCAAGGCAATTAATCAAAACATGCGCTGTGCTCAACGCACCTGCCGAGAACACCAGCGAAAATGTTGGCGACATCACAGGAAGACAACACACTGCGTCATCACGAAGGGCACCAAAACACGCGCAAACAAACGTCTAGTCCAGGGCTGGAGATCTTCCACCCATGCCAGGAGGTCCAAGTCCTTACCTTCAGATTTGGTATGGAAAATGGCAAATCAACATTAGCATGGTATTAAACCAGGTGGATCCGGACACCAATCACTGCCCCACCCGGCATCCCGTCCTTCCTCTTCAAAAGCGGTTCGTTGGTCGACATCATAGCTAACCCGCACGCACAGCTAGGTTTGTTGGACAGTTTTCGGCACCACCGGGTGTATGCAACGCTCACTGACCACCAGTCTAGCAATCAGTCCGTGATCTGTCATGCTAACCGCCTGTGTCGCAGTCTACATGTGATCTGTCACACTGGCCACCAGTGTCGCAGTGTGCATGCCATCACTGACCGCCAGTGTCGCAGTGTACACGCCAGTGTCGCAATGCACACGTCATCACCGATCGCCAGTGTCGCAGCGCACACGCCATCACTGACCGTGACCGCCAGTGTCGCAGTGCACACGCCACCACTGACCGCCAGTGTCGCAGTACATACGCCACCACCGACCGCCAGTGTCGCAGCGTACACGTCACCACTGACCGCCAGTGTCGCAGTGAAACGTCACACGCCATACCGACAGTCGCAGTCCACCACCGCCAGTGTCGCAGTGCACACGCCACCACTGACCACCAGTGTCGCAGTGCACACGCCACCACTGACCGTGACCGCCAGTGTCGCAGTACATACGTCACCACCGACCGCCATCACTGACCGCCAGTGTCGCAATGCACACGTCATCACCGATCGCCAGTGTCGCAGCGCACACGCCATCACTGACCGTGACCGCCAGTGCCGCAGTGCACACGCCACCACTGACCGCGACCGCCAGTGCCGCAGTACATACGTCACCACCGACTGCCAGTGTCGCAGTACATACGTCACCACCGACTGCCAGTGTCGCAGCGTACACACCGCCACCACCGACCGCCAGTGTCGCAGTGCACACGCCGCCAGTCGCGTACATACGCCACCACGACTGCCAGTGTCGCAGTACATACGTCACCACCGACCGCCAGTGTCGCAGCGCACACGCCACCACTGACCGCCAGTGTCGCAGTACATACGTCACCACCACTGACCGCCAGTGTCGCAGTGCACACGCCACCACTGACCGCCAGCGTTGCAGTCGATGCGCGGGCAGCAGCGGTTGGGCAGGAAGGTGTTGAAGCAGCTGGCCGGCGGCGGCGGGCCGCAGTCGTCCGACACGTTGAGCACCACCAGCGGCGACGCCACGCCGCCCACGCTGGCGCACACGAAGCACAGCTGGGGCGCCGCCGGGTTGTCCAGGTAGAGAGCGTTGAGCTCGTGCACGCCGCCCACCAGGTCGACGCAGCCTGCCGGCGGCGGCGCGCTCAGCGGAGGGGTCACGCGGGAGCGGGGGCGGGGGCGAGAGCTGCAGGTCAGCGAGGGGGTCACGTGCGGTCGTCGTCAGGGGCGGGTGGGGGGGGGGGGGGCTTCACGGTCAGCAGGAGGACGGCGGTATGTGTGGGAGGGTTGGGCGGCCGCAATAGTGAGGGGCAATAAAAATATATCATTCCTGAAAGGTCATCAGATTGGGGCAGCTAGCATTCGTATGCTCTATTCCAGGCAATACTTATCTCATAACACGTGCTTATATTTCAAGACAATGCAATTGCTAAATATGTGCAAACTTCGACTTCTTGGTGCATGACATCTTTGCCCACTTCGATCCACCCCTGTAGTATTATGGCGTATCGTTAGCATATACAGGGAAACTCACCGAAGAGGACCAGGTAAGCATGCAGATGTGTAGGATACAGCACGGATCCAGACAGGATACAGCACGGGAGGTGGCTGTGTCAGCCATATTCAGCACCCACTCACCACCGGCTGTGTCAGCCATATTCAGCACCCACTCACCACCGGCTGCGTCAGCCATATTCAGCACCCACTCACCACCGGCTGTGTCAGCCATATTCAGCACCCACTCACCACCGGCTGTGTCAGCCATATTCAGCACCCACTCACCACCGGCTGTGTCAGCCATATTCAGCACCCACTCACCACCGGCTGTGTCAGCCATATTCAGCACCCACTCACCACCGGCTGTGTCAGCCATATTCAGCACCCACTCACCACCGGCTGTCAGCCATATTCAGCACCCACTCACCACCGGCTGCGTCAGCCATATTCAGCACCCACTCACCACCGGCTGTGTCAGCCAAAATTACCATATTCAGCACCCACTCACCACCGGCTGCGTCAGCCATATTCAGCACCCACTCACCACCGGCTGTGTCAGCCATATTCAGCACCCACTCACCACCGGCTGTGTCAGCCATATTCAGCACCCACTCACCCACCACCTGCAGCAGGCCAGTGATGATGCGCGCCATGTCGTTCAGCAGGATGATGACGTTGGTGACTGGGTTGTTGGGGTCGAACTCGACTAGCCACCGTATGAAATCGTCGATGTCGATGGTGGCGTTGTTGATCTGGTCGGGCGTCAGCTTGTCTCGCAACCGCTCCAGCAGCAGCATCAGTTGTGAACGAAGTGTCCGCACGAGCACCGTCATCTCACTGCTGCTGGCTGAAAAAAAATGTATTCGGCACAACTGATTGATTTGACAGCTATGGCGCCCTTCTACAAACAAAAAAAAAACAATCATGTCAAATTTGGGGATCGCAGTAACTTCGGGAATGAAATCTGCGTGTAAAATGGCCCTGGTATGTCCGTGTTATTCGCTGTTACAGTCCGTAAATTAGCCTTCAGAGCGATTGCAATTAATTTGCCCTCGGAACATTTCTGGTTATATCTCGGTGGCCTGATCAGATATTAACGTCAAACTTCTCAACTCACATCATCTCATCTCATAACACAAACATCTCACCCTGTCAAAGTTACTGTGCTGTCATCTGGAAAGAAATTTCCACACCTGGGTTGATCAGATTATATACTGATATCAGTTGCAGGACGGGGCTATTAGGATTATTATTCATCAAATCATATTCATATGCTATACATGAATTGCTTGTCAGGCATACAATTCTGCAACTTCCCGGACATAATTGATGAACGATGTTCTTCAATGGACATCTTGAGCAATTTGCATCTTGCTATGCCTCTTTAGCCAATAATTACTGGCACCTCTTTCTGATGTGTTTCAACTACATTAACATGGTGACCTCAGAGTTAGACAACACTGTAAAATGCCTTTTTCTGTCACAAACCAAAGGATGTTTTCGTTACCGTTCACTTATCAAAACCTTTAGAGTGATGTAATATTGTAATCGGCTCTCACCTTGATAGGATTGCAAATGTACCTTGTGATACAGTCATATTTAAACATGTCAAGCAATAAATTATTTAAAAACGTGTAATACTGCTATGAACATCAGTGTCTATGATGAACCGGGAATGGTTATCTGTTTGCTTTATTACATTGTGTTGTTTTCTCTATCAATTTTTGCATAGCTTTCATACTCCACCATCTTTTCCAACGTCTTAATATGATAAGAGATAAAATGTAATATTTGGATAAGATTACATAATATTAAGTTCCCATTAACACCATAGCCCAGTTATTTCCGGAGCCCTTGGCAACGTACGGCGACGTATCACCCGTGTCGTTGAGAGCCCCATGAAAATACTTCAGTAATAACTGATGGCGGGATCTGTCCAACAAGAAAAACGAGCAGTGTGACATACCTTGACTTGCTTTACCAAGACCTACTTCTCATCCTCGGAACTTAACGTAGTTAGGTCACGTGGGAGGAGGCACTCATGAAGGCTGGAAATTATCTTCGAAGGACAATCCTACCCACCAATAATGCATAGGGGGCAACAATATGCGATTTCCACTCTGTGCCCATGTTCATACTTCCGTGATTTTCATTTTTTATTACGCACAGAGCTCTCCATACCGCCAATGCGGGGCTAATGCGTTCGTGCAGCGTCATGCTACATCTTTTTTTTCGTGACGACTGTGTGCGTTTGCTTCCTTTCACGCCGTATCCAGCCCATCGAGCCCTTCATGCAGAGCCGATGTGGTGTTTTTCTGCTTACGCGCGAGCTTGACGGGCCTAGAGGCAAAATGCTGTGCAAATGCATTCATGGAAAACCTTTCCAAGCTTAATTTTTAGACTTGAATACTTTTTTTTTGCAAGCGAAGCTAACTAGCAAAGAAACTAATCCATTCCTGTTAAGAAAAACAAGACAGCTGATGAATAACTTTGAATTTGTTTCTCGTTGCACGTTTCACGTTGTGAAATTATATGGTTTTCCTGGTAATTATTGTAGAATAATCCCAGGCTGGTCCCTTCTGAAACTCAAAACCTACACCCGTGAACTGCTCAAGTACCTGACACGAAAAGCGAAGCCAAGTAGCACTAGAGTTAAGCATAGAATGTCAACAAACCATGCACGGCATTCAAACGTTGTGCCCGTCGATGTATGTGTTTGCATCATACCCCACCGTCAGGACAAGTGAAAAAATACAATCATCAACGGACAAAGAAACAGTAAACTCCAAAATATTTGTGAGTTTGCTGTTTCGAATAGCCTGCTCCGAATAGGTCGCGTCAGAAGGTCAACAATAGGTCCACGCTCACCAGCCGTAAATTGCTTGCAGCGTTGTTCGGCACCAGCTGTGCATCACGGCACCCGCCGTAGCCGGTTCAACTGCCACTGACCGGTGGCGATTGAATTCAACTCGCGCACTTCGTTTGCCACTTGGGGCCAGAGCACACCGGGAATCACAGTCATGAATTCAATTCACGAATCAAGCGCAGATCATACTACAAAGTTAAAATCAAAATTAACATTAGCAAACGGAATCATTCATCAAATTCGCATTAAATTTAAAACGGCAGCACCAAGGGTGAGCCGCCTGCGTGCTGCTCACGAGAGGTGAGCACGCACGACGTCAGCTGCCTGCGCCTGACTCACCTGAGCCGGTGAGGCCCAGCGCGTTCAACACCCTGATGAAGGTCTGCAGCCCGTCGACGATGGTGCCCCGGTCCGACTGGATCAGCTGCACGCTGCGCGTCAGCTGATCGAGCTGAATCTGGAGGATCGCCAGCTGCTGCAGACCGAGCTCGAATCGGTCAGCCAGTCGTCGCAGCAGCTCAATGAGCGCCTCCAGACTCGGCAGCGTGGACTGCGTCGGGGCCGGCGTCGTCGTCGTTCCTGGTGCAGGATGACCACAGTGTCAGCTTTTAGTCCATGGCGTTGAAATGCATGAAACTCGTTTCAGGCTTGCCGACACACGCGCATACTCCATGCCAGATGGCGTCCAATCTAACAACTACAGTTTAGTAGGTAAGCGTCTCGACAGGCTTCTAGTACCGAGGACGAGAGGGTGCTGTGTCTTCTTTGCATATGCAGCGCTACATGTTTGCTGGTAAGGTTCAACTTTCTGGAGGACGTTGCCATATCACCCTATAGCTGTGTTCGGAAAAATTCCCGTGAAAAGCTGCTTATACATGCTTGCGCGTATGTACCAATTTGACCGGGATATTACTATCTCACATGCTCCAAGCCGGAGAATCATGCGAGTCTCCACCTGTTCTAGCATCCCGGGGAAATCACAGGAGTGGATCTGAACCGGTGTGGCGAACGGCACAGGAGGTGGCTGTGCGCGCCACATCCTTCACTCACTAACCGATGTCCCGCAGAAGACCGGAGAGGAGGCGCACCAGGTCATTCAGCAGGATGGTGGTGCTGTTGGCGGGGTCGTAGTGGTTGTACGTTCGCAGCCACTTTATGAATTCCTCTATGTCGAGATTGGCGTTGTGGATCTGCTGGTACGTCAGCGAATCCCGCAACCGCTCCACCAGCAGGTTCAGTTGCGAACGAAGTGTATCCACGAGCACATTCAGGTCACTGCTGCTGCCTGAAAACGGACACTGCTTTGTTTTCGGCTGAACTGTTTGTTTCGACAATTGTAACGTCATTCAGCAAGTTGTTATGCCGTGTATTGGCGTGTTGAGGGAGAAGTTGACACAAACAATATGCCAGCTACACTGCATTATAAAAAGGCAGTGTCGAATAGCCTAATCTATTGGCAATAAGTTAGCTAATCGAAGCTCCTGACATAGCAGCTAATTTAAGGTTTGTGGAAGATTTTACACTTCTCTCCTATTTCTCTCCAGCACTTCCAACGTGAGGTTTCATGAGAGGTAAAAAACCTTCGAACGGCAACAGAATGGTCTGCAATTATTGCGAGCCGCACATTTCAGAGGAGACACGAACGAGTAGTCCGAGTAGGAAGCACGAATTGTGGACACTTTCTTGAAGCGCTGTACACTCTACTATGTGTTAAATGTATTTCTCTGGTAATAGCGGCATGCCCACCGGGAACATGTGACACGACAAGAAGAGGTACAACATCTGGAAAACCAGATATTAACCATCGACTTTCCCCAGTTCATAGCGAATTTAAGGAGCAAGAACACTAACGTCAGAATCCCTTTTGTGCAACATGGCTGTCAAATTTGTTGAACTTCCTGAGACACTTTCAATTTGTTTAGTACGTTTTGGGCTTTAAAACAAGAATGTATGCGATTCAGACTTGGACCGCAAATATTCAACGCCAACCTCAAATCCGTAGAGTTGAAAGTGACTGAGAAATGGCGCACCAAATATACAGTGATGGTCTCAGTGTTGCACGAGATTGACTTCCGCACATAGTCGCCACACCGTTTGCGGCCATTATGTGGTCAGCATCCATGCGCTAGCCTTTGATGTTGCTTGCAACATCTTAGCCCTTTCCAGTGTTTCTTTTTGCATTATGCACCAAATACATTTTCCTCATTAAAACAATGGACAATGATGAAGTATGCCCAACTTTTTGTCTGCCTTTGGTGGTGCTTCGACACGGCACATACCGGAATCAACGTACAAACGACACGGTAAACGGTGAACAATGCCGGTGCGGCACGCGTGGCACCTACCCGAGCCGGTGAGGCCCAGCGTGTTGAGCACGCTGATGCAGTTCTGCACCACGACGGTGATGCTGCCCTGACCCGACTGGAGCAGCTTCAGGTTGGTCGACAGCTGACGGAGCAGATATTTGAGGGTAGACAGCTGGTGCAGATTGAGCTGGAATCGGTCAGCCAGTTGTTGCAGCAGGTCAATGAGCGTCTGCAGATTCGGCAGCGTGGACTGCGTCGGGGCCGGCGTCGTCGTTGTCGGCGTTGTTGTGGGCGTCGGCGTCGTCGTCGTCGTTCCTGGTGCAGGATGGTCGCAGTGTTAGCTTTTAGTTCATGACGTTGGAATGCATGAAACTTGTTTCAAGCCTGCCGACACACGCATACTCCATGCCAGGTGGCGTCCAATCAAACAACTGCAGTTTAGTCGATAAGCGTCTCGGCAGCCTTCTAGTACCGAGAACGAGAGGGTGCCGTGTCTGCTTTGCATAGGCAACGCTACATGTTTGCTGCTAAGGTTCGACTTACTGGAGGACGTTGCCATATCACCCTATAGCTGTGTTCGGAAAATTACCGTGAAAAGCTGCTTATACATGCTTGCGCGTATGTACCAATTTGACCGGGATTTTACTATCTCACATGCTCCAAGCCGGAGAATCATGCGAGTCTCCACCTGTTCTAGCATCCAGGGGAAATCACAGGAGTGGATCTGAACCGGTGTGGCGAACGGCACAGGAGGTGGCTGTGCGCGCCACATCCTTCACTCACTAACCGATGTCCCGCAGAAGACCGGAGAGGAGGCGCACCAGATCATTCAGCAGGATGGTGGTGCTGTTGGCGGGGTCGTAGTGGTTGTACGTTCGCAGCCACTTTATGAATTCCTCTATGTCGAGATTGGCGTTGTGGATCTGCTGGTACGTCAGCGAATCCCGCAACCGCTCCACCAGCAGGTTGAGTTGCGAACGAAGTGTATCCAAGAGCACATTCAGGTCACTGCTGCTGCCTGAAAACGGACACTGCTTTGTTTTCGGCTGAACTGTTTGTTTCGACAATTGTAACGTCATTCAGCAAGTTGTTATGCCGTGTATTGGCGTGTTGAGGGAGAAGTTGACACAAACAATATGCCAGCTACACTGCATTATAAAAAGGCAGTGTCGAATAGTCTAATCTATTGGCAATAAGTTAGCTAATCGAAGCTCCTGACATAGCAGCTAATTTAAGGTTTGTGGAAGATTTTACACTTCTCTCCTATTCCTCTCCAGCACTTCCAACGTGAGGTTTCATGAGAGGTAAAAAACCTTCGAACGGCAACAGAATGGTCTGCAATTATTGCGAGCCGCACATTTCAGAGGAGACACGAACGAGTAGTCCGAGTAGGAAACACGAATTGTGGACACTTTCTTGAAGCGATGTACACTCTACCATGTGTTAAATGTATTTTGCTGGTAATGGCGGCATGCACGCAAGGAACATGTGCCACAAGAAGAGGTACAACATCTGGAAGGACAGATATTAACTATCGACTTTCTCCAGTTGATAGCGAATTTATTGAGCAAGAACACTCCAACGTCAGAATCCGTTTTGTGCAATATGGCTGTCAAATTTTTTAAACTTTCTAAGACACTTTCAACTTGTTTAGTACGCTTTGGGCTTTAAAACAAGAATGTATGCGATTCAGACTTGGACCGCGAATATTCAACGCCAACCTCAAGTCCGTAGCGTTGAAAGTGACTGAGAAATGGCGCACCAAATATGCAGTGGTGGTCTCAGTATTGCACGAGAGCAACTGCCGCACATAGTCGCCACACCGTTTGCGGCCATTATGTGGTCAGCATCCATGCGCTAGCCTTTGATGTTGCTTGCAACATCTTAGCCCTTTCCAGTGTTTCTTTTTGCATTATGCACCAAATACATTTTCCTCATTAAAATAATGGACAATGATGAAGTATGCCCAACTCTTTGTCTGCCTTTGGTGGTGTTTCGACACGGCACATACCGGGATCAACGTACAAACGACACGGTAAACGGTGAACAATGCCGGTGCGGCACGCGTGGCACCTACCCGAGCCGGTGAGGCCCAGCGTGTTGAGCACGCTGATGCAGTTCTGCACCACGACGGTGATGCTGCCCTGACCCGACTGGAGCAGCTTCAGGTTGGTCGACAGCTGACGGAGCAGATATTTGAGGGTAGACAGCTGGTGCAGCTTGAGCTGGAATCGGTCAGCCAGTTGTTGCAGCAGGTCAAGGAGCGTCTGCAAATTCGGCAGCGTGGACTGCGTCGGGGCCGGCGTCGTCGTTGTCGGCGTTGTTGTGGGCGTCGGCGTCGTCGTCGTCGTTCCTGGTGCAGGATGGTCGCAGTGTTAGCTTTTAGTTCATGGCGTTGGAATGCATGAAACTCGTTTCAAGCCTGCCGACACACGCATACTCCATGCCAAATGGCGTCCAATCAAACAACTGCAGTTTAGGCGATAAGCGTCTCGGCAGCCTTCTAGTACCGAGAACGAGAGGGTGCCGTGTCTGCTTTGCATAGGCAACGCTACATGTTTGCTGCTAAGGTTCGACTTACTGGAGGACGTTGCCATATCACCCTATAGCTGTGTTCGGAAAAATTCCCGTGAAAAGTTGCTTATACATGCTTGCGCGTATGTACTAATTCTACCGGGATTTTACTATCTCACATGCTCCAAGCCGGAGAATCATGCGAGTCTCCACCTGTTCTAGCATCCAGGGGAAATCACAGGAGTGGATCTGAACCGGTGTGGCGAACGGCACAGGAGGTAGTTCTGCGCGCCACATCCTTCACTCACTCACCGATGTTCCGCAGAAGATCGGAGACGAGGCGCACCAGGTCATCCAGCAGGATGATGGTGGTGTTGCTGGGGTTGTTGGGGTCGTACCCTCGCAGCCACTTTATGAATTCCTCTATGTCGAGATTGGCGTTGTGGATCTGCTGGTACGTCAGCGAATCCCGCAACCGCTCCACCAGCAGGTTGAGTTGCGAGCGAAGTGTATTCACGAGCACATACAGGTCACTGCTGCTGCCTGAAAAAGGACACTGTTTTGTTTTCGGCTGAACTGTTTGTTTCGACAATTGGAACGCCATTGGGCGAATTATTATGCCGTGTATCGGCGAGTTGACGGAGAAGTTAACACAAACAATATGCCAGCTACACTGCATCAGAAAAAAGCAGTGTCGAATAGTCTTATCTATTAGTAATGATCGAGCTTATGGAATCTTATGAAACATGAGGACATGTTCCACCTCACCAGACATCAGATGGCACGCATGGTGAGTTGCATCTTGGCCTCGATTTTATTCGTTGCGATTGTCGGGCGCCCAATAAAGAAATCAAACCTGACGTATTCTCCTCGAAGCGTTGCAAGTTTCAGGTCATTGAGGATGTTTGAAGTCGATGAGGATCAGACACACATATTATTGTTACTTCAGAAGAGAATGATGCGTGTCATTCAGGGTGTATTTCCTCCCAGAGTGCAAACCCTATCTTTAAGAAATACATAATTGTAAGAGTCCAAGATCTAGCTAAGCTTAAAATGTTGCTCATTATGCAAAAGTTCATTCATCATCAGCTACGCCATTCTATCAGACCCCTTTTCACAGAATTGCTTGATACGCCATATTCCCTAAGATTACAAAACACTTCCAGCACAGCTATTCAAAGAAAAATTGTCGTCTCTTCACCATTGAATGCTTCGGACCCACGCTTTGGAATTATATCATAGCAAAGCATTTTCTGCATTCAGAAATACCGAATTCTAGACCGTTCTAAAAACATCACATTAAGACATACTTCTGGAGCAGATATTAAAGTACTTAACAGATAAGGTGTTTCTGTGTGTGTATGTCTGTACAGGGATGTTGATATGTGAGTGTATGCATGTATGTGTGTGTGTGCTGGGGTGTTGTCATGTGATTATGTGTGTGTGTGTGTGTGTGTGTGTGTGTGTGTGTGTGTGTGTGTGTGTGTGTGTGTGTGTGTGTGTGTGTGTGTGTGTGTGTGTGTGTCTGTGTATGTATGTGTGTGTGTGTGTGTGTTTGCACTTAACTATATATAAAGTTGAAAACGCCCACCACTGGTTCCTTTCACATTCCACCCAGCAGCATGCCCATGCTTAGCTGGATAGAGTTATGGGAGGAGCCAAAGTTTAAAAAAATTAGTACAAATCAGGAGTGCACACTACCATCTGGACACACACCAGCTGTTAACATTACACTTTAGACCATAATTTCTTGTTGGGATTGATCCAGAGTCAGTCATATGCCACCCATGGGCATGACTACTAACAACATTTTGTATCATTAGTTTTATTGCTCTAATACCTGGTGCTTTGTATGCTTATTTATTTGTTTTCCATCTCTTAGCTGGGAGTGCCGCGACTTCACCGTTTATTGTATGGTGTTAATGTAAGGTGCTTGCAGTCGTTGGGTAAGAGTTGTTGGGTAAACATTTTCATATCAACTTGAATAACTTCCATGAAGGTTTGACCCTGTCACTTTTGCCCTCAACTCCAGAATTTGTGTTCCAAATTATCACGTCGTACTACATTATGTTGTATATCAGATGTTCTACATTACCGAATTAATAGCCAATGGCCTCAAATAAACCGGCATGAAATCAGCCGTCTTTTGATGCCAAGCTCAACTAATTTTATATACCGCTAACCCTGTCATTTTTACACTCAATTAAAAGATTTGTGTTTGAAATTATCACATTCTATTCCTTCAAATTGAATATCGGATGTTCTACATTAGCGAATTAATTCCAAATGGTCTGAAATGAACTGGGATACAATCAGCTACCTTCTGATGCCACACTCGATTACTTTTATATGTATTGAAGCCTGTCATGTTTGCACTCGACTTCACGATTTCTGTCTCCAATTATCACATTGTATTACTTTTATTTGTATATCAGATGTTCTACATTAGCGAATTAATTTCCAATGGTCTCAAATAAGCCGCCATAAAATCAGCTGCATTCTGATGTCATACTCAACTACTTTTATTAATATCTAACCCTGTCTTTTTTTTACCTTTTTACATGAAGCTGTCCGGAATTATTGAGGTTCTGGCATGGCTCGATACACGTCAAACGCCGACGGTTGCTGCCCAGAGGATCCGGAGGGCCGCAGAAGAGTGGCATGACAAAAATTAACGTAAAGTTCCACCCTTCAACAATACTAAGCAGCATCGGCTCTGCTACGCCAAAATGGTATAGGAGAGATTCACGGTTGTAGATGCATTCCTTCCAATCAACGCCCATAAGCGCAATGTTCTTAGACAATATCGAGAAAACCTGTCGGCCTGGACTGTACTAGTGGCAGAACTCATACCATGTACATCGCCTTGTGCTTCAAATCTGAAAATATGCCTGTTATTTTGGCGTTGGGGTCCATTAACACTCAGGGAATGGTTCGCGCCCCATCATATTTTGAATGGCGGAGAGCGGTCGGGGACGGGCCACCAGCGTCGCCTCCAGCGTCCGGCTCTCTATGGTAGAAAGTTCCAGAATGCAATGCGCAAAGTAACAATATGGGCAATATATCACTGTAAATGGCAATGGAATTGACGTCTGAAGGCAAACCAACTTTCATACATGCAATTTGCATCATATTTTATGGAAACAGAGTCTCATAAATTGTAACTATATTCTTCGCGCACACACTAATGAACATCCGGGCGCGCTTGTCGCGGGCGCATGTTTCAGAGTTCTTGAATGGCATCAGGGACCTACCTGTTTTCTTTCTTTACTGGGGGTCCCCCTGATGTCCGCATTAACATTGCGTCTGACCCCTAACGAGCATCCATGCGCTAGTCTTTGACGTTGCTTGCAACCTCTTGGCCCACACCACAGTGTTTTTTTTTAAACATAAATAAAAATATGTTTTCCTCATTAAAAATAGTGGACAATGATGAAGTTCGCCTAATTCTTTTGGTGGTGTTTCGACACGGCACACACCGGAATCAACGTACAAACGACACGGTAAACGGTGAACAATGCCGGTGCGGCACGCGTGGCACCTACCCGAGCCGGTGAGGCCCAGCGTGTTGAGCACGCTGATGAAGTTCTGCACCACGACGGTGATGCTGCCCTGACCCGACTCGGCCAGCTGCAGGCTGGTCGACAGCTGACGGAGCAGATAGTTGAGGGCAGACAGCTGGTGCGGATTGAGCTGGAATCGGTCGGCCAGTTGTCGCACCAGCCTCATGAGCGTCTGCAGACTCGGCAGCGTGGACTGCGTCGGCGTCGGGCGCGGCGTCGGCGTGGGCCCTGCCGGAGGACGTGCGCAGTGTCAGCTGTCCGTTGGCGTCGTTCGGGTCGATGAACCCTGTAAGAGCGGGCCGAGACACCCCGGTTCCAGTTGGAGTGGTGATGAATCCAACGGATGTGCCGAATGGCCGACGCGCGGCTCGGCACGCTTCCAACACCGAGGACGGCAGTGTGTTGGGTCGATTCTTCGCGTGCAAAGCAACGGGCGTGCGGCTCAGATTTCAGTCGTTGGATGATGCATGTCATTGGCGTCATTCACGCTGCACCCGACCTCAAGCTCAATCTGAAACAAACTGACATTTCCCGAAACAGAGCTACCTGCATATGTATACATATAATGCATGCAGGGGTCTCTATTACCACACCTACGTTAAGTTTCAACATCATGCATGTCTAGGCCTGTTGGAGTAATAACATCCGTGATAAATTGCTTAGCCTGTTGCGTTATTTCTGGTTCCGCTCACGGATAGCTGCCATAGGAATGCGCTTCGGGTAATTACATTGGTAATTCCATTGATGACAATAATGGGTAGTACACGGAAGAACCGTGTGATGGATAGACGTAAATACAGCCTTTGTTCTAACCGCAGACAACCACTCACCGACGGGATAGTGACCGGTCACCTTCGGGTTTGCGACCCGCCACAGGAGAAAAAAAACAGATAAACACAGACAGGTGTGTTTGCGAGAAACAGCGTGGGCTCAGTGCGCTGCCGAGTTGACAGTTCATCGGCTCGGGACACCACGCCACGCGCCGCACGAGCGACAGACCGCGCCGCGCCCGGCGCCGACCGCGGGCCGCGCGCGCGCGCCGGCCGCCACCCACCGGGGCAGCGTTTGCAGCAGGCGCCGATCGGCCAGACGGGGTCGGCGCAGTAGACGGCCGCGCAGAGGATGGCCGGCGAGCGCGCCACCACCCGGCCGTCGACGCACACGCTGATCAGGCACGGGTGCAGCGGGTCGTCGGCGATCGTGGCGCCGTGCGCGTAGCTGCGGTTGCGGTACGCGCAGCCGTCCGGGTCGGACGGCGCCGCCGTCGGCAGCTGGCACGTGTAGGTGGGGCAGCAGTCGCCGGGCGCGGTCACCGGGCTGCCGCAGCCGGCCGGCGGCGGCAGACACGTGATCTGCACGCGGCCGGTGACGCCGTTGCTGCAGCGGAAGACTGTGCACGGCGAGCCGGCCGGGGTCCACTCCTCGCCGTTCCTGACCAAGGCGCCCGTCGAGTCGACGCAGTCGTAGTCTGCCGGAAACACAGCGGCTGCGGTCGTATTGGAGCTGTCCCTCGCTTTCTCACTCACTTCCTCCTCTCTCTCTTCTTCTTCTTCCTCTCTCTCTTTCTCCGTTATCTCTTTCTCTGTCTCATCGTTTTTTCCGATTGGGTCTGGTGCTGGAAAACAGATAAAATTGACGGCACGCCGTTGCCTGCACTGCCCGGCTCCACGCACCGGCTACACTTTTTCCGTTGGCCATCGGCACGTGTCATGTCCCAGGGGTCAGCCATCACGACAAGAGTGACAAGTGTCGTGACCTGTAAAACAGGCTCTGCTTACCACCCCATGAGCGTCTCTGTCAGGTCACATTTTTGTGAAGTGGTATGCACGCATAACCTAAGCTATTGTGATTCGCACGATGCCTTTATACTTTCCACATCGGAACTCCTGTTCCTGCAATCAAGGCTGTTCCGAAGCATTACCAAAACATAATTTCCGGCCTTCTCAGCCGGCTCATTTTAACGATGAATTTGTGAATTTGCTGGAGCCAAATTCATCGGTAGAAAATTATGGGGAGAGTGAAATCTCCACGATGTATCCGTTGGCTATGCATTGAGGTACCTTTACGATTTTGAACACATCAACATGGCAGTGGCGTTGGCATGCATCTAGTAAATACTGTGCGCCATGCGAACTCCATGCAACAGCGCGGCGAGTAAACAGAGATCTTCAAACTTACGTGGCTGGGGTAGCCTGACCCGCAAAACAGCGATGTGTTGCGGTGCGGTATATCATCTCGTACCGGCTTTCCGGACAGCCAAGACAGCACATTTGCGGCCGGTTTCCAAGCAATGGTGTTGTTTTATATACTTTTGAGGGCTAAGCCTCTCCAATGTTTTCTTTGCTCCCTCCAAAAAAAATCAACTTTTGGCATTCGACCATATGCAGTGTGACCCAAATCCATTTGGGCCCGCTCATTTCTGCATAAGTTGTGCCTCCTCCCTTCCCTCAATAAATTTCAGAAACCAACGCCCGTGTCTCCAAGTGTCCTGCTGCGCCATGGTCCCCGATCGTGTGGCTGCAGCTACAGATCGCCAAAGTGCGCCTATTTCCCCTGCTCGTGCACCGCCCACCACGTGCCATGCCAACAGCGCGCAACAGCGTGGCGAGTAAATGGAGATCTTCAAAAATGCGCGGCTGGTAGCCTGACCCGCAAGGCAGCAGTGTGATGCGGCGCGGTATACCATCTCAGACATTTGTGTGGAAAAGAGCAGCTGGGCAAGTGGACCACTCAGTTAAAATCCACTAGAAAAGCATCATGCCCAGTAATTTTAAATCTCGTAAATACTCCCATTCAATTTTTCCGACGGAATTTTGTCATTGAGCCGGCTCCTGATCGTCCAGAAACCAGCGGCCTGCCGCAGGAATGTTTTCACCAAAACATGGAGCACATATTTCGTGTGGTCGCCTAGCGAGTAAGCGCAGTAGTTGGCACACACAACGTCTGTCGTCCACACCACTGTCAAACATATTCTGAGATAATCACTGAATTCGTCGTGCGATCGATCTGAAACTTGGCACTGAATTCACCTTTCAATTTACGCCTACAATGCATTACATTAGATAGCATGCGCTACATTCACGTTACATTCACATTTACAATTTGTAGATACCCTCTGATAATTGAACATCGAATCTTTACTTTTCGATATATGTCTGGGAACCAGAATCACCGAGTTTGACAGGGTCAAATTCAGGTCACAAGGTCAAATTCAGGCTACCGAATGCGTCATTTCAGGAATTCAGGAATGCGTCGTTTTTATGGTAAGTTTGTAAATCATCAAAAATATAATTTCAGAGATGTCTAGACGTTTTGCACTTCAGTTTCTAGGTACTTGTTTTAAAAAAATACTAAAAGATTTAGGATGAATCTAATATCAAGCCATGATGGCAAATCAAAGTTGAAGATTTTGCTCTTGTCTCCGTGCCAAGAATTTCCAGCCCAACAGCCATACAGCAAGAACCGAAATATGTGTCATGAGCACATTGTTTTCTATAAGTGTGGAGTCTTACGTCACGCATTACGCCACGAAGGCATGCCGCAAAACGTACACCGGCATCCTTCCCCACAGAAATGGCGAGTTGTCCAAATCCCATTGATCGTCCTTCTGTAGACGGTGCGATGATATCGCTTGGTTTTCCTACTTGAGTTGACATTTCCCTTACGTGTTTCAACGCCTGCACCATTCACTCTCATCCCAGGTCCATGACCCAGGCGACATGGGCTGGCCTAGTTGATACTCTTCTTTTTTACAGATACTGGACACATTGGGTAGTTTTGAACACTTCCTTCGAGTCAAGCACTAATTTTCTCAACCAGTGCCCAAAATTATGAAAATAGGACAACGGGCGTTGACTTCTGGAAATTATTGGGCGGGGACGAAATACATAACGGCTATGAACAGGCCGAAATGGATTGCGGGAGGGGGGCCGGGTCACACTTCACTTCATGTTAAAAGTTATGAGTATTGGGGGCCAAGCCATCATTGACGGGACACTTTCCCTCTCAAAGGTATGTAAAACAACACACCTGAATGGGACATAGGCTTTCCAGGATAAATGGCTCGGGTAATCTAATGTGATCGAAGCTTCCGTTTTGCAACACATTGTGTCTCGGGGATTCAACGACAAATATACAAATGTACACAACGCAGACGTACGAAAGCAAATGTACCTTACCAAATGTGCGTATGCAGAACAGTACGTATGGAAAATGTATGTATGGAAGTTGTAAGTAAGAACAAATGTACGCATGACAAAGTACGCAAGCAAATGTACGTAAGAGAGAATGCACATAAGCGCAAGTGTACGTGTGCGCAAATACACGTAAGCGCAAATGATCGTGTGTGGAAATGTATTTAAACGCAAATGTACGTATGCACAAACGTACGTAAGCGCAAAAGTACGTAAGCGCAAAGGTACGTAAGCGCAAAAGTACGTGAGCGCAAATGTACGCATGGGCGAAGGTATGTAAGCGCACATTTACGTACGCGTAAATGTACGTAATTGCAACTGTACGTAAGCGCAAAAAGCACGTCACCGCAAATATACGCATACACAAATGTACGTAAGCGCAAAAGTACGCAAGCGCAAAAGTACGTCAGCGCAAAAGTACGTAAGAGCGAACGTACGCAAGCGCAAATATACGGAAACGCAAATGTACGTATACGCAAATGCACGTAAGCACACATGTACACAAACGCAAGAGTATGTCAGTGCATATGTGGGTATGCACAATTGTATGATGATATGATGATATGATGACATGATCCCCGGCTTAGCTCCGCTAAAAAACTCACACCACTGACCACACCGACACAAAACACCTTGACTGTCAGCACACAGACCACTCCGACTCCACAGACCCAAGTCACAAGAAATCCTGGACTCCGCAGTCATTTGGCTGCAGGGAAAATGCGTTCCACTTCGGTGGGACGCCGACCGAGCCCGACGCGTCCAGCGCCGGCCGGCGCCCACGTGACCCGACCGACACAACCCAGCCGGCGTGCGTCCCCCGCGGCAGCGGCCGGCCGTCGTGCCATTCCAAGGTCACCGGTCGGCCGGACGGCTCGGGTGGATCCGCCGCCGCCGTGCGCACCCAACCCACATGTCCGCCAGAAACACACTCCTGGCTCCGACATGCACCGAAAGGTGCCGATGAACATTAAATTTTATCTTTCTTATGTCCATATTTTTGCAGTGGAACTGCCATAGTTTAACATCGAAATGGGAAGAAATGAGAGCATTCTTTAGCTTAGTCAGTCCAATTCGCATCGCACTTCAGGAAATCTGGTTCTCACCCACCGATCCATATAATTGCAATGTCTTCAATTACTCGCTGTACCGTGACGACGAGATCCGTGAAACACACCGCAGTGGCGGTACAGCACTTTACATCAACAATGATTACACACATACACAAATTACAACAATTTCACCTTCACAAGCCGTAGCTTGTACTTTGCGTTTTCATGGTAGGAGCATAAATGTATGTTCATCATGCATTCCACTATCATCATACACAAACATTTTGACAGAATTAGAAAACCTCATAGAGCAATCCAAATACCCTTTCATTTTACTTGGCGATTTTAACGCCCACAGCCCAGCGTGGGTTAGAACATGCACGCCCGCGAACGCATAGTTGAACCCGCGGACACATAGTTCCAGACACCCGCGGACGCATAGTTGAACACATCTTAGACAGACACAACTAAGTATTGCTCAAAACCGGTGAGCCAACATTTTTCCACCTCGGTCACAATACAGAAACTGCCATTGAATTAACTATTTGCTCTCCAGCCCTAGCCAACGATTTTGGTTGAACAATAAGCAGAGACATTCACCACAGCGATCACTACCCCACCAAATTAAAACCGACCATTTCAACAACAGCCAATACCACACCAAGTTCTATCCCTCGCTGGAAACTTTCGAAGGCCAACTGGATCAAATTTGAGTAGCATTCGTCAGTGCAATACAGCCAGGACATTTCTCCAACACAAAACATTCATTGCATTACTAACACACATCTACAAGCAGCGGCTACAGCAATTCCACTCACAAAGCCAATCACAAAACGAACTCCAGTCCCCTGGTGGCTATAGAAGTTTCCTAAGCAATAGCCGATAGAAAAAGAGCATTTAGAAAATATTGACGCCATCCAGATGAACAGAATTTAGTCAGTCAGAACCATGAACGTGCGAGGACACGCCGCATCATTCACGAAGCCCGACGCCGTGAATGGACATCATTTTTACAGCAACTTACATTTCAAACACCATTAAGCAAAATATGGGGATTGATCTGCCGTTTGAGCGGACGATCCCCATTTATATCACTCCCTCCAACTTCACCATACCATCATTGCCGAACCACAAGCTATAGTAAACACCATAGCGGATACCATAGCTCACCATAGCTCCGACGAAAACCACAGGCTGGGTTTCATAGAATACGCACAACACACTTTTTACGTCGATCTCACACAATTTGATTCCGATAACACAAAAATATATAATACCCATTTTCAAATTTCATAACATGATACAGCCATTTCTACTGCCGGAAATACTTCAGTAGGTACCGACAACTTACACAAATATTTTTGTCAGACATTTGCCGGATCATACTAAACATTGCATTTTGTACACATTTAATTCACTATGGACAACTCATGCCGTCCCCGAAACTTCGAAAGAATCTTCTACATACCCATCCCAAAACCTGGCGAGGACCATAGTAACCCTACAAGTTTTAGACTCATTGCATTCACCAGTTGTTTGGGGAACCGTTCGAACGCATAGTTATCAAAAGGTTGACCTGGCACCTGGAAGCAAATTCTCTTGTCTCCCTTTCAATGTGGTTTTCGGCAAGGACGCAGCACCATAGATCATGGCATTCGACTGGAGGCATACGTCGGTCAAGGCTACTGAAAACGTCAACACACTGTCGCAGTATTTTTAGACATGCGTATGGTTTTCAGACCCACATTACTCTTCAAGATTCAACAACTCGGTATAAAAGGACATTTAGCACATCATTTAGTAGGTTTTTTTATCTGGTTCGCGTCAATTCCACATCAGGCGTCGGTCAGCGATTTGCGATCATTGTCCGCATTGTCTCCAGAACGGTCTACCACAGGGAAGTTTTCTCTCACCAGTATTATTTAACATTATCATGAATGATCTTCTCGACGACATGCCTGAAAATGTATCATATTCACTACCCGCAGACGATAGCGTAACTTGGCGCTCTGGTACAAATTATGAACATCGTTTAGTTCGCTTGCGAAACACACTTGACAGAATACACGAATTACCCCTAAATGACCCTTGAAGTACAGTTTCAGTTTTTCGGCCCCAAAATCTACAACACTGATATTTTATTAAATCGATACCCTGTCCAAACCCGGACACGCCGCTTCACCTCGGGAACAACCACATACCTTTTGTAAGTTCATTTAAATTTATTGGTATTATTTTGGACCGTAGGCTTTCAATGCATAAGCACATCAAACGCATCCAGAACAAATGTTTTCACCGACTCAATTTATTTCGATGCATCACTTCTTCATCACTTGGAGCCGACCGCCATACACTTCAACTACTCTACAAACCTTCAGTTGTACCCATAATAGAATATGGATCAGTACATGCCGGTGCCAGCACTTCCTCCTACACAAATTTTAGACACCATTCAAAATAAATTCATCCGTATCGCACTCGGTGCAATGACTACTTCAACAATCATTTTTTTAGAAGCCGAAGCACGGATCCCTCCATTGGCTCTCAGACGAATGCAACAAACACATAGGTATGCTAAAAAAATCAATTTCACAAAAAAACACCCCATACACACATCTTTGCACGCTCTTCCAAACCTACATCATGATTATCTCGGTCCAATGTTAAAAAGAACTGGTCTCACTATGGTTTCTCGGATCAAAACATTTTCTGCAAAACTTCATCTCACTAGTCCATCGATTACTGATCTTTATCCACCAACCACAAAATCCTAGCAGATGACCGAAAGACAGATTTTTGTCTCACCACCACTCCAAAATCATAGCCTTGTCCAGAATATGCTAAACAAAAAATCCACCAGTTTCGGTCTCGATATCCTCATGTTCATTTTGTTTATACTGACGAATCCAATGAAGCCAACATCACAGGAAACGCAATTTAAGCGGAAACATACAAAAAGCAATATCGTTTACCGGACGGAACATCAATTTTCATTGCCGAATTACTTGTCATTCTTATTGCTCTCCGTTATATTCGCAATCGTTTCATTTGTCACCCCATGAGCATCGTTGTCATTTGTCCTGATTAAATCTGTCCTTGAATAACTTTCTTCACTTTCTTTTTCCCACCATTGCCATATTTCCATTTACACTTCAAACACTTTACATGATGGGCGTGAGGGTCGGTTTCCTGTGGGGTCCCAGCCACTGCGACATCCCAGGAAACGAAGAAGCCGACAAATTAACAAAATAAGCATCACAATGTCCAAACATTACAGAAATTCCACCACATTTCGACGCCATTAAATCATCAATACAACGGACAGTTCGGCATTTTTGGACTCAAAACTGGACACAAAACACAAACTATACAGAAGTACGACTTATCAAACCTACTGTTGAACCATGGGCATCTCTCTAAAAAACAACCGCACGAAGAAAAAGTCCTATCACGTTTACGCATGGACCATAATTTTCTCACTCATGAATACATTTACGCGGCTTCACCTCGACCTTCATGCACATCATGCGAAACCCATCTTACAGTCACACATATACACCGCCAACGGTACGATGACCCTCGAAGAACACCAACTACTGCCGGATACACAACATTGCCTTTTCTTCACCCATACTACTCGGAGATCAGCACCCTTCTATCATCAAACTAGTTTTCATCTTTCTCCTACAAACAAACTTGCTACAGGAACTATAATATACTTTTACAGCATAACATTTTTCTTTATTTCACGGCACGAAATGACCTGAGTAGGCCGAAGTGCATATTTCAATAAAACTCAAACTATCTAGGCATTCGTAAAGCTAACACACGAATGAGATTAGCAATTGTTTTCCCGTAGTACATGTATACTAAGTACACCCAAGTGAGTAGGCTGACCTCTCACCGCACACCCAGACCGAGAACTGGTCGTCACCTCACCTGTGACACCGCTGCAGTTTGCGCAGCACTCGCCCGGCTGGGTGACGGGCACACAGTGGGGCGGCAGCGGCGGACATTCGATCACGGCCCGGTGGATGTTGCCGTCGTGACACGTGCCGATCACGCACGGCTTGATCTTCCACTGGTCGTTGTTCGGGTGCACCACGCCGTCCAGGAGGCACGAGCGGTAGCCTGAGGCTACACGAGAAGCAGCGCAGACGCGTCAGATACTCGCGAGGTGCAGGGTAATGCACACGAGGTCAGCTCCTGGGTCATCGAACACCGACGGAGGAGCGAGAGCTGCTCAGTCACGTGCATGGTGACACACATGAGGTCAGCTCCTGGGTCCTCGAGCACCGACGGAGGAGCGAGAGCTGCTCAGTCACGCACGGGTACGATAGAAGGCTCGATGAGATGAACCAGGATGGAACTGAATAGGACTGGATCATATCAGCTTTCAGAAAACGAACAATTTCCAAAGTTGCGCTTGGCCGATAGTCGTTAATGGTCTTAAAGGCTCCGGCTTCCACATTGGGCACACACCATGCTTGAAGCTGCTCAATGGAATGCAGTGAATGAAAATGAGATGAAATGAGCCCGTGGGATGTTAGTGAGTATATGATGTTGGTGAGAATAGGCTTAGTCATTTGCTAGCGATATTTAAGACATTATATGCTATGAACGCTAGGGGATAGGAGACAGACAGGCGCGCTTTTCTGCATGGCTAGAAAGTCGCCAGAGATCCTCGATTGGCTGATACGTGGTTTTGCTATTGGGATTTGCATTGTTATCGGCATCTTGCAGTTTGGCCTTCCATGGTGGGACAAGCTAATTGCAGCGTCAACTGTGTCTGAACTGTCGATGAAGAGCAACCGGAAAAAAACCGAGCAGGGTCGAGCACAGCATTGCATGTCGAATCGGCCACAACGGAAGCAAACAACACGAGCACCTGACGTGTGGGATGGAAGGGAGTTAGGCGGCAATATAGGTCTCGGGTGCTTCAAGTCACTGAATTATATCTTGCGATCTAACCACATTCAAGTACTTTACATATCCATAAGCACTCTTTTTTTCAGCCATCGGACAGGTCAAGAAAAACGCTCGACGTTTCGGCGCAGCCTGATGCAAGTGTAGCGTGGTGCAAGCGTGGCTGGTTGGCCCGACCCAGCGTGCGAAGCTTTTATAACACATTTCAAATATATTATCACATGGGCGTGAAGGTCAGTTTCCTGTGGGTGCCCAGTCACTGCGGCATCCCAGGAAGCGAGGAAGCATTTCACCTTGCAAAATAATCATTACGTCACATTGGAGAGCCAACATTTTTTTTTCAACTGAGACACAACACAGAAACTGAAATAAATTCGTAAATTTGCTCTTTATCTCTGGACAAAGATTTCGATTGGACCATAGACACAGCCATTCACGAGAGCGATCATTGCCCCATCAAATTAATACCCACTTTTTAAACTGCGACTGATAGCACACCAAATTTTATCCCACGCTGGCAAATTTCGAAAGCCGACTGGACAAGATTTCAAGAACTTTCTTATACAACCCGAAAATGTCTCCCATCGAAAACATCAACTCAATTACACACACACTTTTTGATGCAGCATCCACTACAATTCCTCTCCCGAAACCTTTCACGAAACGAAAACCAGTACCTTGGTGGTGTGCATAAATTTCACAAGCAATTGTGGTTAAAAAAGAGCATTTAGGAAGTATTTACGGCATCCCGATGAAGAAAATTTAACCACCCGTAACCGTGAACCGGACGCATCATTATCGATGCTAAGCGCCGTTCATAGCCCTCATATTTACAGCAGCTGACTTTTCAAACACCTTTAAGTAAAATATGGCAATTAATCAAACGTTTGTCCGGACGCTCCCCATATAAAAATCTACCGGCCCTCAAAATACACAATCTCACCATCATGCACCCATAAACCATAGTAAATACCATAGCTGATACCATAGCCCATAATAGCTCCGATGAGACCTACCGACCAAATTTCTTACAAAATACACAGCACACTTCTCACACCAACCTCGACCTCGTTAATTCCAACAGTACCGAGCACTACAATGCTTCCTTTCATCTTCTTGAACTGGAGAATGACACTTCCCCCGCCGGTAGCCCTTCAGTAGGGCCTGACAAATTACATTATTCCTTCTTTCGACATTATATTTGTGGTCGGATACAGTTTATCCGACCAAACCAAACAATGTATCTTAGACACATTCAATTAATTATGGTTAAATCACATCTTTCCTGAAGCATGGAAAAAAGCCGATATCATCCCCATTCAAAAATCCTGCAAAGACCATAGTAACCGAAGTAATTTTAGACCCATTGTATTGACCAGTTGTTTAGGAAAACTGTTCGAACGAATAGTTATTAAAAGACTGACCTGGCACCTGGAAACAGATTCTCTTCTACCTCCCTTTTAGTGTTGTTTTCGGCGAGGACGCAACACAGTAGATCATCTCATTCGGTTAGAAACACATATCGGCCTAGGTTCCAAAAACATGAACACACAGTAGCTGTATTTTTAGACATAACCAAGGCTTACGAAATGGTTTTCAAAATCGCATTACTTTTAAAAATTAACCATCTCTGTATAGAAGGACACTTAGCTCATTATTTAGTACGTTTTTATCAGGTAATCACCACTTCCACATCAGGTGCGGTCAGCCATCTCCGATCAACATATTCTACAAAATGGACTACCACAGGGACGCTGCATTTCACCAGTTTTATTCAACTTCATCATTAACGACCTTTTCGCCGACATGCCTGCGAAGGTATCTCAATCTCTTTTCGCTGACGATAGCGCAATTTGGTGCTCGGACAAAAATGCGAAAATGGTTTGATTTGGCTTCAAAACGCCCATGACAAAACAGATAGTTCATCAAGTACGATTTCAATTTTTCGGTCCCCAAATCTGCAACCATGGTTTTTAGCAAATGTACTCCCCGCCCAAACCCAGACACACAGCTTCACCTTGCACAAAATGAAAAACTTTTTGTACCTTCATTTAAATTTTAAAGCGAAATCTTTGATTGTAGGATTTCCGTGCCACATGAAACACATCCAAAATAAATGTCTTCACCAACTAAATTTATTTCGATGCAAATCCTCTGGGCAGCAACCGTCGGCACTTGACGTGCATCGAGCCATGACAAAAACCCAATAATGCCGGAGAGCTTCATGTCAAAAGCTAAGATATGACATGGTTGGATATCCATAAAAGTAATCGAGTATGGCATTAGAGGGCAGCTAATTTTATGTCAGTTTATTTGAGACCATTGAAAATTAATTCGCTAGTGTAGAACATCTGCTATACAAATAAAAGTAATGCAATGTGATAATTCGCCTTGGAGTTGAGTGCAAAAATTACAGGGTAATCTATATCAGGGTAATGACAAAAATGACAAAATAATGACAGGGTAATGACAGGGTAATCTATAAAAGTTGTTGAGTATGGCATCAAAAGGCGGCTGATTTTATGCCGGTTTATTTAAGATAATTGGCAATAAATCCGGTAATGTAGTACATCTGATATACAACTTAAAGTAGTACCATGTAATAATTTAGGTCACAAATTCTGGAATTTAGTGCAAAAGTGACAGGGTTGAACCTTCATGGAAGTTATTCAAGATGATGTAAAAATGTAGCACGTTCATTTTTCGTTTCGTTAAAGACAATATAGATTGTCAGCACATCCCTTGGAAGATGTATGACGCGTTTATATCGCAAGATGTTGAGTGGCCAATTGCTCCCATTTCACTTTTAGGACAAAGTGACAGGCTGAAATGATTTGATAATAAAACGAACTTCACATCATAAGAAAGCTTGTTTCAAAGTTGTTCAAATTTGACGATTGGAAATCGCTTGCACCTTGTCCAGAAATCGGAATATACCATTTATCAGAGCAAGTCCATTCTGGTGGTGTTCCATCACAAGCACACTACCAGAGCAGCGCCACCGGTATTATGTCCGCTCATGACGCCTAACGCTCGCACAAACTGGTCACAAGCGTCGAATACGCGAATAGCCATAAGGTTTTAAACCCAATGTTTATTCGTTGGAATCAACTGCTCTGGTTTTGGTCTGCCTTCTGAAGTCACTGTGGCACACAGTAACTTCAGAAGGCAGACCAAGACCAGACAGGCAGATTAGACATCGCGCCCGCATGCATGCCCCAGCAGTACGCTTGCTGGTTGTCTTTTTGTCTGCAATTTGCGCACATCCCAAGAGCGTTAGCGTCTGGCTTCATTTCGTGGCTGAAGTGATGACAGAGTCCCAGCAATTGGCAAGGGCAGTCACGGCAACTGACTCAGTTGGTCTGACTGATGGGCTTGGGCTGATTGGACTGAACTCGCTATCTACTCATCTCGAGACTACTAGAGCACCACGTCCAGTCACACTGTGATCGGAGTGCGCTTCTCAACCTTTTCCCATGTCTTGCGATACTCATGCCATGAGGGAGCGGGGATGGCCGAGTGGTTAAGGTGTTAGGCCCTGGGTACAAAAAGCCCCGGGTCCGACACTAGCGCCGTCCCAATCCCGCGGCCCACCGGCGAAACAGTGCGGGCGGTGCCATTAGCCGTAAATGTGCACAAAACGCGTCGTGAACCTCCGTATCCGTCTCTTCGAAACGGCGTGCGGCGGAACGGGCGAGAGACGCCTCCGGAGCCGCCAGTCGACCGAGCTCTCACCTGCCTCCGCGAGCGGCGTCGTGACTCTCGGCGTCGGGGAGCAGCAGACCTGGTGGCACGAGCAGCACGTGCTGACCACCAGCTGCGCCAGGGCGCCGATGTCGGACGCGCTGACGGCCGGGCAGTAGTTGGTGCACGTCGACACGGTCAGCTGGTCGCAAGAGATCTCGAGGCCGGCGGCCGGGCCGAGCGCCGCCAGCAGCAGCAGCAGCAGCAGCGTCGCCGGCAGCGGGGACGTCATGGTGGCGCGGCAGCCGGCTGGCGACTGGCGACTGGCGACCACTGGCTGCCGACCGGCCGCGCCGACTGACGGCCCGAGCGCCGGCCGCCGCGTCACCGACTCGCCGCGACGCGCTCGTCAGCAGGGCCGGGGGCGGCTCCGGTGTCGTGCGGCGCGTCAGCAGGTCTGGTCAGCGGCCCGGCTCCGTGGGACACCGCGGGGACAGAGATCGGGCCCGGAGAGTCACCACGGGGACAGAGATCGGGCCCGGAGAGTCACCACGGGGACAGAGGACAGGCACCGAGAGACACCACAGGGCAGAGACCGAGCACACGGGGACAGAGGACGGGCACCGAGAGACCCACGGGGACAGAGATCGGGCCCGGAGAGCCACCGCGGGGACAGAGATCGGGCCAAGGAGAGTCACCACGGGGACAAAGGACGGGACCAAGAGAGCACCACGGGGACAGAGAGCAAGAGAGCCACCGGGACAGAGACGGGCCAAGAGAGCCACGGCGGGGACAAAGGACGGGCCAAGAGAGCCACGGGGACAGAGATCGGGCCAAGAGAGCCACGGCGGGGACAAAGGACGGGCCAAGAGAGCCACGGCGGGGACAAAGGACGGGCCAAGAGAGCCACGGCGGGGACAAAGGACGGGCCAAGAGAGCCACGGGGACAAAGGACGGGCCAAGAGAGCCACGGCGGGGACAAAGGACGGGCCAAGAGAGACCACGGGGACAAAGGACGGGCCAAGAGAGCACAAGGGACAAAGGACGGGCCAAGAGAGCCACGGCGGGGACAAAGGACGGGCCAAGAGAGCCACGGCGGGGACAAAGGACGGGCCAAGAGAGCCACCGCGGAGTCAGCGGCCAGGCCCCGAGAGACACCGCGGGGCCATGCCCGACCATGACCATGCCCGGAGAGTCACCACAGGATCAGAGGCCGGACCCGCAAGGCCACCACGGGGTCATAGGCTGGGCCCCCGAGAGCCACTATGGGATCAGAGGTCGGGCCTGGAGAGTCGCCATAGTCAGAGGCCGAGTCCCTGAGCCACCACGGGTCGGAGGCTGGGCGCCGAGAGCCACCACGGGGAGCAGCCCCACGCAGAGCCGGCCCAGAGCCACCAGGGGACAGAGCACGGGCCCCGAGAGCCACAACACGATCAGAGGTCGAACCCAAGAGCCACCTTGTGATCAGAGGTCAGGCACCGAGAGCCACTGCGGAGTCAGAGGCTGAGCCCCGAGATCCACCGCGGGGTCAGAGGCCGGGCCCGGAGTGCCACCACGGGGTCAATAGTCGGGCCCGGATCGCCGTTCCGACTGCAGCAACAGGGCAGCTGTGTTGTGTTGTGATTTCAGTCCTCCTAACACGTGGAACCCTAGGCATAGAACACTCCGAGCACATGCGCCCTGGGCTTATAGCGCACGGGAAGCTCGGCGAGCGGGTCAGCTGCTAATGGGGCGGGCGATGTGGGCGCGTGAGTTGGTGTTGTGCCAAACGCAGACGCAAATCCAGGATGCCGGTGTGGTGGGGGTGGTGCCTCAAAAGCCCCTGTCATTCCCCGGAGCAGTCAGCGTGATAAAGATTTTGCAAATACATGCAGGGTGAGTGCCTGCACATACTACTTCTAGCCCATAGCTTTGGCCTATGCGCCATCTCCTGCCTTCTCGTCAGGATTAAGCTCCCTACCGTTGCGTCTTCCGTGACTCAGGGTCATCCATGTCTTTGCAGTCATAAGCCTGTGAAAAGTGCCATGGCTCGGCTGGCCGGGTTATTGAGAAAAAAACTTTCTTTATGCGTTCTCTTTTGCTTGTATACCTGAAAGCTCACGCGGCGTATACATATATATATATATATATATATATATATACATATATATATATATATATATACATATATATAATATATATAATATATATATATATATATATAATACATATATATATATATATATAAAAGAGAGAGAGAGAGAGAGAGAGAGAGAGAAGAGATAGAGACATGTGAAGAAGTGTAGTGTAGAGTTTGAGAAAACTTGGTAGCTTAAGGCTAGTTATTCAAGAAGAAGAACAAAAAGATAAGAGAAGAGGAGAGACAGAGAGAGAGACAGTGAGAGTGAGAGAGAGAGAGAGAGAGAGAGAGAGAGAGAGAGAGAGAGAGAGAGAGAGAGAGAGAGAGAGAGAGAGAGAGAGAGAGAGAGAGAGAGAGAGAGAGAGAGAGAGAGAGGAAGAAGGAAGAGAAGAAAGAGAGAAGAGAGAGAGAGAGAGAGAAGAGAGACAGAGACAGAAACAGAGACAGTGACAGTGCAGTATCAGTGCAACACAACAGCCACATCAAACACAAACAAACAGAACAGAGCAGACAGTGACAGTGACAGTGACAGTGACAGTGACAGTGACAGTGACAGTGACAGTGACAGTGACAGTGACAGTGACAGTGACAGTGACAGTGACAGTGACAGTGACAGTGACAGTGACAGTGACAGTGACAGGACAGTACAGACAGTGACAAGCAGGACAGTGACAGTGACAGTGACAGTGACAGTGACAGTGACAGTGACAGTGACAGTGACAGTGACAGTGACAGTGACAGTGACAGTGACAGTGACAGTGACAGTGACAGTGACAGTGACAGTGACAGTGACAGTGACAGTGACAGTGACAGTGACAGTGACAGTGACAGTGACAGTGACAGTGACAGTGACAGTGCAGACAGTGACAGAGACAGTGTCAGAGACAGTGTCAGAGACAGTGTCAGACAGTAAACAGTGCAGAGACAGTGAACAGTGAGACAGTGCAGACAGAGACAGTGACAGTGACCAGAATGACAGTGACAGTGACAGTGACAGTGACAGTGACAGTGACAGTGACAGTGACAGTGACAGTGACAGTGGCAGGAAAGACAGAGACAGTGACAACGAGAGACAGAGACAGGGACAGAGACAGAGACAGAGTCAGAGACAGTGTCAGAGACAGTGTCAGAGACAGTGTCAGAGACAGTGTCAGAGATAGTGTCAGAGACAGTGTCATAGACAGCGTCAGAGGCAGTGTCAGCGCCAATGTCTCTGAGACAGAGACTCTAGTAACTTCGGGCTGACGTCATTCAAACTCTTGCTAGATTCCTGGGGGACCCCGGGGAGGGCTCTTCCTCACGGAAGTGTCGCATAGCTGAATGCTCACCGAATTTTGGAAGCTGGTTTTCGTGGGGCTACTTTTTCTGGTGTGTGTGATTCTGTTTTTTTTTTGGGGGGGGGATAGAAATTGTTCATTTGAAGGTTCATGACGTTATTCTTGCAGGCATGTTCAGTAGATTTTTACTCAAGTTTTGTAGTCTGTCTGTCTTGTTAGAGCTTTCACCATACGACATCTTCAGGCTATAATTAATGAAACAAATGTTCAGATCATTGATATTTCATGGTGTGAAATCTCCTTAGGCCATCTCGTCTTTCGCCAACTTATTCAAGATCACGTGATCAGCTTAATCTCGGGTGATTTAGGAATATATTTGCTTTAACGCAAAGTTAATTTCGCTGATTTATGCGGGTTAACTTTGAATTCAGCAAAAACGTACCCCCGTTAAGTCAAAAGTGATCGTTTGCTAAGTGCTTACCGCACTTGGTGTGGATGCGAATCTTTGACCTGGCCTTGGTGAAGTATGTACGTTTTAAGATTAAATGACACGTCAACAATTTGCCCGTATAAATTACGGGCATCGGTGATTGTGTTGCTACTCTATCTGAAATGTATGTACTGCATTGCCCAATTAAAGTAGGATATATCAACCTTTCGGGAAATATTTACATTTGATCTGCATCGCATCGTCATTAGTGGGGCAAACGTAGACACATGGATACCATTGATTTCCCTTGTGGCGTGCAATTCGTTTTTTTTTGTGTCGCAGCCCTGTCTAAAAAGAGGATAGATGGTGATGGTAATATCATTAATGTAGGAGCCAATGGCAGAGTAGAATTGTTTCTAGGGCAGGTACGTGGAAATAATCGACTTCGAATGGATTTTTCTCCCTCCTCCCCAAACTGCGGGACAGTTCCTGCGCTACGCGCATAGGCGACGACCGGGCTGAACCAGCATCGTGAACTTTCCAGGGCAGAGTCACTGGATGTAAACCGGCTCTGGGACGAAAACACCGGCGAATGCCCACAAAATGTCGGAAGCGCCGCGGAGCGCCACGTAGAGCGCCACGTAGAGCGCCACGGAGGGAAGCGCCAGATTTGGGCCCGACTTCCTCCAACGTGACCCGACCTCACACATTGCATCAGCCGGCCGGCCGGTGTCCGTCGCCGGCCCCGCGGCGGCTCGTGGCGACCGGCGCCGGTCGCCGGCCCGGAAGTGCCCTGCGAGCTCAGCAGCGGACGGCCGGTCGGCCGCTGACCCGTGTCACGTGTGTCGTGTCAGCTGGCGGCGCCGACCCCTGTCGGAGGCGAGACATCCGGCGGGTCGCCAGCACGACACCCGACACCGCTGGCCAGCACTCTCCACCTGGGATTGTTAGTTAGTTATTAGGTTCTAGGGCGCATCAACTGCGTTGGTTTTACAGCGCCCATCCACCTGGAAATGGTGGCGGAGTGTCAGATGAAGCGCCGGCTATGTGAGCAGGTCGCGATGCGAGATCCACTTGTTCGGAATTCAGCGTGCGAGAAACAAACTGTCAGTGTCATGCATGCAGTGATTTGGCGTAACGACAAGCGCAGACATCAGATATCAGAATACCGTTTGATATCTGATGTCTAATATCATATCGATTTTCGTGAGGTGATCGATATTCGTAGGTTGTATGCTGTCAGATAACGACGTGAGGCGTGGATGCAGCAGCCAACTAGGAACATCCAATGCTCACTTTTTAAGAGTTATAACTTGTTGGTATATTAAAGTCCAATGCAATGTTATCCGCAGCTAATTGGCAGACATGTTTTGATCTAGGATGTGGCTAATTCTCCCTGCCTCTCCACATTAATCATGACATTCTAACTGTAAGCTGGCACAGCTTGGTATCAACCAACACTACAGCATGTCTATAGGCGCAACACAACTGTCATGCTTGAGTGCAATCCACATATAACCGTGATTGAATACATAGTTGGATGTCTGAGCCCATATAGACTTGGTCGTTCAAGCATCCAAAGCTTCAGGTGTTTCAGCCTATGCATGGACAATATATTTCACTACCTTTAAGGAAGCATACAATATAAAATGAGTATAGCGTTATAGTTATAGGATCACAAAACAGTATTTGACTACCCTTACGGGAATATTCCACATAATGCGCATATAACCGCATAGTTATTCCGCAACGGATCTGCTGGAATAAAGAGTAACACGATGCAAGAGTATCATGATGCAAGATAAACACTGGTGTTGCTTTATATAGTTTTGCGGATGCCACTCAATGTATACTGCCTTCATGCTTTGTGCCCCCCTCCCCCAGAAAAAAAGTCACCTGAAGCGAACCATAATGTGCGTAGTAATTATGTTACTTTGAATAGGCGACGACCGGGCAGAGCCACCATTGTGAACTCTCCAGGGTAGAGTTACCCATGTACGGGAAATCATATCTGCGCGCATCTAAAACATCTCGCTTTAACCATTTTTACAATAGTCAAGTTCCCGCGTAATACAGGCACACTTTCAAGCTTGCTAAACGTAATACGATTAAGTTGGAAGCTCTTATCTATAGTTTCGCATTGTAGCATTTCGTGTTGAGTTTGGAAACGGAGGTTCAATTTCATATTTTTCTCCATTAATTTGTATGTTATTCATGTTGCTATGACAAGAAGATCAAACTGCCAGTATTTACCACCATATGTTAGACAAATCGCTGGTAGGTGTGTGCAGAAAGCACCTCCGTCTTCTGCTCGGTGTTTGGAATAATCACAGGTTAGTACGTGATTTTCTTCGCATGAAATACGTTTCAGTGTCAAATCCTATTTTGAAAATTTTCTCAGATTTTCTGATAACCCAGTGCACGTTGAGTTATGGGCACCTACACAGACGGCTATACTTTGACCACAATGCTCAATGTTTCGGCCTTCATCCAGCATGGCGATAACCATAGACAAACCTACGCATGTCCGCTAGGTCGTTTTAACCCGTCCTGCCTCGGGGGGTCTTCAACCGCCCCTCCCCATCAGGTTTTTCGCGGATAGTGGACGGACGGCACAGGGCAGCGCGCCCAAATTTGGCATACCTTTTCCCACATCAATTTGACATGCTGATTCAAAATGTTTAGGTCAGGTCATCTAGGGTCAACGAGTTAGTCAAGGTCAAGTGAGGTCACTTCCAAAAAGTTCAACCAGTCGTCAATCTTTAACGGATACAGATATTTTAATGAAACTTTCAGCGTTTGCTTATCTTTACGGATGCAATAAAACGTACGAGTGGAATTTTTCTTTTTTTTTTGTTTTTTACTACATATATTTTTTTTCGTATTTGCCAAATTGCAGTTCAAATACAGGATTCTGGCTAAAGTAAGCATTTTTTTGTTAGGGAAAGTTGACTTCTGACAACGTTTATCGGTCTGCTCTACACATTGGAAAAGGAAAATTAAAGAAAGCTTGAAGCTCAAAATTTTGAAATTAAAAAAAAAGATTTGGAGGGGGGGGCACAAAAATATAGCCCTGCTGGATTTCGCTGTCCTTTTCTCATTCCAAATAAATTTTGTTTTTTCTATATCTCGCAAAATGAACTCCCCAGAGTCAAAAACATAATGTAAGTCGTGAAAATTCGTGAAAATCTAGCCCCCTGG
Source organism: Imbricaverruca yamaguchii (assembly GCA_034440575.1). Taxonomy (NCBI): domain Eukaryota; kingdom Metazoa; phylum Arthropoda; class Thecostraca; family Neoverrucidae; genus Imbricaverruca; species Imbricaverruca yamaguchii. The sequence goes on along the minus strand of JAOTOL010001530.1, from coordinate 1,008,796 downwards.
TGACATCACTTTTGGGGGGAAATTGTTATGGAGGGTGGACCCGGGCCCTACTCGTCGAGCACTTTCCGATGACACCTCCTTCATTTTCGTGCTATGCTTAGTTTGGATTTTAGGGGGTCTTCAACCGCCCCCCCCCCCCGAGACGGGGTGTGAGGATTTGACCGGAAAGACGGCGCGGGTTAAACATGGTTCGAGGGCTCGAGATCAGCTGGTGAAACGCGTGTTGGTGTTAAGTGGTGCATGTACCAACCTATCCCAGTGAGTCATGCAGTAGTTTCTTTTAACATCAACTATGTGATGTATGCATGTATTACGTACCTTGCCGGCCCGGGGAAGGGGGTGGCTGTCGAGAACCCCTCAGGTTTTTCCACACTAGTGGCCGAATGAGGAGACGCAGAGACATGTTTCTCAGTTCCTTGTGTATTTCGCATATATTTTGCTAAAAGGTCAAGACCCGATCGTCAAAGGTTATTCAGCTGAAACGGGCCAGTGAGCGATGTTCCAAAATATTCAAAATGCCGCCAATCAGAGTACTTGCAACACATAAGCAGAAAACTCGGAGAATGCTGTCTTTCATCAAGGCAAACAAACTGCTATCTGGAAATACTAATTACGGTCAAGGTTACTGACCTCAGCCGACGATAATTTTCACGTATTTTTACCGTACTCACTGGACAAATTCAAGATGGAGGTAGTTTGCCACGCCGAAAATGATGAAGAGAATAAAATAAGCATTCTGGGTTAATGTATGTGTACAAATTCATTGACATAAAGTCAGGGAGCTTAGGATGTATATTCCACACCATGCCATCCTATACAGAATGCTACTGTTCCTCGCCAGATGGTATCTGAATTCAGCTTCAGCGCCGCCTCAGTCGTGCGACATGAATTGGATGGCAATCGAATGGCCTGAGCTCGTGCAAGCTGACCAGATTTCATCTGATTGGACTATTTTTTAATAACTTTCCAAGCGATGCACACTTAGGCCAAGGCCGAAGAAACAATTTATCAATTTGTGCTTCGTACCGACGTAACAAAATCAGGTCACGAGGTCAGAAGTTGTGCAAGTTACGAACATGCTTGCAATTTACAAACAAACAGTATTGCATCAGTTATTCTTAGAGCACAATTTTATACTTTAAAGGTGATGTACCGGATGCATTCATTATTCGACTTACCTCACCTGACCATATGACGTGGTCTGATCTGACGGCATTTTGGATACCAACCAGACATGAATATTTTGCTTCAATGTTCCTGTTGGAACGACCCGAGATAGATTCATGAAGTCACAACCAATTATACTTGGTAGCACCTTGTAATCACTTCAGACTGCAATATTGACACTGCATCATGCTGCGATACAAATTGTATCAATATGTGTGGACAAACTGAACGAATGAGTCTTTCGTAATCAATATCCTACATTCAATTTCTAATTAAACATTAATATAAGATTCCTATCACTCACCTGGGCATGTGCGGTGTGGTTGAATAACACTTCGCAAAGTTGCTTGGCCAGAATAACTGGTTGATAAAGGATATTGTTATTGTCATATTGTTTGCAGAACAAAAGTATGACGTAAATTTAAATGCCAAAACTTGATAAAGGTCCAGAGTGGAGCGCAGCGTTTTAATGCTTGGTGCGCAAACCCTATCAAATTATTGTGATGTGCATTTTGTCCTGAAATGTGCTGTGAAAGAACAGTGCACTGCTTCACGAGTTGCTCCTTTTAACACAAATTCTGATGGGGTCCACTCGTTGCTTCAACACACTTTTCGGGACAAAATGTATACCATGTATTACGTAGCAATGATCAAGTAACTATCTGGGAATATATCCCAACTGGATAATGCGTATCCCAGCCTTCATTGTGCTTTCAGGCATGCATCTCACGAGGGGGACGATTGGTGTGTTCGCCGAAGCCTGGCCCCCGGGGACCCTCCGAAGAAGTTTGGAGCATGAAAGCCTTTGGGAGTGGTAAGATCCCTGTGTAAAAATGGCAGTGTACATTAACGATTATAACTGTGGCCGGTGCGCTAAATATTGCCGAATACGCTATGCACATTTTTAAAGTCATGCAACTCCTAAGAACTATTTTTTAGGTACAAGTGGTACAAATTGCACAAATCATTTCACGAGCTTCAGAGCAGACTAGATGTTGGACGGGAGGAGGAGGAATGGCCAGCAGGGAGCTACCTGCTACCTGCCCTCCCATCTGTGACTCACGTATCTTGATGACCGGTGTTGGTGTATTTGCCCCTGAATGCATCGATGACTTTTCTCCAAAAATTAAGCTCACCCATGAATCCTGCATTCATCATAATGCTCATTAGTTGAACATAGGGGAAGAATAAAGCATTGCGATGATGAATGTGACGCAAATTTTCGTTTGGAAGTCCAATTTTTGCCGTCCATCAGTATGTGTTTTGATGAAGATCCAAGTAATTCACGTTAAAAAAATGCATCGTCATGCAATATATATGCTTTATGCGAACATATAATAAAAAGATAGACCATCGCTCCCCAAGCTGCTCAGCTTCATAAATTACATCAGCCGAACTTTATATTAATTCTTTGGAGGATGACGAGATTCTTATGCAGGCGCTTGATTTTAGCCTGAATCGTGTCACGATCTTCGGCATCCACGGGTTGGTATCGACATTGGGAATCTATTAGGGCACAGAAGGCCACGAGAATTACAGTCATGGGACAATTTTGTTTCCTTTTTTTGCACCGGAATCCCCCTTCCTTCGTTAACAGTGTCTCTCATGGTCAGAGCCTCCACACATTTCAAAATGAATGACTGCGTATTGCACAGTAGTAGGTGCAGGATTCTCGTAAAATGACGGGGGTTTCACTTTGACAGAAACACCTAGCTGGAGCGGAGCATATTTGTGGAGCAGGGGCGAATGCAGGAGAACACAGGAGGGTGTGCCTCTCTCATATTAAGGTCGTGCCCCTCCGACTGGAATAAGTCGTCTCTCCAACGCGCGTCATATAGACTTCGGTTCGGTCTTCGGTTATTGGTTTTACGACACATCGACCGTTCAGTCATTTAGCGTCGCCAATCTCTCACGTCGATTGGTCGCGGGCGAAGAGTAGCGACAGGTGAGACTCGAATCTACAACCTTCGATTGCGAGACAGGCAACTTACCCCTAGACTAAAATCATAACTTGACACTAAGTCGTCTCTGCAGGCACGCCCGAGTGCATCCACCCCTTTCCCTGGATGAAATGTTCTCAATCCGTGGCGCCCGTCCAGGCACATGACACCCCTCTAGACTAGTGTCCCCCTACCCCACCATGACAATACTTGGATCCGCCCCTTTTCGGCAACTGCACGGTAAACACTAACACCGGGCTCAGACTAACACTAACAATAACACACTAAGACACTGATGTTTCCACAGGTCTGGCGGGAAGTAATTTTCAATGAAATCAAATACGGATGAGTGAACGTTGCAAAGGGGCACAACACCCCAGCTACCCATAGGTTCTGCCGCTCTTGAATCGCAGTGGATGAAACCAGCCCGCTCTGCACGAAGGAGTGCAGTGCAGGCTCCATTGCGGGTTTCAGTGCACCAGTGCATGTTTCAGTGCACCAGTGCAGGCTCCAGTGCACCAGTGCATGTTTCAGTGCTCCAGTGCAGGCTCCAATACACCGGTGCATGCTTCAGTGCACCAGTGCATGTTTCGGTGCACCAGTGCATGTTTTGGTGCACCAGTGCATGTTTCAGTGCACCAGTGCATGTTTCAGTGCACCAGTGCATGTTTCAGTGCACCGGTGCATGCTTCAGTGCACCAGTGCATGCTTCGGTGCACCTGTGCATGTTTCAGTGCACCAGTGCAGGCTCCAATACACCGGTGCACGTTTCGGTGCACCTGTGCATGTTTCAGTGCACCAGTGCAGGCTCCAATACACCGGTGCAGGTTCCAGCGCGCCAGTGCATGTTTCAGTGCACAGTGCATGCTTCAGTGCACCAGTGCAGGTTCCAGCGCGCCAGTGCATGTTTCAGTGCACCAGTGCATGTTTCAGTGCACCAGTGCAGGTTCCAGTGCACCAGTGCATGTTTCAGTGCACCAGTGCAGGCTCCAGTGCACCAGTGCATGTTTCAGTGCACCAGTGCATGTTTCAGTGCACCAGTGCAGCTGACGACAGCGGCGACGCCTGGGAACCGGATGGCTGACCGCTGTCGCAGGAGGCCGGCCTCCACGAGCTGAGCTACGGAAGCTGTCGGGATCGTATAACGGAAACGTCGCCGTTCCGTCGTTCACTATTGACGCTGGTGGCAGCGCGTGCCGTGCCAGGTCCGCCGTGTAATGTGAGCATGTGCTGCAGCAGCACTCACAGCTCGCTCGTCCAGGTCTGACGGCGCGACCCGGGTCAGGCGGTCGACATGGTGATCAGCAGTCGCAGCAGCGGAGGTTGGCACAAAGCTCAGACTGTCTAACGGTGCATGCTGGCGATATCACGAACTGCGCATGCCACGAATGGCGAAAAATTTCGTTCGGTGCCTCCGCACAGACCGAGCCTAAATATTTAGGGAAAATGGTGCAATATGTGACAGCTCACCTGTCAAGCTCGGTAGAATCAGGTCGCAGGTGTACATACCAGGGTGTTCCAATTGTATTTCCCTATGTCAAGATATATGAACCCTGGAGCTACCCAAAGGCATCACTGATAGACCTCGGACAATTATTTGCAGATAAGGCATGACAGATCTCGGACAATTCTTTGCAGATAAGGCATGGCAGACCTCGGACCTTTCTTTGTAGATAAGGCATTAAAACTATATGTGTGCGACATGGGACAATTGAGGGGCATCGCATAATAGGCAGCAGCAGGGGCACTTAAGCAGCGAGTTTGCTAAATGCCTGCTACAAATTGCGGTTGAATTGCCTGCATCCGCCACTGCCATTCAGTACAGTGGCGGATGCAGGAATTTTATATGGCAAGCACTCGTCTGGAGGGATACCGCTGCGCAAGTCTCTGATGGGGGACTTCGGTTGAAAATTCGTTGGCAAAGCAGATGCACCTGAACCTTCCTGGAGGGACACCATCTTGCGGGTCACCAGGGAGCACCTTTCTATGGGGGACACGCTCTCAGTGCACTGTCTGTATCCGCCCTTGATTGAGTGGGCCTTGACAGACTTGTTCGAATGTGTCGCGGCATATATCGGAGATCAGGAAAAGCGCCAAACTAGACTGCGAGACAATGCACAATTATAATGCCCGTCAGAGTGGGATATGGAAAACCCATAGAGTCGGACCAGCGATAGCAGAACAGACGAATTGGAAATTCGCCGCGGGGCCTGGTCGACAACGTCCCATGTTAAGATGTGTAAGCATTGTTTGAGATTCATCCATGAGTTGTGGGCTGAATGATGCTGCCCTCTGTTGCACTGTGCTGTTCGGACGCCTAGCTGTTCGGCTGTTCTATGAAACCTTGGATGCATGTGAAGCCGGTTGGGGGAGGTGCATGCGAGTATTTGTTAATTGGCAGCAGAGGTACTGCTGCCATTTTTCGTTGCGCGCCGTGTTTGCACCGAGGTGTCGTGTGTTGTTTTCTGGCGAGGGCGACAGTGGAAACTGGGCGTTGGCCGAAGGTGGTTGTGGCTTACTACAGTCTGCGGCACTTCGAGTTCTCTCGTGTAAAAGAGACCAGGGAATAGGAAATCCACAACAGGCATCACACGAGCAAGGCTCCTAATCGATACATTCCTCCTTTTCCCGCCAAAAATGAATTTCAGCGACACAGGCTGGCGAGCACATGGTCATTTTGGGAGGGTTAAATGTTACAAAAATGGCGCGATTGAACCATAAAATAACCACGAGCATTTAGCTCATTCTGTAAGCGTTGGTTATTTCAACGTTTTAACGTTTCAATGTTGGAGATTCTGGCTCTTCAACGTCAGGGCTTGCATCATTATAGGTGATGTTCTATGTGTGGCGCCATGCTTTTGAGTTTTCGCACTTCTATCCAAGGCAGTTGCTGAAGATAGCAATACTTGCGGTGGGGGGTTTGCACGTTCCGAGTGCTTTTTTTAAATCAACTTATCTCCGAGAAGCATCGATGGGACAAAGCTGATTCGGTATTCAGTTCGTTTTAAACAGACGTGGACAGCACAGGGCAGGTTGAAATATAGGTAAACGAATAGGATGAATAATTCGGCTTGAATATATAGGCAACGCAAACACACATACATACATACACACATACATACATACATACAAATATATTTAGATCGAAAAACTGTATGCATGCATATATATACATATCATATGCATCAGGGCTGGGCACCTCTCACAAAACACTTTTTCTAAGGAGTTTGAAGAGTTTCCAGTATGCTTATGTATGGCCCAAGCACATGCCAAGTCCATGACGCTTATTGGGAAACTCGGTGCTCTCTGGAGCTCCCCGGTGCGTTTTTTATCTCCCGTTATGCTTTTAGATTGCAGCTGCATATCTGGACCCACGGCTCCAATTTTGCGGCCTCCACACGCTTTGGGGGGTTTCGACGCGATTTCTCGTTGGCCCGACGCGATTTGGCATACCCATGTGCCTGGTTCTGGGAACACGACACGAATTTTCTGGGCTTAACGTCATTTTTCGGGTCCTCTAACGAACTCGTCGTAGCTCTGATACTTTATTGATTTTTCGAACCACGCGCCATATTTGTGTGACCCATCGTGATTTTTCGAGCCCTAGTACGCTATTCTTCGGGGCATTACGTAATTTCTTAAAAGGAAGCCTGTGCGATTTTTTTGCTCCAGAGCGATATTCCGGGCCCTAACGTCTGCTCTTTAAATCCCTAGTTATTTTTTTCGGGCGCCGACTCGACTCTTTTGATGCACATGCGATTTTTTGGGTCACGCTGTTTATATTTGGAGCATCCGACGATAATATTTTGTGCACCATTGCGATTTCTTTCGCGTGTCCAGCACGATCATTCGGCCCCAGGCGGGAATTATCGGGGTCCCAATGTGAGATGTCGGACCCTTGCGAGTTTTTTTTATGCCCGCTGTGCTTATTTGTGGACCCAGAGGTGGATGTCGAGGGCGCCCCGATGGAGGATTTTGGACACAAGCGCATTTTGCAGAGGTTCCGGCGCGATTATCGGGAACCGGGGTAGGATTCCGGATCCCTTTTTTGTGGCCTCAGCACTACTTTGGTGGCTCCGGTGCGATGTGGTTGGGCTCTTACGGGACTTTTCGAGGTCCCGCTGTTTATTTGGACCAGAGTGGAAGGTCTTGGGCCCTAGCGCAGTTTTGTGTCCCGGAGCATTTATTGGGTGGGGATGGGCGCAATTTTTCAGAACCCCGGCGCAATTATTACATTTTTCACCACCTCTCAGGGAGGAATCAGTTTTCACTGGTAACCAGGGGACAAGGAAAGACCTTTTTCGCATCGAATTCGTGCAATGTATGTATGCGAAAATTAACGATGTTATCAAAATCTTATGCGGTAGCCTTTAGGTGCTTTCGAATGTTTGGCGATACTATATGGAAGTAATAGCAAAAGGTGTAGTACGTTTGGCTATCATTTCCATTTTTACTTCCTAAATGTTGTGAATTCAACCCTATGATGGAAAAAAATGTAAAACTGCCTTGTAAAAATGGAGGTTATCACAGAAAGTTGATGTGACGATGCCACACCAACTTTGTAGTTGGTGTGGCCATGACTTACCTGCCATACTGCATTATCCACCCATGATCACGGAGGATGCTCCTGCTTTCATGATGTCATAGTTATGACTACAAAATTTCAGGACGGCGTTCTGTAATGCACGTGAACAGGAATCCGGAGAACTGTGCGGAGTAAATAAACGCGGAAAATAGCATGCATTGATCATACATAAAGCGCCTTGTTTGACCGCGGCATTATAGTCCGCGGTGGTTGACACATCTGATGACATCATGGGCATGGGACGGAAAAATATGCTATGATGTTCACGGCAGTTTACGTGTAAACGCAGCAAAAATTTCACATACCCTAATGGGATGGTCCGGGCTGTAGCTTGTCGTTTCTAGCTATCGCCTATCTTAACTCCTTCGTTTTCTCCTCGCTGTGTTGGACTGGCTAGCACGACTTTCAGACCGTGGTTCATAATGCGTCGATGATTCCAGAAGGAAGTTGTGAATTTCCCGGCCGTGGAATTCATTTAGGAACAAATTCCGTCTGAGATGCTGCCACAAATACCCAGTAGGGCAGATACCAATGCTGGGAGCGGCACCGTAGATTCCGAAAAGCGCTAAACTTGCGTGATTGTCCCGAAAAGAAAGCTAAATATCCGCGCTAGGCACAGAACACAGCGGGAACCATTTTCACTCTGATAGACACAAACGGTCCGATTTGACTTGTAGGCTGACGTTTCTGCTTCAATTGGAAGTATTTATACACCAATAACCACATATTAATATGTAAATGATGCATACATTGTGCATGAACATAATAATCTAACCTAACCTTTGCTAGCATGATGTAGCATAATAAATGATGCATAATATATATATATATATGACATAACCTAGCATACCCGGTACTGGCCGGTACCACCCGATTAGCAAGAAACAAACTTTTCCACTTTTCCGCTATGACGCAATGAAATCTAACAGCATCGTTAGCGCTGCCGTTAGCACCAACACCAGCGCAAATAACTTCAGACCTTGATATTAATTTTCGCAGAATTTGATTGGCGAGGTGATTCGAGCCAGAATCTTGGTGAAAATCGGCTAACTAAGTATTTTAGTTTGTCCCGCGACTTGACGTGAAAGAGTGTTGAATCGATTGGAAGACGCATTAATTTTTTCATTTATCACGTCTGCAAAACACCGGGTACGGATAGTAATAAGCTATTGGGTACTACCTAGGCAGGGGAAAGGGGGATGGGTGCTGAAGACTTCAGGCAGCATGAAATAAATAGCTCTATTGCTGCTTCTGTATGGCTGAACCAGTAATTGTACTTTGTTTACTGAACACAGCAATGAACAAGCTATCCATATTCAAGCATTTCCTTTCAATTAAAACTCTCCAACCACTTGCAATGAGCAACTTCAGAACAGATAGTTATTTTGTTGTGGTGTGCCATATTGTGAACACAAACACGTTGTGCAGAATTAACTCACTGTAGGTGGGGCTCTCTCACCTGGTGGGTCTACTTGGTTGCCCAGGGTTGTTGGTGTGACCATGCTCAGAAACTACTGAACCAAATTCCACCAAACCTTCACCAATTGATGCCATGAAGCAACTTACCTGGGACTTCTGAATATGGGGACCCTCACCATTATGCATAGCTATTAAAATACACCTTAAACTTGGAGTGGCCATTTTTAAACCATTTTGGAAATGCTGCTATGCCCATGCTCCCAAACAGCTCCACTGCATTCCACAAAACCTTTATCAATGAAAGCAGCATAATCAATTTACATGGGACTTTACAACATGGTGACCTTGACCTAAGGTGGCAGAATAAGCAAATATTTATTTTCAATTGTGCTGCCCATGTTTCTAGAGTAATCAGGTTGATGTAGCATATCTTGACTTCAGTAAGGCCTTTGACAAGGTACCCCATAAATGGTTAATGATACAGCTTCAGGCCCATGGTATTGCAGGTAGCATCTTAAAGTAGATAGAGTTGTGGCTTTCAGATAGACAACAAAGAGTGATGCTAAATGGTACAAAGTCATCATGGCAAAATGTTCTTAGTGGAGTCCCCCAGGGGTCAGTACTGGGACCACTACTGTTCATTATATTTTTAAGTAACATTGTAAGTGGCCTAAGCAGTAAAGTTTTGACATTTGCAGATGATTTGAAGGTCTTTCGGGCAATTACAGGTCAAAATGAGCATATCTCACTGCAAAAAGGCTTAGGTGAACTTGTGAAGTGGTACAAAGAATGGCGAATGAAATTTAATTTTGATAAGTGCAAAATCATGTATGTAGGTAAGCAGCATATGAAGGCTCCATACTTGATGGGTGGCCAAGTGCTATCAGTAACTCAACAGGAGAAGGATTTAGGTGTTATTCTAAACACAAAATTGGGGGCATCAGAACAGACCAAGGAAGCCAGGAGGAAGGCACTGAGAATGCTTGGGGCAATAAATATGAATGTATCATACAGAAGTGAGGAAGTCATCAGGAAGCTTTACTGTGCATACATCAGGTCACATTTGGAATACTGCATCCAAGCTTGGTCTCCTAGCTATGAAAAAGATTGTTGGCTTTTAGAGAGAGTACAAAAGAGGGCTACATAAATGGTTAATGGTATAAGCAACCTGGCATATGAGGAAAGATTGAAGAAATTGAATATGTTTTCACTTAGATTTAGAAGGCTGAGAGGAGATTTCATCTAGGTCTTTAAATATGTCCATGATCTGGAGAGGGGATATCTTGGGGAAATGTTTGAATTTAACAGAAATGATGCAATTAGAGATCATCAATTCAAAATTAAAGTTAACCACATCAGAACAAGGTTAAGGCAGACTTTCTTCACCAACAGGGTAGTAGAACACTGGAACCAGCTGCCAGAAAACATTGTCAGTAGCAGCACATTGAACATCTTTAAAAACAGCATAGACAATCATTATAAGAATAGAGGGCTTGCTTTTCAGTATTACAGGGAGGGCTGATTGACAGATTTGGTAGGCAACTGGTTCAGTGTACAGAGTGCAACCAAGAAGGGCCCTTGTGGCTCATAGTTGCACTAACCTTTTATGTCTTTTATGTCTTTATGTCACCCATGGCTGGAGCCCCTCATGAACAATAACAAATCTTGGCATGGCAGCTTGATCCAGCATTTCCGTTTGTGTTGGAGCGCTATTTATTGGACCATTGCTATGATGAAACTAAGTAAACCAATTTGCACGTGCACCTACACCAAGGTTCATAGTTGACAAACTCATGCATATGTGCATATATTGCAATGTATATTTGCTTAGTTGTTTGCATTAACATGTTTGCTCGCATATTATGACCGTATTGGTCGAAAATTTCAAGGGTATCTGTTTGTCCTAAAATATTCCTAGCGCCATTAATATGAGCCAAATTGCAACGTTCCTTCTTTCCTGCCGTCACAATTACGCGAAGCGCCGACCAAATTTCATCGTTGTAGATGTCGCTGAGATAGCAGCGACATCTATAGCGAAAACTACAGTTGAAACTGACGTTGGAGAGCCACAGATTCTACGACTCTTTAAAACACCATAACATAACAAAAATATAGTACTGATTCTGCTTCTTGGATCCAGATTTGGAAATATCACGTTCTGCTTCTCCATCTTTACCGTCGGTGCTCTTTTATTACGATTGGTTGAGCTGTTTTCCTTGGGCGCCATATCACCGTGCAGTCGGTGTGCCCTTAAGCCCAAGTAATCAATCAGCATGTTATACCCCAGTCAATAATTCTACGCCTCCAGCTGCTCAGCAGCCAGGTCGGCGCCGTGTTTGTGGACACCGGTGACATCATCAAAGCAGCCACATCCATGTTGCTAGCTATATCCGAACATACCCCCCTCCCAAGATGGGGGGGGGGGGTGCAGAGTCGCATGTCTGCACAGCCTGTGATGAGACATGCGACTGTGGTGAGACTAGAGAAAGTTGAACAGTGGAAAACCCTAGCACAACTTAATCACTAGCCTAAGCTGCTTCCCTAGAACTTATGGATGTTGGATTGCACAACACCTATCAATGTTGGAACTTGTAAACCTACAGATTTGTATATGTGAACAGCCTATGAATGTTCGATTGCATGGTGATTATATAGCACGTGTTCCTTGTTGGGAAAGACAGGGATTGAAACTAAGAATTTTTTTTAGGGTATCAACGTTTTTGGGCTTCCTGAGGTGAATGGCAGCATTATGTTTCATGGCATATGGATTGATGTGACAGTACCATACCTGGAAGTTAACATACATTGTGATCAAATGTACCCTTCTTTGTGGGTGACACCATCTGCCTATGACTGGCACTGCACCCTGCACGTTGTGTCCTATGCATTGCATCCTACACCTTGCACCCTACACCCTGTGTTAAACATTTTGTGCCCCTCACCTTGGCGGACGATCAATGCTTTCTTTGAGCTTGAATAGCAGAAAGAGTGGGACTCCATTGGTAACAACAAGCTCAAAACACTTAAAAACCGTTTGATTTTATGGGAATCATCAGTGAGAATCCCGGAGGGAAGAAGTAGTCCTTGCTAGGTTGAGGATAGGGCACACGTACGCCACCCATCGTTACTTGATAATGGACGAGCCGAGGCCGATCTGCGACTATTTCGAGGTACCTTTTACAGTGTGGCATGCTCTGCTGTCCTGTCCTCGCTTTCGAGTGCAACGAAGATGGCATTTTGGGGCGACGTGCGGATGCGCTTACGCTTTCCGATATTTTAGGCGACGATTCAGGTTTTATCCAGAACGGCAAACTATTTAAATATATCTCGGACATCAAGTTCCATGTCATCTGCCTGCCACTGTACCTAGTTTTTCCTCGTGCATGTATGCTGAAGGATGCGACTTGGGCGTGTGTATGTATTTATTATCTCAGAGGAAGGCCCGATTATAATATACCGGTAGCAAACTATTAGTTATGGGCGCTAAATGACCAAACCTGGTCGATGTGCCATAAAACTCAAATAACCAACCCACACCTTGCATCCTATACCTTGTGTCCTACACATTGCATCCTACACCTTGCATCCTGCACCTTATGTCCTACACCTTACATTCTACACCTTGCGTCCTACACCTTACATTCTACACCTTTTGTTCTGCACATTGTGTCCCACACCTTGCATCCTACACCTTGTGTCCTATACCTTGTATTCTATAGTTTTTGTTCTACTCATTGTGTCCTACACCTGCACCTTGAGCCCTACACCTTGTGCCATACACCTTGCGCCCTACACCTTCCGCCCTAAACCTTTCGTCCTACAACTTGCGTCATACGCCTTGCGTCCTATGTCTTGATTTGTCTTACTTGGAACATGTCCTGTAATGTGGACATGCATAAAATAATGTTGACATTACTGTTTGTTTTGTCATGCAGGTATCAAAGATGCCCGTGGATCTTCTTGCGTATGGCTATGCTGCGATCGTTGCGGGTGGTGGCATTTTGGGCTATGTAAAAGCAGGTAAGTGAAACCATGTATCTTCATGCTAATGGCACCATATATCTTCACCTTCTTTAACCATCTCATGCATGTGAGTGTGGCAGTGGATTATTGTTGTTTTGCTCATTTTTTACAGGTCAGGTGTAGAGTGATATTTGCACCGGTTAATAGGACAGTATTTGTATTCTTGGAAATTCAAATAGTTCCATGCACTAGCTGGTCGCCATATGTTATTTTTTGCTGCTCTGTATCGTGAAAAACGTCTGCGATATAATGATATGGTGATTGTATCATCAGAGTGCAGCTGAAATGTTTATCAGAATTCCTCATTTAACCTTATGTGGTACGGCGCGGGTTTTGCCAGAGCTGCTTCTTGGGGTTTAGCTAACGTGCCCTCTCCCACTGGAAAATGGTAAGTAGTTGACAGACAAAGCAGATGGTGCAGTATGTATGCATGCGAGAGAAAGTCATGCGAAAATGTGAAGCTAGATCAGTGGTGTGTGGCGTATTCATGGGTGGGACTGCGGAGGGGCAGTTGTAGTGTCTCTGTGCACAAGTCCGCCGCCATGATCCCTAGTCGCAGGTGATCCGCAGTCTTCGTGGTGTCTTTGCGCCGGTCTGCCGTCCTGATCCCCAGTCTCCCACGTGATCCACAGGCTCCGTGGTGTCTCTGGGCGCCGGTCTGCCACCATGATCCCCTGTCTCCCACGTCTCCCGCAGTCTCCATGGGTCTGGGCGCCGGTCTGCCGCCATGATCCCCTGTCTCCCACGTGATCCACAGGCGCCGGTCTGCCGTCATGATCCCCAGTCTCCCACGTCTCCCGTAGTCTCCGTGGCTCTGGGCGCCGGTCTGCCGCCATGATCCCCAGTCTCCCACGCGACCGGCAGGCTCCGTGATGTCTCTGGGCGCCGGTCTGCTGTTCGGCGGCGCCCTCGGCTTTGGCGCCCACCAGGTGTCGCAGGACCCGAACCGCTACAACGTACAGCTGGCCACCAGCAGTCTGCTCACCACGATCATGGGCTACCGCTTCCTCGGCGGCGGCAAGTTCATGCCGGCTGGACTCATCTTCGGCATCAGGTGTGTGGCACGGCTGCGCAGCGCGGCAGCTCTGTTAATGGAGTTGCCTGCACGGAGAAAAGAGGAAATGTTGATAATTTCCTCGTGGGGATGCGTCTTGGAATGCTTTTCGTGACCGAAAGTGGATAGTTTAGTTCACCACGGTGCTGTTTGTCTGGTGCGGCTGAAGCGTGCCACCTGTGGAGCGTATGACGGCCGGCGAGCCACCACGGCTGGTGGAGGTCTTGCTGGTGCGTCCGCTGGCGGAGCGTGCTGACCGCTGGCGGAGCGTGCTGACGGCTTGTGGAGCGTGCTGACGGCTGTAGTGGAGCCTGCTGACGGCTGGTGGAGCTACTACGCTGCGGAGCGTGCTGACGGCCAGCTGCTGACGGCTGGCTAGTGGAGCTGCTCGACGGCTGGCGGACTGCTGACTGGCGGAGCGTGCTGACGGCTGGGGAGCGTGCTGACGGCTTGTGGAGCGTGCTGACGGCTGGTGGAGCCTGCTGACGGCTTGTGGAGCGTGCTGACGGCTTGTGGAGCGTGCTGACGGCTAGTGGAGCCTGCTGACGGCTGGTGGACTTGCTGTCGACTGGCGGAGCGTGCTGACGGCTGGTGGAGCGTGCTGACGGCTAGTGGAGCCTGCTGACGGCTGGTGGAGCCTACTGACGGCTGGTGGAGCCTACTGACGGCTGGTGGAGCATGTTGACTGATGGTTGAACTTGACTGCTGTTGGAGCCTGCTGACGGCTGGTGGAGCTGGCATGGAACGTCCGGAAGCTTTTACGTTCCTTTCCACTGCATCGGCTAGTTCGCGAAATGACTATGGAGTAGGTAGCGCCACCGTCGTTAACAGCGGTAGTAGTTCCGACGTCCGTGGAGTCGTGCCGGGTTCGTAAGTGGAGTTATGCGTGATGTAGCCACGGTTTGACTTGTCCCGGGTCAAGACCAGGTCACAGGTCAGCGGTGGAATTGTGTTAAAGTCATCAGAAGCCAAACAGCGGTGTGGTCTGTAAGATAGGTGTGCGTCTCTGGATCATAGATTCATATGACTTGAGTAAGATGAGGGCATTTTTCTTGCTCAATATTCTATAATAATTCGGTTGTTAATGTTGATGGGCATCATCACTTTCGGATAGCTTTATCCTTGAGTAGTAGAAAGAATGGAGCGACAAGCAACCAAGCGGTTGACAAGATCTGCTCCTGTATATGCTCGTATGACTGGCTCACTAAAAGTCGCATTATGTCGGGTTCCAAAAAGTTGTATAGACCGGGTTTATTAGTGATGATCAGCCTCTTAAAATAGGTCTATTGTGGAGCATCGATTTTGAGCTTGGGGACGACGCCAAGCCGAATCTATATACTGAAAGTTAAACGCGAGACTACAAACAGATGCACCGCAAGACATGGGTTACATGAGGTACAATGCTCTGTCGATGGAACCTGCTCGTACTCAGGCGAAAATAGAACCGAATGGTCCCTGGACATGTTTCGGCTGTGGGCCTTCGTCACCAATATAAGGCTGACAGCAGCTACTGTTCATGAAGGCTCGTGACCGAAATACATCCAATCTCCATTGAATTCTATTTTGCGTTCTAATATGAGCAGGCTATTTTACGCCACGTGATTACATCAGCAGTCTGACTTTTATACTCCTTTGACAATAATTTAGCGAAGTATCGGTCTAGGTCAGCGAACTCTAAAGTTGCTAGATCCAATCCATGAATCATTCCGTTGATGCGTCGCAGCACTTTAACGTTGAGACAATGGACAGGTAATCATCAGCGTTGCATTAGTTGGTGCCAACGCTCCCCGATCCCTGGCACCAGGTGAGTTCTGCATTTGGTAGCTGATGCCGGCCAAGCATCCTGACCCGTTGACTCGCCTGGTAACCAAAGTTCTTATCAAACTGAGGCGGCGGGTTGGAAGACGCGCACCAGCCGAGATGAGAGACAGGGACAGAGAGAGAGAGAAACAGTGTCAGAAACAGAGACAGTGTCATAGACAGCATCACTGTATCTGAGAAAGACTCTGCCTCTGTCTCTGCTTCTACAGAAACACCGAATCTCAGTCGGTATTTTTTATCGGCTGAATATTGTCTTCTTAGTATGCCTTGTAGGCGTACAAATAGGGTAAGAGGGCCAGCCATTCTTGATTGATGAAAATTAGGATTGGTTAGTAGAATCAGTGGGATCTATGATGTTTGGTGGGAAACTAACTAGGCATGGCCGCAAAATAACCCTGGATGTCGACGCGCCCCTAAGCTCCAATTCACCACCAAACTAACTAGGCAGTCCACGCTATGGCCAAGAGCCAAGTATGATTCATCCACAAGCTACTTGTTCTCGAAAATGTGCTTGTGCAGGCTACAAAGTTTGTGCTGTGCGCAAACCTGTATCAAGACTATAGATTCCCATAACTTTGATGTCCGTTGTGTTTGTTTGGTCCAGTTCAATTTCGAGATGATTTGTCAGGTCTGTTATATTTCGGAAAGCAATCCCAGCAAAACCTATCCATTTATTCGACCTTAGCTAGTTTATGAAGCAGGCTATTTTACTCCACGTGTTATGAAGCGAATCGTCCTGTTAAGGCCACTAGTTTATGAAGCGAATCATCCCGACTAAGGCCACCCTGAGCACGCACGCGATTGACGATGCCGACAATGCGGTCCGTGCCTTTGTGGCGCTGTGACGGCGTCTTCAGTTTTCACATGGGCGTCGTACCGCAACAGTCACGCCGGCAAATTTGCGATCCCGTTTGCCGTCCAGCCGACAGACGCCGTCGACTTCTCGCCGCACGTTGCGCTCGTAGACTCCGACCGGAGTGGCCGTTTCATTTATACGGCGGGACGGCGCTGCTCGTCGCGGAACTTCAGGCCATCTGTCACCCAGATGACTGCATCCATCTCCGCTCGGGAGACGTCCCCTCCGGCACGCACACTTTCATTTTGCCGAAACGCACCGACCGCAATCCGATATAATATGTGTTCGGCGAAGCGAAGTGCAAATGGAGTTTCGGTAAATGTTCACACGGCGACCTCCGTTGCGCTGTGTGTGCGTGCGGCAAAGCACTAGTAGTGTCGTGCGGTACAGCACTGGTAGTGTCGTGCGGTACAGCACTGGTAGTGTCGTGCGGTACAGCACTGATAGTGTCGTGCGGTACAGCACTAGTAGTGTCGTGCGGTACAGCACTGATAGTGTCGTGCGGTACAGCACTGATAGTGTCGTGCGGTACAGCACTGATAGTGTCGTGCGGTACAGCACTGATAGTGTCGTGCGGTACAGCACTGATAGTGTCGTGCGGTACAGCACTGATAGTGTCGTGCGGTACATCACTGATAGTGTCGTCACTGGTACAGCACTGATACAGCACTGGTAGTGTCGTGCGGTACAGCACTGATAGTGTCGTGCGGTACAGCACTGATAGTGTCGTGCGGTACAGCACTGTAGTGTCGTGCGGTACAGCACTGATAGTGTCGTGCGGTACAGCACTGATAGTGTCGTGCGGTACAGCACTGATAGTGTCGTGCGGTACAGCACTGATAGTGTCGTGCGGCAAGCACTAGTAGTGTCGTGCGGTACAGCACTGATAGTGTCGTGCGGTAAGTGCGTACAGCACTGATAGTGTCGTGCGGTACAGCACTGGTAGTCTGCGGTCCGCACTGGCTGCGGTACACACTGATAGTGTCGTGCGGTACAGCACTGTCGTGTCTGGTCAGCCTGATAGTGTGCGCGGTCGCCTGGTGTGTCGTGCGGTACAGCACTGGTAGTGTCGCTGCTGTGCCTGTTGCCACTGATAGTGTCGTGCGTAGGGCTAGTCGAGGTGGGTCACCTGTGTGTCGTGCGGTGCAGCACTGATGCGTCGTGCGGCAGGGCACTGGTAGGGTGTCCGTGCGGTGCGCCCTGATGTGTCGTGCGGTACGGCACTGTAGTGTCGTACAGCTGGTGTGTCGTGCGGTACAGCACTGATGCGGTACAGCACTGATAGTGTCTGCGGTACAGCACTGTAGTGTCGTGCTCAGTTCGTGCGGTACAGCACTGGTCGTGCGGTAACCTTCGTGCGGTACAGCACTGGTAGTGTCGTGCGGTACAGCACTGATAGTGTCGTGCGGCAAGCACTAGTAGTGTCGTGCGGTACGGCACTGGTAGTGTCGTGCGGTACATCACTGGTAGTGTCGTCGGTACAGCACTGCTAGTGTCGTCGGCAAAGCACTGCTAGTGTCATGGACGCAAAATGACCTATGCAGTCGAAGCGCCCTAAAGCTCAAATCCATCACCATCACTGCTAGTGCCATGTGGCACAGGACTAATAGTGTCGTGCTAGTCGCTGACTCGCTGAGTAGAGGATCAGGACGTGAATCACTGCTGGGCGGTGGTCTCTGTGTGTCAGATGGTACCCATAAACAGACGCGGCGCGACCTCATCCTCCCTGCCCTCCTATGTTGGGTGGCGAGTGTGCACTCAGCTAATTGGGTAGAAGTGGAACTAGTGTTGGACCGTACTATTCCGGACAGCACTGATCTCGGCGATGACAGCAGTCTGGTCGAAGCGCCCTTGAACTCAAGCAACTAGTGGTGACGCTGCCCAATGTTTGTGAATGTTTGTATGCTCGTGGTGTTGTTATCGGCTTCTTTTGCGAGACGTTGAGCGGCTTGAATGGTTTTCGTCACGACACAATCAGGCTGATTTGGCGTGACGGACAAGCTTGACAGGGCTCAATTGCGCTTTGATGTTGCAAGGCTTGCCTCTCCTCGTGTCTGAAAAGGCGCGCAGTGATGAAACAGCCCGCAATGCGCGGACATCAATTCGGCCTGTGACAACCACGGCTGTGGTGACAGTCATGTCCACTAATGCGTGGCTCGTCAGGCGACTCTAGCGTGAGGGGGGGGGACGAGTAGCCTAGGGGTAAGTGCTCGTCTCACAATCGAGAGGTTGGGGGCTCGAGTCTCACCTGTCACTACTCATCGCCCGCGACCAATCGGTGTGAGAGATTGGCGGCGATACATGACTGAACTGTCGATATGTCGTAGAACAAATAACCAACAAAATAACCAATCGAATCTGGCGTGAAGCGTCGCGGTCGCCAGCGCGATCATCGCCGGAACATCTAAGGGCTGCGCTCAGCCGCCGTCAGGAGCTGCGATCGCCAGACGCGCCGAACGACGCGAGTCGCGGCCGCCAGCTGCGGCGCCGATCGTCCCATGAGCGGACATCTGCCGGCCGGCCGGCTCGTCTCGGCGGCCATCAGTATGCTGCGTGCCGGCGGCGGACGCGCGGCTGGTGTGCGCGTGCCCGGCCGGCCTGCTCGTGAACTCATCTCGCGCCGACGTGCCGACGAGCGCCGCGGGCAATCGCGCGTGCCGCGCTATTGATTCTCGCGGGTGACAAAGGCGCCGCGGCCGGCGCCAGCGCCAGCTACTGTGTCACCGCCCAACCCCCCCCCCCTCCCCCCGGGGGCGAGGAGGCACTGTCGCTGGCGAGGTCCTCTGGCTGGTCTGCGGACGTGCGGCGGTGGCGGCTTCCTCCGGGTCAGGTGGTGTCGCGCCCTAAAGCCCAAATAATTAACTAACTGATGTCGCGTACGCTGGCGTCGATTGTAATGTGACGTGAACGTCTCGGCCCGACGTGTATCGGTTCGACCGTGATGCTGTGCATGCGTCTGGGTCCGTGACGAGTGGAGATGTACAACGTCCGGGTCGGTGGCGAGTGGAGATATCCAACGTCTGGGTCGGTAACGATTAGAAATGTCAAACGTCCGGGTCGGTGATAGGTGTACATGTACAACGTCCGGGTCGGTGGTGCCGAGTAGATATATCCAACGTCTGGTTCTGTGACGGCTGGAGATCTCCCAACGTCTGGATCGGTGACGAGTGGAGATGTCAAACGTCTGGGTCGGTGACGAGTGGAGATGTCCAACGTCTGGGTCGGTGACAGTGGAGATGTCCAACGTCTGGATCGGTGACGAGTGGAGATGCCCAACGTCTCATTAATGTTTCGATACAAACCGCAATATTTTGATTGGACGAGCAGTGACGAGTTACCCTTGCCTTGCCTGCTTCTCAACAACAGTCTCGTTTGACCGCCGAAAGCCCTGATTGGAAACGCTGCCCCTGCGTGGCTTTTACTTGTGGCGCGTGACTTTAACACATGCGGCCCTTCGTGAATCCATGTCTGTTGATCGCTTGAGACACGGTGAAGTGCCGTAGTGGGTGACCGGCTGCTCCCACACCCACAGCCTGCTGACACCGCTGCTCTCTCTTTCTCTCGACAGTCTTCTCTTCGTCGCCCGCTATGGTGTGCGCGCCATCAGAGGCGCCAAGGTGTAGGGCCGGCCCCAGCGGCCAGCGCCCGTCACGTCCGCTCCGCTGTCGTCCGTCGGCAGTGGCGGTGTTCCCGGGTGTCGTCGGTCAACTCGGTCGGTGACAGCGCTGCAGGATCTGGGCCCCGAGGTGAGAGACGCTCCACGTCGTGCGTTGGGCCGGCTGGGCTGGGTTGATATGCTGTTTGTTGTTAGGGAGCCGTTTGGATGTGATGTGTGTTTATGGATCATAGTTGTTTGCTGTTGGGGCGTCGGCAGCTCAGCGATTAAGTTGAGCGTCTGGGAAACCAGAGTTATGGGGCTCGATTGCCCACGGTGCCCGCCATTCCCGCCAGGGCGAGAGGCGACGACGCCGTATAGCGTCAGTTGGTGCGTCGTGAAGCCACGCAACCAACAGCAGCAACAACGTGCTTGCCGTCGCCGTGGCTGTTGACTGTCGGGTAGCAGTGATTCGATGGAACGTGCCGATGCCTGCGTCGTCATTGAGTGTTTTTATCCTCACGGAAGTGCGATATTTTGGTACAATACATTTTGTGCGAGGCCGAGGTCGATCAGCCGCGGCGTTTGACGGGGCGGCGGCCGCCCAGCGGCGAAACTTTACTCCTTCGCCGGCCGTAGCTGCCATTCTGCCTCGCGCCCGGCGGCGTGAGGTGCGCGCCCTGGGAGCCATTGGCTGGCCGAGTGCGTCGTCAGCGGCGGCCGTCGTACGTTGCGGCGCCGATGGACGCACGGCCGCAGAGCCGGCTGCAGAGACGACAGAGCCGGCAGTGCTGGCAGGGTCCCGAGGGCGGCGGCGGCGGCGCGCCACGCAATCGTCGCCGCGTCCCGGTGGGCTGCCGGCGCCGATTGGCACTATGTGCAGGTGGGAGAGCTCGGCGAAGATTTGGCGGGCCGACACTCGACTGCGGCCGGCTTTGCGCCAATGACGCGCCGTCGCCGCCGGCTCGTGTCCCGCGGCGGGGTCGCGTGGGGTCACTGACCCCGTCACGCGCGCGCGCGCGCGACCAGCGCAGTCGATGCGCCCCGGAGTCCAAATAACCGACCGAACTCTCGCACGTGTCAGTTGGAGCCAATCAGCGGCGCTGGCCGTTCGCAGTGACAGATTGGGCGTTAAGCGATGGCTCGGAAACTCGACACCGGACAAAGTACTCCCCGGCAATCAATGTCAGACGGGATTTATTCGCAGCGCGAGAGGTTTGTGTGTCCGGAGAGGAAATGATGCAGGCGCTCGCTTTCCGGTCGCCACCAAACACATTGAACACGTCGAAATGTCGCTTCGAACCTCAACACATCTGTGACACTTAAGAGAAGTCCGGCAGTGACGTTAGGTATCCCCGCACAACTCGACGCTTAAGGGACAACATTTTAGCTCCGACTTTCCTTCAGCCGATGGCAGTATGACTAACCGTCACGTGAACACACTACTGTGCTTAGTTTACGCACATGTCTGGCACCCAGCGCCGACTAGGAATGCAAGCATCAACGATATTCAAGCCGCGAGGCAAACATTTCGGAGAGGGCGTGGCCAGATGGTTTTGCCCTACGGAGAGGGCGTCACCACCAACGCAGCGAACTCTCCATAACCGAACGTTGACAGGGTGCGGACATGAGTTCGTTTATGATATGTCAAGCGAATCCATCTCTAAAATCTCCAGCATCCCGGTCAGTTGGTGGATCCGGGGTCAGGCGTTTGCTTAACATCCGTCCTGGTGTGACCAAGTACCCGCAGTGAATGCAAATCCCTGGGTTATTTTTTAAACCTCTCAAAATGTATCGTACGTTTGGCATGGTAATGACACTAGAATGGACCTCTATCTGTCGTGCGTTTTTAGTCATCGAAACAATTTCCAACCTTTCGAAAAATGTCTGTGTAGGAGACCCTCTGGTGACCCCCTCCCCCTCTCGCTATCTCTATCTCTCTAGATTTGTCAGTTCCGACGACGTGTCATCAGACTTCACTACAGTTGGGCGACAGGCTTGCTTCTCGACCATCACTATTTCAGGTTCCGACTCCGCGACAAATAACATCACATGACATGGCACGCCTGAGGGCAGGGTTGGCGAGGACCCGCAACTCCACGCAGAGGTCCCGTGCCGACACGGCCCAGGTACAACACATAGGCATTACATCAAGGTACCCTCTTGGCCCCTGAAAGTTCCAGCACGAAATCGCTCTCCGCTACCGTCCCGGGCCACCGCAGGTACCGCTCATTCGACAGCTGTACAAAACGCTACAAAAGTATTGGCAGCACCGTCGGAGTTGCCGACGTGATATCGTAACATGCATCGTCCTGTTCTCCGTCTGCGGCGAGCAGAACTCGCTGCAACGACTCCCGCTGCTCTTCAGCCCGCGCTGCCCGGTCACGTGGCTGTCCTGGCGGCCGTGGCCTGGTCACGTGACTGCCCAGCTCGTCCCGAGCATATAATCCTCGCTGCGTCAGCTCACGCGCCTGTTCTGTTCATGGTCGCCCGCGATCACCTGCGGCGACTCCCAGGGCAGCCGGGCCAGCGTCCGGTCACGTGATTGTCCTGTCGGCCGCCGTCCGGTCGGGCGAGTACCCGTCATAGTCGGCCTCGTGACCTGTCCGTGGCGATGCCCGACCGCGGCCGGCCCGAGCCGCCCCTCACACGTGACTGAGCGGCAGCGACTTGTGCGACAGCGCCGGGTTCGGCTCGCTCAGCGTGCGCGACGTGGTGTGCGAGAAGGTCAGGTTGGACTGCAGCAGCGGCGCCGGCGCGGCCGAGGCGGCCGAGACGGCGGAGGCGGCCGTCGGCGGCGGCGCCGGCGGCCGGCCGCGGCCCGCCGCCTCCGCCGTCCGCCGCCGGCACCGCACCAGCGCGCACCACGAGCGCAGCGTCTTGCGCGAGCACACCCAGATGATGGACGTGACGCCGACGGCCAGCGACATGAAGTGGCGCAGCAGGAACGCGTGGAAGCTGGCGCGCGGCGCGTCGCCGGCGCGGCACGGGCACGCCAGCGCCGCCTCCCAGTCGGGCCGCAGGTGCTGCTCGTAGAAGAGGCAGCCGACGACGGCCGACGCCGGCACCGTGTACAGCACCGAGAACACGCCGATGCGCACCATCAGCTTCTCCAGCTTGTCGCGGTTGCCGCGGTCCTGCTTGATCACGCTGCGGATGCGGAACAGCGACACGAAGCCGGCCAGCAGGAAGGAGGTGCCCAGCAGCAGGTAGGCCACCAGCGGCGCCAGCACGAGGCCGCGCAGGTTGGCCAGGCTCTGGCCGCCCACGTAGCAGACGCCCGTCAGGCTGTCGCCGTCGACGGCCGACACGGCCAGCGCCACGATCGCCTTGACGGCCGGCAGCACCCAGGCGGCCAGGTGGAAGTAGGGCGCGTAGCCGGCGATCACCTCGCTGCCCCACTTGAGGCCGGCCGCCAGGAACCAGGTGAGCGACAGCACCACCCACCAGACGGCGCTGGCCATGCCGAAGTAGTAGACGAGCAGGAAGACGGCTGTGCAGAGCGCGGCGCCGGCCGGCCGGCCCGGCTCGCCGGCGGCGTCGTAGCGCACGGCGGCGCCGTCGCAGGCGGTCAGCTGGTGGCCGGCGGCGAGCCGCACCAGGTAGCCGGTCGACACGAGGAAGTAGCAGCCGGCCAGGAAGATGATGGGCCGCTCCGGGTACTGGAAGCGGCCGCGGTCGATCAGGAACGTCGCCACGGTCAGCAGCGAGCTGGCCGCGCACAGCGCCGCCCAGCTCAGCACCCAGCGCGCGGCGAACCGGTGCTGCGCGCCGCTGAACAGCGCCGACCGACACGGCAGCGCGCACTCGGCCACGCCGCCCACCGAGACGGACCGGTTGTAGAGCCGGTGGGCGGGCGTGAGCGGCACCAGCGCGCCCGTGCACGCGCACTCGCACCGCGGCGGCGGCGGCGGCGGCGGCGGCACGGCCGCCTCGCCGTTCTTGTTGTCCATGCAGAGGTTCTCCGGGTCGCCGTACTGCGGCAGCCGGCTGCAGTCGAGCCGCGCCGGCCACGTGAACTTGTAGTTGAGCATGACCGGCTCGCAGCCGGCGCGCGCGCGCTCGCACACCGACCGGCAGACGGGCAGCGTGCGCCGCAGCGTGCGCAGGCAGATGGGCACGTACGTGGCGCACAGGAAGAACTGCAGGTCGTCGGAGCAGTTGATCTCCACCAGCGGCCAGTACTGGTGCACCTCGAGGCCGGCCTCCTCCTGCGTGCCGTGGTGGAACCGGTTCGGCATCGACGTCAGGTTGTAGCCCACGTTGCGGCACATCGGGATGCTGATCTCCTGACACTGGAACTGCGCCTCCTGGGCGAGCAGTGCTTCGGGCACCAGGAGCAGCATCAGCAGCAGCAGCGGCGGCAGCGGCGGCGGCCGAGGCATGACGGCGTTGCCGACTTCCTCACGCCCTGTCGTTCCAGAAGCTCCAGACAACACAGGACAACGGTCCGCTGCCGGCGGACCTGAAACAAAGACACCAGCGTCAGTATGACGAACCGTGCCATTAACCATGTCTATAGTGCCATCCGCGGTGTGGCCTTTGTCTTTGGCAATATTTCCTAAGACGTCAAGCCGCGTGCATGGCCTTTCCCGACGTTGTTATGCTCCTGGCTCGGCTTAAACACGAACGACCGCTGGTGTTCCATAGACTGTGGCGGTGCGTTGTCGGGCCCGACGATCGGCGGAAACAGGGCGTGGCGTGTGCCGTCGGCGGTGATGGATGTGGCCGGTGCCGGGGTCTGGCCGCCTCCCCTCGCCAGCCGGCGTCTCACGGGGGAGAGCTGGATCGAAGCTCGTCGACAAACGCGTCGCCCCCGCCACGCGCAGCCGGAGGGGAGCCGGCGGCTCTGCCGAGCCGGCCGGACAGGTGCAGTCACGGTCTGCGGTCCGGCCACGGTCTGGTGTCAGGTCACGGCCGGAGGGAGTGGGGGCGTCGAACAGGTGCAGTCACGGTCTGCGGTCCGGTCACGGCCGGAGGGAGTGGGGGGGGGCGGCCGGACAGGTGCAGTCACGGTCTGCGGTCCGGTCACGGTCTGGTGTCAGGTCACGACCGGAGGGAGGGGGGGCGGACAGGTGCAGTAACGGTCTGGGCAGGGGGGGGGGACAGGTGCAGTCACGGTCTGAGGTCCGGTCACGGTCTGGTGTCAGGTCACGGCCGGACAGGTGCAGTCACGGTCTGCGGTCCAGTCACGGTCTGAGGTCCAGTCACGGTCTGGTGTCAGGTCACGACCGGAGGGGGTCGGCCGGACAGGTGGAGTCAAGGTTTGTGGTCTAGTCACGGTCTGCGGTCTAGTCACGGTCTGAGGCCTGAGGTCAGGTCACGATCTGATGTCGGGTTGCGGCCGGAGGGGAGCCGGCGGCTCTGCCGAGCCGGCCGGACAGGTGAAATCACGGTCTGAGGTCAGGTCACGGCCGGAGGAGAGCAGGTGACTGTGGAGCCCATCGGACAGGTGCAGTCATGGCACGGGATCAGGTCACGGTCTCGGCTCAAACAACGGTGCAAGATCCAGTCACAGTCTGCAATTTGGCGGGCTCCCTCTCATCATCCAATCCTTCTGGCTCTCTTCACCATCAAGGTATCCGATCATGGTTCTGCGATGCTGCGATGCTTTGGTCGAAGCGCCCTTGAACACAAATGACTAACTCAACTAACTCGATGCTGCGATCTAGTCGAGGGTCACGGCTCCCATCACAGATCCGCTCTCGAGTCACGGTCCCCAAAACACAGATCCACACGCACGGGTCACGGTCCCCGACACACAGATCCAGTCACGAGTCGCGGTCACCGAAACACAGATCCACACACGAGTAACGGTCACCGACACGGGCCGCGGTCACCGACACGGGCCACGGTCACGGGCCACTGTCCCCAACACAAATCCACTCGTAGACCACTGTCCTCGACACACCGATCCACACACGGGCCATGGCCCCGACACCCAGACGCACCAACTGGCCACCGTCCGGCGGGAAGTCGGCGCCGGACTGCCCGCCTGCACACACTCGGCGTCCGGCGCTCGTCTCGCCGCTGTATATCCACGCCGAGACCGAAACTGGGAGCGCCATTCCGACACTGTACTCTTGCGCAAATGCGCAGTCTGTTGTCCGCCGCTGCACGCGACAGTTCGTCACGCCTGACGCGTGGCAACGCACGCCACGACGGCGCGCGTCGACTGGAGTCAACGCGGGGACGAGTAGTCTAGGGGTAAGTCACCCGTCTCACAATCGAAAGGTTGTGGGTTCGAGTCTCGCCTGTCGCTACTCTTCGCCCGCGACCAATCGGCGTGAGAGATTGGCGACGTTGCATGACTCAACGTTCGATGTGTCGTAAAAAGCAATAGCCAACCGACTGGAGTTGACACGGCACTGTCACGTGACGTGACGACGTGACGTCACGTCGGCAGCGCGCTGTGGCTGAGGCCGGCTTCCGGTTTGTGCACGTTGCCGAAGCGTAACGTGACGCTCATCGAGGGCGAGCAGAATGTCCCCGGGGGGAGATGGGTGATGACGGGCTTCGTGTCGCAGGCGTGCAGGGGCCTGGTATGTTTATATACATATGATGTGGGCCGCCTGGACTGCTCTCAGTAGTTTATGCTCTCAGCAATCTCAGTGATCTTCGGTTTCACACGCTGATCTTTACACGACATGACGGATAACTGTGAAAATGCAGGCCGATTCGTGTGGCAACGTAGGTCCACTGAAGCCTATACATCTGTTATTTGCTTTGTTAGATGCATATGTTGTATATTAGGTCTCCAACTAGGCTACATATGTCCTTTGTGTTTTTAGAGAACATTATGTTCCACTTTGTAATACAGTTGCACAATATGGAGACGGGCGGCTTCTGTGGATCAAACCCCTGTGTGGAGCAGGGTGTAACACAAATGTATCATGTGACTGGCATGCGGATCAGACAGCCTGCATCTAGGGGACGAGTCTGATGTTCACTCTGGACAACTTTTTAAATTCCTCTTCGAAGTACAATTTTCGGTGATTTTCGTCGGTCACTAACACGCTGCTGTATACGTTCCTAGTACTAGTTTTATCCTGGAACAGATCTAACATCATAACCTACAACTCATTCCCAGATTTGACGTCTGCTTGCCTCTATGTCCAAATGACTGAGTTATTGGCGCCATATAACATTTGCAGTCGATGCGCCCCGAAACTACTATAACTAACGATAGCCCGCATGCTTACACGTACTGGGATTCCCTCCTCTCTACTCGCCCATTTAGGCATGGGCCGTCAAACGTCATGAGGACGAGTAGCCTGGGGGTAAGTTTCCCGTCTCACAATCGAAAGGTCGTGCGTTCGAGTCTCACCTGTCGCTACTCTTCGCCCGCGGCCAATCGGCGTGAGAGATTAGCGACGCTACATGACTCAACGGTCGATGTGTCGTAAAGCCAATAACCAACCAACCATCAAACGTCATCCTGCCCAGCGTAACCTCGTGCTCCGCTACAACTTAGGTAGCGACGTTTTGTTTATTGGGTGGTTCACGACACACTTTGCACATTCACGGCTAAGGCGCCGCCCACACGTTTGCCGGTGGGCCGCGGGTGAAAGTCAGAACCCGGAACTGCAAGCGACTTAACCCCCGGCCATCCCCGCCCCTACGTAGCGGACGTCTGGGCTGTCTGTGTTTGGCGTCCACCTTCGGTCTGTCCACTCCCAGGCGTGCCTCACCCGACACGTCTCGCTACAGTCACGGCCTTTACACAGATAAACACAGTTCGTCGCAGAGTATCCTGGCGAATACACTACCCGACTACGCACAGAACCGTCGATTTAGTTTGCTTGGGGCCGCGGTAGCTCAGTTGGTGAAGCGTCGGACTCTTGATCGCAAGATTGTCGGTTCGAATCTCAAACCGACGGCATTACCGAGTCCACCCGCGACCGATCGGCGTGAGAGGTCGGCGACGCTATATGACCTAGCGGTTGAATGCGTCGTAAAAGAACCCAGGGTTCGATTTCGTTCGCTTCGCTGGCGATGCTTACAAGTGCTGTGTAAGACATGCACCAGATGCAACTGATGTGCATTGGACATGTATTTCGTGCGTGCCGGTGCACATCAGCTGTGCAACAGCACGACAGCAACAGCACGCCGTGGGGACGAGTAGTCCAGGGGTAAGTTGCCTGTCTCACAATCTAAAAGTTGTGGGTTCGAGTCTCACCGGTCACTACTCTTCGCCCGCGACCAATCGGCGTGAGAGATTGGCAACGCTACGTGACTCAACGGTCGACGTGTCGTAAAACCAATAACCACCAACGGCACGTCGTCGACATCGTATTTTCGGCTGCTTTGCTTTCTTTTCATTTGTGGTGTGTCTATTAATTACGTAAATGTGTAATTATGGTAGATTTTATAGCCGAGCGTCAACGCTTATACTAAGCTGGTAGAAGGTATTAAATAGCTGGATGTTTTCTAGGCGAGAATCTCCAACACACGTTAACGCTCTCAAGGGCAGAAGATGGTGTTGTGCTAATGGTGTCTTCCTACCTAATCCGGAGGCGTGTCATGAATAGCAGTCTTGATACTGGGATCCTGAAGGCAAAGACTTTGCCATCCAGGAAACAAGTTGAAGGTGACCATTCCAAGTATAGCTGCCGAGTCCAACGAATAATTACAGAGCGCCATACAGCACGCAAGCATACTGGGCTTCGCATAGTTGAAAGAAAAAAACATCAGCTTTGATACTGGAGGAAACTGGCACGGCCTGTCATGCAAGTGCGGCAGGTACGCTGACTTAAGCTGTGCACAAGGAAGTCTTCCCTCCCTATGTTATGATTGTATTCTTCCTTACGTTATGATTGTGGTTAAGTTGATAATAATATGTTAAGTTAGTGTCCATGCATTAACAAGAAATCTAGGCCGCGAGAATAAGTATATGCATTATGGGCATTGTGCTGCTATAGTGGCGATGGACATTTGGCTGCACTAGTGGTGATGGGCGACTCGAGTGGTGATGAACATTGGCCTGTATTGGTGGTGATGGACATCAGGCGACACCAGTGGTGATAAGCATTGAGCAGTTCTAGCGGCGATGGACGTGACTGCACCAGTCGTGGTGGACTTCCTGCGGCTACAGTGGTGATGTGCAGTCGCTACTTCCGTACCGATGGGCGCCGGTGATTAGTGTACGACTCATGCCATAGGAATTGCAGTGGTCAGGGGTCTACGCCTGCAGCTGTTGCGACGAGAAGAAAATCAGGAAATGTTTTCAAGCACGTGAATACCGGCAAAAAGGTGCGTCACTTTGCATGCTCGGAAGTGTTTTTCTTCGTTTTCCACGCACGATCGCGGGGAGTGTACGTGCGATGGGCAAAGGCGCGGACGTCTCTATGACCCGATGGGGCAGATGGAAACTGACCAGCATGGGACTTCAGCGCTGGCGTCATGTCGGATACTGTTTCTCTTGCACGATGCTGATGCATTTGGTTATAATTATTTTTACGAGAACGGGTTTTGCGACCGGGCCACCGGTCTGAAAAGCTATTTTTAGCGCAGGCAGAAGTCATGCAAACATGCAAATGCCTGTTCGAACTAAGATTAACACGAGGAAGTTTCACACAGTTCCATTGATTGCTTTGGCTGCGTTACTGGCACTTCCGTTTCATTTGATCCCTTATCCATATACCTGCATTCGCCGGGTACGCGGACATCGCCTGGACACCGGATGCGCCATTCGAGATCAGTGCTCCTTGTGATTGTTTGGTGGATTTTCCGACCCAGGCAGTCGGACTCCTAGCTAGATGTTACTGGTGGGAACCAGCTGCTTTGCACTTGTTTCTACAAGGCGCAACTACTGGACTTAATTCAAAGTACGCATGCAAGAACGCTTACCAGTCTCATCGCCCCGCTGTGCCGTAGTCAGTAGAAGCCACCCGGTAGCTAAGTATTTGCGAATAGTAGTGGTGAAAAATTGTGTCGTTTAAAATTCCGACGGTAGCACACAATTCACTTTTTCACCCCTGGTCCCGGGAGACCTGACGCGATATTGCACGGGCAAGAGGAGGCAATACTCCACTGGTGTCCTCCAGTGTTTACCACGAGGGCGCCGTCATGATCAGCCACGTCCGTGCACTGGTTATCATGACGCTCGACTCGCGTCGTTTAGAGGCTGCCTGCTATCATCCTTATCCAGGGCTGTGAGGGTGCTTCTTTGCCGAACTATCTGTCACTTCCGATGGCGTTCTGCTCCGCTGAAACCGTGGGACGTCTCTGGACGCTAGGCCGCAGGGATATACGCGTGATGTATGCATTGCCAGTTGATCATAGGGACTCACATCTGTCACACTTCCTCCGCCAGTCGCACTGTCTCCTCTGCGATTTGAGTCGGTCCCAGATGCGATTCTGTTCGGGAAGATTTTGAATGTCCGTGAGAAGCTGCCCACAAAAGATCGCGACGGCTGGGTGCATCGAGCTCTGTCCCGAGTAGATCGAGGGCCCATTGGTCGGTCAGGATGGCACTGCAGTCGGTTGAAATGGCTCCGGGCCGGTCGTGTAGACAATCGATGGGCTACATTGCCGGTTCTTGTCTGCTGGCGATGGAAATAACGTGTCTTCAAGTACTTAAACACTCATCGAATTTCGATGAAAGTGGAGGAAATTAGCCCCTCTTTTTCTGGCTTTCTCCTGAAAGTCATTTGTTTGCCACACACGTAATACTTATTTATAATCGATAGGTAACCTCATATGCAGACCGTGAAAGGAAAAGTATATAGTTGACTGTCACCTATTTCCGATACTGCTGTCCTTTCTGACGGGATCCCGTTCGCATGCTGACTGTAAAATAATCTTTGTGGTGTCCGAAATCGTATGGCGTGGCCAAGATCATTCCAGGACAAGGTAATGGGAGACAACGCGGAGTTTCTGCCAGCAGATGGCAGTGCAGGCGAGTGTGACACCGGAGTTAGCGAAGTGCGGTCCGCTACCGTTGGAAGTGTGTGGTGGCAGGTTGTAGATGCCGGATTTCAATAGCTCTCCGTGTAATATACCAGTAACCATTTAAACATCTGGGTATTGGCTACGCTTCTAAATTCAGGGCATTTGTTCCCAGCCGAGGAATCTCGAGAAAAAAAATATACGAGGAGGAAAATTTCAAGAGAAGCCTCTTTCATACATAACAATGTCAAGCCACGTAAAACAAACACAATATGAAATGTGACCTTGAAGATATTGACCTAAGGTCATGCAATTTGGACACTATAGAGTTCACCACAATACCCATCTACCCTGAAACTGTTGTTACTCTAGCTTTAATAGGAGCCGAGATATTATGGGGGGGGGGGGGGTGCAATCCGCCCCCTCCCTCGCGCGTAACTTTCAGAGGGCCTCCAGGGCGCGTGTTAAAGAAGCAGCCCTCCGCGTGTCGCACATGTTTGCGTCCATCGTCGAGGTCTCGTATGTGTGCGGACGACCATTGCTTCTGACAGCTGGCTAATGCAAAATATCGTACCCCGACAGCTAGCTAATGAAAATCCGACGCTCGTCACCAGATATCTGCAATTTATTCACGAAGGAGGAAAGGGCGCGCACATTCAGTAAACATGGATAAGCGTGCCAAACAAAGCCAAGCCACCTCCGATGAGCCACAGTGTTAATCCTCGTTTCTGGCACGAGAGGTAGGCAGAGTTGCCAGCCTTTTCTGACTATCTTATAATTACTGTAGTGATCAAACATCTAGAAGAGTTTGCAGAAAATCTTCTTTTATATGCACTGTTGGTATTTGAACATCTTCGTCGAATACGACGACGCTTGCTTCTCCGAGAGTATAGCATTGTCGGAGCATGTTGGGTGAGCACGTTTCCACCGGAGCAAAATAGAAATGTGGGACGCTTCACATGATATGTGTCTATTGGGAAACGGTTTCGAGATCATAAAGATCGCAGTTGATCGAAGGTGGTTCGGAGCCCTATACCCAGGCCGCTGAAACGGTCCTCTAGTGGCAGTTCGCATGCGTCGTATCAGAAATATCTTCTTGTTTATTACTTATGATGGCGAAGCCAGAGCGAGCCGACTTCCGCGTATGCGTGATAAAAGTTCATCTGCGCGCCCCAGCCAGGTCCAGTCCGATCGTCACGAGCTTTTGAGACCCTGATAACTTCCTGTTATAGCGTTTCAAGTCTTAATTCATTCATTCAGCTCGAAACCGCGCTTTTTATTTGACTTTGATCAGATTTCACTACAATGTGTTATTTGGTGCGCGCGTTACGTTGCTGTTCAAAGGAAATCTTGTAGTATTATAGCGGAATCTTATAGTCTTATCTCAAGTCTTACAGCGCAGCCTGGGCGAGGTGGTGGTTCGGCCGGTTCTGGTTATGGGCCAGCCAGTCACCGCCACCGGTCACCTACGCTACGTCGTCGTGCCACGTGACCTGCGCGCTCCGACGCCAGACGACCGGTGTCAGTCCGATGGAGGGGGCCGCGCTGAACAGTCGCGTGTCGCCTGAACTGAACGTGAAGGCTGTGAGACAACAACGGCCGTGAGGCAGCGTGACGCCTGTGCCAATTCGACATTTCGGTGCGGCGGATTCCAGTTTGAGATTCGTACACTGTATTCGGTAGATGAGCCCATCTTCGGTGTGATTGCAGCCAATTTCAGCCGAATCAGATCGTTTGTCAATGCGCCCAGCTTCGCGTGCACCGAAGTTGAGTAAATTTCCGCAATTGAGCCAGTCGGCCAAATGTGGAGCACGCATTCGAAATTTGAATGCATTGTGCCGAATTGTTGAAGGTGGTTTTACCGTTTTTGGAATTCCTGCGTTTCCAGTGGAGTTGAATCGTTGAAGCCGTGACGATACGCATCGAATATGATGCGTATCGTCACGGCTTTCAGGCAGGTCATGGGGGGGGTTATAGCCGATAAAGTCAGGAGTATTGTAAGCAAGGGAAGGAATAGTTTTTTTTTCTCATGTTTTTATGTAAATACCAGAAGTGTTACGTACAAAATTGGAAACTGCATGCATATATGTTGTCTTAAATGCTACATTTGGTATGCATAGCTGAGGCGTGGGGTAGTGAAAGCATATTTGGAGAAAACTTGCAGGAATTTGAATTGGCAGGTTGAAGCATCAGAGGGTTTATTGTTGGGGACTTCATCAAAGCAGGGATGGGAGACAAAACTGGACGTCTAAGCAAGTCAGGAGAAGTGCCATGACTGGTTTTGATGAAAATGTATTCGTTCAAATTATACATGATCCTTCAAGGGGAATTGAAACGACAGATTTTGTGGTTACAAATAAATGAATTGGGTGCAAAAAGCGAACATAGGAGAGCCCTTCAGTAATAGTGATGACAACATCATGCGCTTTTTCTTTATGCTGGAAGTGAAATCAATAAAATATTTATTCCAAATTTGCTGAGGAGAATTTCAACGAGTTCAGGATCCTCGTAGATGAAATTCACTGGGAATATTCATTAATGTGGCGGCGTTAGATGACCACCAGTAGTTCGGGCGACCTTAAGCCCAATAGACAACAACGGGCACAATATGGCATCACTTATATGCAGAGCTTTGTTGACTGAGGCTGATCTCCGATAATTATTGTGCTCTATCGACTAGGAAACTGAAGTGCTTCGATATGCAAGTACCTTTTTTATTAGCCTGTCCACCCATGGCGCGTAATCCTCTCACTCGTTGACGAACTTGCATTAGACACTCATTAACCTTAATTAATTATTGGTATGTAGCATGCCTCGCTTCACTGCCACGGACCTGGAACTATACCTACTAAATCAGCGCGCAGTGTGATGCGTCAAGTACAGCCTGTCATTAAACACGGTGCGATATTTCACATTGGCGTACAACCCTGGATTATTTATCGGCTCGGCAAATCGGCACAAATACTTTTGGCATTAGCTCTGGACTGCACGTTGTACCAGGAATCAGAGCAATCGGTCGGAAGCTCGGCAAATCCTACGTGGATCCGTCTAATAGTTTCTGAGAAGACCCGGCTCGTTCCGATGCGCTTCACGTCGGCTTCGTCCGCCTTCAGTATCAATTTTCAATTTGATAACAACCGCCAGACGCCATGAGATAACACACGGCGGGGTCTGTGACGATTAACACATGCAGTGCTGCTCCACCGGTTCGCGTCTCCTACTGAACAACACGCAGCGAGTGCCGTAAAACTGATCCTGTCTTCTCTGTCGCTGGTCGCGGTCTCTGCTCGTGTCCAGCGTCCTGTCGTGACGCGACGACTGCCGACCCGTGACGGCTCGGGCAACGAGCGCGTGACTCTGGACAGCGGGTAACGAGCGCGTGACGCTGGACAGCGGCACTCGTGCGCGAACCCGAGGCGGTTCCGGTCGGGCGGCGCGGCCGGTCACCACCAGACGACCGCGTGCCGTGCCGTGACGTGACGTGACGTGACGTGACGTGACGTGACGTGACGTGACGTGACGTGACGTGACGTGACGTGACGTGACGTGACGTGACGTGACGTAGCGTGACGTGACGTGACGTGCCACCGCTGCCGTCACGTCGCTGTCGACTGCCGACCGCGACCCCGTCGACATCCGGGCGTCCCGTCCCACAACAAGTGATAGATTCGCTTCGGTCGGCCGGGGGATCGAAACTGCAGTGTGCGCGTGGGACACGAGGAGGGCAGCAGGAGGGGGAGCAAGGACGTCGCTCTATCCGCTGCGGCAGCGTCACCAGTGCACTGGTGTGGTGCACCGAACCACACTGCAGTG
Source organism: Imbricaverruca yamaguchii (assembly GCA_034440575.1). Lineage (NCBI taxonomy): Eukaryota > Metazoa > Arthropoda > Thecostraca > Neoverrucidae > Imbricaverruca > Imbricaverruca yamaguchii. The sequence goes on along the minus strand of JAOTOL010001530.1, from coordinate 973,633 downwards.
TGGTGCGGCATGCTGGAAGCGGAGCGGCAGGTGACACCCCTCCGCACGGTGCGGCGGCGACACCCAGTGTGGCGCTGACCGCTGAGGGGAGGGAGCAGTGAAGGAGGAGCAGCGCCCCCCACCCCACCCCACCCTCTGCCCGGCGCGTCGGCGTCCACGTGGCGCGGCCCGCTCACGCACACCGGCCACGGCCGCGCGACATGGCGCGATCGATGGCGGCGCCGACACACGGCGGGATGTGCTCCCGCTGCGGCGTCGTCATGGCAACTGGCGCGCTGCGAGGCGCGCGCGCGCGCGCGCGACCAATCGATAGCGACCGCCGCGAGCGGACCGGAGCCGATCGGTTTCGGGTGTCGCCGACACACGACCCGACGGCGACGTAAACGCTTTACGACTGTCGATGTGTTGGGACCGCGATGGTCGCTGCGACCGCATTGTCCTGACCGCGGTCGAGCTGCTGCCCCTCCCCTCCCCCACACACACACTCACCCGCCGCCGAACCGTAGAGCCTGGCATCCGCTTACGACGCATTCGACTGTGGGAGGGCGAATGGTCTGGGGGAAAGTTGCTCGTCTCACAATCGAAAGGTTGTGGGTTCGAGTCTCACCTGTCGCTACTGTTCGCCCGTGACCAATCGGCGTGAGAGATTGGCGGCGCTACATGACTCGAGGTTCGATGTGTAGTAAAATCAATAACCAACAAATGCATTCGACTGACAGGTGCCGTCGACAACATGCCACACCGACTGTACTCGGTAATCTCGCCGGCGGTGGGATTCGAACTCACGACCTTGCGATCAAGGATCAAACGCCGTAACGAATAAGCCGCCGCGATCCCAGCCCAGTGCCGGAGGTCATGCTTTGTAAATACTGCTTCTTGACTTTCGCGATCAGTATGGTAGCAATTTTGTGCTGCGCTGTCTGCTGCACTGCTCTTAATTAACACATCAATGATGATTATTGTGGATAATCTGGAGTGTTGCAGGTCACCAGTCACATAGGAATATCATAATGGCATGTTTGCCATACTCGAGATTGCCGCGTGCATCCTGCACTCCCTGATCAATCCTCCAACGCGGGATAAAAATGGCAGTGCATGCAGTTGTGGCCTTCGGACGATCGCAGAACTGCAGATAGGTCCACCGGGGGTGTGCTTATCTCGTAGTTCATGTGCATTATACCCACAGCTGGATGCCGCAATATGGCATAAAAAGGCGATATGACGTGAAGCGTTGGGTTTAATTTTCTACTTCGGGAACCACGAAGCCGCTCAAAAATGGCAGAATTTAGACCGAAGGTTTAACGTGCCGCCAATGCACCGACACGGCCACCCGGTAGCTCAGTTGGTTAGAGCGCTGGCCTGCACTGGTCTCCCCTGTACTGGCAACACGGGGTCCGAGTCTCTTCTCGCGCTCGCATTTAGCCCCCGGCCGGGAGTGTCAGTTGGCAGCTGGCCCGATAAGGTCGGGGACGAGCTACCGGGTGGCCGTGTCGGTGCATTGACGGTACGTTAAACTTTCGGTCTAAACTCTGCCGTTGAACTGGAGTTCATGGATCGGGTGGTGGGGCCAGGGTTCACGCAACAAGCTTTGCTTAGCAATAGAACCCTGGCTCCTCAAGCCACCCCAGCAACAACTCGGATTAAATTAATTTTAAAAAATGATTTCAGGCGAAGCCCATGTGCGAGGCGTTGTCTGGAGCCTGAGAAGTTCGCATGTTCTTCAAGCTGTGCTGCTTCGGTGTGTTCTTTACCTTCAGCATGACCAAAAACTTGCGACATTAGGCGCATTGGTGCATGGCCATTGAAATAATTCAGACGTGGAGGTGGTTTCTATGTTGTTTGCATGATTCAGACCATTGCTGACGATACGCCAGGAGTTTCGATTGCATAGACATTCCCACCGCCTATCACAATCAAAGCCCCCCACTTCACGTCTACAGAATGCGAGTTCCGCGGAAGTGGGCTAGCGAAATCCCCTTCAATCCCTTCAGTTTCAATTTGCCCTTCCATTTGCCGGTGGCGCGCCATTAGTAGATCATCCCGTGGCGGGAGTTGATGGGCGTCGTCTGCGGCGACCCTCGCAGCGGCGAAGTTCGCTCCGGCACGACTCGGCCATCTATCCAGACCTGCTCTCGGCTCGGTAACTTTCGTCTCCGACCTCCGAGTGCCAGGCGTGAGGAAGATGTGGCCAAGCTCGGCCGCCGCGATCGATGACCCCTGGTCACGTGGCCGCGCGCTGATTGGAGGAGAGCGCGTGTGTTGTGGGTGAGGTGCGCGCTGAAACGGCAGGTGTGCCATGAAACGCGTGGTGTGTCAAACAATGCGTGCTGCCGTGGGTGCTGTTTTGCATCTCTTTGAGGGGACAAGTGTCCCCTCAATGTTGGCTTTGCCCACACCATCACCCCACCCAACCACCACCACCAACAACAATAATTTATTTAAACTTTTGGCATGGGATTCTATGGAGTGTGGCTCCCAATCCATTTGGGCTCCGCCCATTGTCGTCATGTATTGTGTCGCCCGCCCCAATATTTTCCAGAAATCAACGTCCGTGCCAATAGATGGCCTGTACAGGTAGCTGCGAGAAAATGGTGCCACACATAGTCGCAGCCAGGGAAGCCAGCCCCCTCCCAACTTAGGACCCAAAAATGTTCGAGATGAAAGGGAAAACTTTGAGATTTTCACCACGCAAAACCCTAAATTTTCGGCGCACTTGACGCCCCAGCAGCTTTTTCTATTTCATCACATTTTCGTGGTCGAGCACCCCCCTAAAAGAATTCTGGCTGCGCCACTGGCCACAAATACCCTAACATTATTTGCAACGCGGCGGATGAAGCAGCCACCGCCACGATACGGTCAGCGACGCGTGGCAGCGCGAGGTGCAGACCCACTGCATCGCATGACTCCGATATTGCGCTCAGGGCTTCACGTGCTGGTCCTAAAGGAAATGCGCCAACTGAATGGATCGCTTCGCCTGTCACAGTGTAACGCCTGTCTGAGCCTAGCAGCCTCCGAGTCCCTTCCGGACCGGCGTGCTCCCGGATGCCGCGGCTGAATAGCCTGCCCAGTCGACCGGGGGAACTGATAGTTTCTGTTGACAATGCAAATGCAGTCTCGGTGTGGATCCATAGGACCATGAAAGGCTATTTGATCGGTGAATGAAGGCAATCAGCACTCCACGGATTATACAAATGACGGTGGAATATTTTCTCGGCTTCGATCCCAAGTGTGACTCGACGTCCTGCTTGCATCCCCTCCCCAAATCTGGAGGAGGACCAATATGTTTTTGGTGGCAGATAATCAGAGCTGAGGTTTTGTGGAAGGGGGATACGAGCTTGCCCTTACCTATGACCTAGGTATACCCTATACCCCTACCCATTTAGTATGGACCTTCCACATCAGCAGTTCTGCCTATCTGAATGAACATCATCTTGCTGAAAGAGCTGATGGCCGCAGTTGTATCGTGACGTTAACGCTTCCTCTCGTCTGCTGTTGTCGACAATCCGTGAAGTATACTCGGAGCCAGTGGTGTGGATTCCCGGGTGCTTGGTATTTCCGCACTGTACGCCGGTCTGGTGGACCCGACGCCAACTACCAGGAATTGCCCGCCATGGGTCGAGAGCACCAGCCGACCTACGATGCGCCCCTAAGCCCAAACGACCGAATAGCCAGCGGACCTCCCGAGTCACCCCGCCTGGCGTTCCCGGAGATGGTCTCGCCGACCGCTCCGTTGGCGCACGGGGTGGTGGCCGGGGGGGGGGGGCACCTGGAAGGCCGTGGCGAAACCTATTCAACAACGCCCTCCGGTAGGTTCGCCGGCGCCTGTTCTCGTCTTCAGCTCGCACCTGGGCCCACTGCAACACCCGAGACGCGCTCCCTGCGCACCTGAGACGCTCCGGCCGGCCACCTGAGCGCACCGGCCCGCGTGTGCGTGCTGTGTGTGCTGTGCGTGCTGTGTGTGCTGTGTGTGCTGTGCGGCAGACAGGCGGGCCGAGCCCTGGCTGTCGACCCTGGACCTGGACGGACGCCGTCCTGAGCCCGGACGGACGCCGTCCCGAGCCCCGGACGGACGCCGTCCCGAGCCCCGGACGGTCGCCGATGCCCGTGTGCGACTCGCACCCAAAGGCCCGTGTGCGAGGCAGTTATCTGCGTCGACAACTGTCAGGTGCTACTGCGGCACGTGGCCGACCGTTCTCGACTGCTCGACATGCCAGCCGGAGCACTAAGATCACCTAAGCTACTGCGCAGCATCGGCCTCGCCAAAAGACAGGACGGCTCACGGCCCTGAACCGTGTTGGGTGTTGAAATTATTGCCACGGCGTAGAGTGAAACGGCCTTCATTAACATCACAAAGTCATCCCCAACCTGATGAACCTATTGAAGTCTATGTATGATAGCGATGTTCGTGCTCACCACTGTAGCATTACATTAATGGGCGCTAAATGATCTATGGTCGATGCGCCCTAAACCCCTAATCACACTATAGCATTACGTCCGACTTTATTGCCCACCTTACGATCACAACTTTGACTTGTGCCAGCGACACTGCTGTCGCCAGTATATTTGGTGATAACAGGGACGATTCCGGTTTGTGGCATCCCTCAGTATCCCCATCATATTGATGGGCTGTCCAGAATATTTGTGGTCGAATGGACGGTTTTATCCACGCGGCAAGTGCCCGGTAATTTGGTGTTCATCAATCACTCGAGTGCACTTGGCGGCGGCTGGAATTGAGAACTGCACGCGATCGTCTCCTGTTGAACACGGCACCAAATCGCTGTTCAACACAGCAGTGGAATGGCAGTGCACTGTGCTGTGTCCTGGTTTTATTTCGGTGCATTGACTATTTCTACCCCTTGTAAAAGAAGTAGAAATTGAAATAGAATTTCTTCTTGTACTTCTTCATGCCGTCGTGGCTGGTGAATTTTATGTTTTAAACACACAGATATGCCCGAGAACGCCACCTATACATAACAGTCATTGGAGACATGTCAGTTATGATGAGCACATATGTAGTCACAAATCCTGTTCTGATGAAGCCCGAAAAGCTATTTGATCATCCATGCTTCAATAATGTGAACTGTTCTAACATTGTAGCATTGGGTTGATGCTCTTTCGAAGTCAAAATGAGCAATATGCGTAGTAAAGTATGTGTGAGATACAGTATGCCTGTTGTGAATGTGTGCTTGTGTGTATAATAGGCATACAAAATGAATGGGATGTGTAACATTTGGACATTATAAGGTTTTTAGGCTGTTCCATACTTAAACCGATTTCGGCTGATTTTGTCGCCACCATCGTGGCACCGATTGCGGAATTGTATTTGTATTTGATTGTATTGTATTTGGTTGGTTATTGGAGTTTAGGGGCGCATCGACTACATCGATTGTATTGTATTTGTATTTGCAAATTCGACAACCAAATTTCATAACATGTTATTAATACCTGGCTTCAGTCAGATTACAGTCAGATACACTTAAAAATGTATCCAGGAACGGACCTAACCTTCATATCAACCTACCCATCTCGACGTATTCATTAAAATTCGTACCGCTAACTGCCTGGTTGCTTATACTTACGTTCCATTTATGGGGATGATTCGAGTTAGTCCTTGATGCATTGCCGCCTAAGTGGGCATATGAAGATGTGGGAAGTTCCCGACTTCTCATAGCTACGTTTAATGGGCGCAAAATGCGCCCCTAAGCTCCAATTCACCACCACCATCATAGCTACGCTTAAAATGTCAACGAGAGAGGAAATTGTATACACCTGCACTCAGATTCCTTGGACAGAACACGTTTCCAGGCTGCTGTTCAATGCTAGTCGTGCAGGACGCCTATAATGCACACGTCCATAGAGAAGTTCTTCCAGAACGGAAGAACTCTTCCGTTCCGTTCAGAGTCGGCAGGAATTCCTCCGCACGACCGCGATGTCTTTACAGCGACAACACTCCCCAGCCCGCGATATTTGTTGGAATGTCACGCGCTTTATGTCGTCTGCCGGCGGCCACTTTGTCTCGGGGTGGGGACCGCAGACAATGGGGCCGCCGTCCGATGAGCCGCGCAAGCGGCACCACAGCGGCAGACGGCCGCTCACGGCCAACGAGACGCCATGGCCACCCGACTTTGATGTGGAGGAGAAGCGTGCCACACAGTGTCTCGATGAGCGTCTCGTGTTTTACGACTCGCATAAACTGACAGGCATTCAACGTCGTGGAATGAAGCTAAAGATAGGCTGCTTTATATTTGACATTTGGCCTGCGGGATGGCCGCGATATCCGTTTCCAGAGATGTATGTATATATATATATATATATATATATATATATATATATATATATATATATATATATATATATATATATAATATATACGGTCTATGTGTATGTATATTTACATATACATACACATATATATATATATATATATATATATATATATATATATATATATAAAAAAAATATATATAGGCATACATATATATGTATGTGTGTACACATATACATCCGTGTATGTGTTTAGGTTTGTTTGTTTGTTTATTGGGTGGTTCACGACGCACTTTCTGCACATTCACGGCTAATAGCGCCGCCCACACTGTTTCGACGGTGGGCCGCGGGATTGGGAAATGTTCCGAGCGGCGCTAGTGTCGAACCCAGGTCCTTTGGTACCCAGAGCCCAGCACCTTAATCACTCGGCCCCTATGTGTTTAGGTGGTGGGGGTGCAAGGTAGATAGCTATGAAGCATAACTATCAATATACTCATGGAAGTAGTCCAATAAACAAACTGAACAGCTACATTTCCGCATCATTTCAAACCGGTGGATGACTGCTGCACTGCCCAAAGCTCGGGAATTATCCCTCGGCCCATCGTCGGCCTTCCATTCGTGACGAGCGTGCAGTGCACACGGTCGGTACGTTTCACAGTGTTGCACGTCATCAGCGGACGCCAGACGTTGGCCGGTCGGCGCGTCGCAGCGCCGTCTGACGTGCGGCGCCGCCGCCGCATCCAGCGCCAACAGCTGAACCAATATCTGTTGTGACCTAGCCGCGCTCGAAGTGAATGGGGGCCATCGCCGATGCTCCGATTGTCGCGAATGGTCATCCACAGCCAACTTGTGATTCCGTATCGATGTCATTCTCGCTGCATCAGTGACGCATTCTCCTGGACGGTGGGCCTTCGGTTGGGCCGTGTAGACGTGTGCACGACTGTGCATAGCAATATCCTAGACGGTGGGCCTTCGGTTGGGCCGTGTAGACGTGTGCACGACTGTGCATAGCGATATCCTAGACGGTGGGCCTTCGGTTGGGCCGTGTAGACGTGTAGACCGTGCGTAGCAATATCCTAGACGGTGGGCCTCGGTTGGGGTTAGGGCGTGCGTAATCAGGGCTTCGGTTGGGCCGTGTAGACGTGAGACCGTGCGTAGCGATATCCTAGACGTGGGCCTTCGGTTGGGCCGTGTAGACGTGTGCACGACTGCATAGCAATATCCTAGACGGTGGGCCTTCGATTTGGCGGTGCAGACATGTGTACGGCCGTGCGTGGAAATACCTGAGGGGACGGTGAGTAGGGACAAGTAGTGTAGGGGTAAGTTGCCCGTCTGTCTGCCCGCCACAATCAAAAGATTGTGGGTTCGAGTCTTGCCTGCCGCTACTCTTCGTCCGCGACCAATCTGCGTGAGAGATTGGCGACGCTACATGACTCAGCAGTAGACGTGTCGTAAAACCAATAACCACCAGGGTGTGTTCGCATGGTCGAGCAGCTCTTAAATGAGAGGCATGCCATACATGATAAGGAGGCGAGGCTTCGAACGCTGAGAGGTGCTGCCCAAGCTCGTGCATGCCACTTATAATATGATTGCACCGACTATGAATCATGCAGTCAATAATGACGGACGAGTAAGTCGGGATCAACTCTCCGATGCCCAGATACATACATTTCCACACGAAGATGAACCGCGCTTTCTTTTTTAACCACGGACACAGTTCTAGATAATCGTCATATTTTTAGCTTCCGAAGTAGTAATGCTCAATCTCTCAATCTCTCTATCCCCATTCCTCAATCTCTAGCGTGTGGGGAGTTCCACCGTATAGGAAGTAACGTACACTGCCCCATGATCTATCTGTGCAGTATGTTTGGAACAGCAGGGTAACCAGTACCAATAAGAACAGGGTGCTACCCGCTCGTCTGCACACATATGACTATGTGGAGCGTCTTCCCACCTCTGTCATTCGGCAAGCTATCGATAGACGTCTGATAATCTGGGGCTTCGCGGCACGCATCAAGGTCGGCTGCGCGATGTGACTCACCAGTCGGGTGCTGGGAGGGATGGCGGGGTGTGGGACGGCCGTTCTACACGCTGTGAATGGGCGGCAAAGCCAGTCCAGCAGCCATGTGGTGCCAATGGCTGATACGACAAACTTGCCAACGGCTGGCGTTGCGACGGACTTGATCCAGTCGAATCGACCGAGCCGATCAAATTCCGAGTGTGCTATGTCTACACTGACGTTGCCGAGACGCTCAAAAAGCAGTCCGCGTCCGGGAAGACCAACCTGATGTAGTGCGCGTGGGAATATTCGAGCTAATTTCGCATATTTCATGGAAAAATCAGGATGTTTAGTGGAGCCATTGCCACTTCCGACAGCAAATGCAGTTCGATCGACGCTATGTCGCCGACTTGAGTGGTGCGGGAAGGACGGAATCTGTCGCTGGATCCGCCACCGCGCGTCTCCGCCTTCTGGATCCGTATTATCCAGCGAGCTCCGGCGCAGATTATTGCCGGCGCTAATATGACAAGCCAATATTCGTGGCGAGCCGAGGCAGAAGTTAATTTGTAGCGCGCGCTCAGAGAGATAGTGGGATAATTAACGGACATGACTCAACGTCGGCACGCAAAGTAGTCGTGAAATCGTTGCAGAAATCCACGCAGAATCTCCGGATGTGGTGGGACTGCTAAGCGGTAAGAGCAGGATAGCCGACATGGTAAACACCAGCTACAGTTCAGGAATGTTTAGGTGCATTAATGGACGGTTTGTCATGTAATAAGTTATTTTCAGAAGCAGATGTTACGTTGCGGCTCATGAGTTGCGACACGGTCTAGTAAGTCCGAGGAATATATACATCACCGGGGAAGATTATCGTCCACGATTTAAGTTCGTCTATTGTACTCCAATAATATTGAAGGCTTCCCAGACATAAAGGTCCGCGGTAAAGGCGACTTGAGGGTGCTGCCTTTCGAAGGTTATTCTAGCCGTCTAGTGTGGTTGATTCAATATGCTGATGTTCTGTGCGCCATCAAGCATCAGAGGCAATGCAAATGGGAATGCACCTTTGTGTATGTGGCATTAGTTTCTTTTTTCAGCGCCTACGGGTAGTGATGTTTCTTTACATCATGTCCAAATATGATTGTGATCAGGGGCAGTTGCGGGTTGATGTACGCTTATTTGAACATATATCACGCAACATTAAGACTATGGTTCTGCATCAGAGTCCGTATCTTTATGTTGGCACCGAAAGGTATGCGCTGCAACGTAAACACATGGAGGCTCAAACGGCAGCCAGCATAGTGTACACGCATACTTCCTGAGACGACAGCTTTGGTACACTGTGGTCAACTTCGCTGCGCGGTGTAGTTCCGGTTGCCGACACTAAGGATCTACCCGGGAATTCGTCCAACGGTCTGCCGAAGCGTCCACTTTGGGACCCACCCAAATGTCCGCCCTGGGTCCCCCAAGATTCCACGCAGGGGTCGACTCAGGCGTCCCCCAAGTGATCCAAGGAAGGGTCGATTCTGGCGTCCCCCAAGGGCAAGGGTCAACTTTGGCGTCCCCCGGGTGATCCAAGGAAGGGTCGACTCTGGCGTCCCCCAAGTGATACCATAAAGGATCCACTCGGGCGTCCCCCAAGGGTCCACGCAAGGGTCGACTCTGGCGTCCCCCAAGGGTCCACGCAAGGGTCAACTTTGGCGCCCCCGAGTGATCCAAGGAAGAGTCTACTCGGGCGTCCCCCAAGACTCTACGCAAGGATCCACTTGGGCGTCCCCCAAGTGATACCGTAAAGGATCCACTCGGGCGTCCCCCAAGGGTCCACGCAAGGGTCGACTCTGGCGTTCCCAAAGCGTCCACTCTGGGGCCCGCCCAAGTGTCCGTCATGGGGTCTGCTCTGCCTTCCCCAATGGCCCACGTATTTCCACCTGCCAGCGGCCGAAGGACGCACGCCACGCGACTGTCCCGTCTTACAGCGGTGTATCGCGGCGCAGGCTACTCAGACACCGCCCAAACTGGCCAATCACGGCGCTGCGGTAGTGCGCCCGCTGAGTGATTGCGGCGACCAGTGCTCGGGTCACCGGCACCGGAGTCCTCGTAGAGAACTCTAGTGAACTTCATGAGCCCACCCGACCAATTGGGTGGTCTCGGACATGGAGTACATTGGAGGAAATGGGGGCCGGGCCCACCGCGGCGTTCACCGCAGACCCAAACGCTGTGTTTTGTGTGCACTGTGAGCATTTGCTTTTGCCAGCTGAGCTTGGATGGCTAGCGTTGCGAAGTGTGCCGACATATGGCGACAAGTAAATAAAAGAAAACGCATTGGATATTTTACTGCGAACTGGCCAGAGTACAACTTTCGCAACTAAAGTGCGAAATGTGTCTTTTGCTGGTATGTTTGGTGGCATTTATTCGGCAAGTTTGCAAGTTTTCAACGCTGCGCTTAAATTTGTGTGGCCGATTGTAATTTAGTTTAAATTTCAAGAGTCAAAGTTGTCTCGAGTCGCCTTCTCCGAGGGGCTCAGCAGCACTCGGTCCCCTACTGGGGAAGCGCCATCTTGTCAGATATACGCTGTGTTGCCGTTTGTGTCCCCACGTCCCCAAGAGCTGCTGTGGATGATGCTTTTTTAAAGTGTAGTGTTTCAGGACGAGCAGTCTATGGGTAAGGTGCCCGTCTCACAATCGCAAAATTGTGGGTTCGAGTCTCACAGTCGTTACTCGTCGGTAAGGTGCCCGTCTCACAATCGCAAAATTGTGGGTTCGAGTCTCTTCTCAGTCGTTACTCTTCTCCCGCGGCCGATCGGCGTGAGAGATTGGCGACGCTACATGACTTTACGGCAGACGCGAACCCAATAACTAACCAACGAAAGCATAATGCTGATTTTTACTCTTATATTATCGGAGTCATATACTTCTGTCGCTGCATTACTACCCTCTTGCATTGTGCTCCACGAAATGTCGGCTAATATCGGTTCCGTTGAACGCCCTTTTGGTGCTCTCTTCTCTTGCATATCGAAGTTGCCCTATTAGCACGATCACGTACTGTTTTTCTCATTTTTACAAGCGAGCTTCTGCCGGAGATGCTGAAGTCAGTTTAGTGGATGTGGTGCAGTCGAGATGGTGGAGGTGGCGCAGTCGAGATGGTGGAGGTGTTACAGTCGAGATGGTGGAGGTGGTGCAGTCGAGATGGTGGAGGTGGCGTAGTCGAGATGGTGGAGGTGATGTAGTTGAGATGGTGGAGATGGTGTAGTCGATATGGTGGAGGTGGTGTAGTCGAGATGGTTGAGGTGGTACAGTCGTGAGGTAGATGCGTTACAGTCCAGATGGTGGAGGTGGCGTAGTCGAGATGGTGGAGGTGGTGCAGTCGAGATGGTGGAGGTGGTGCAGTCGAGATGGTGGAGGTGGTGTAGTCGAGATGGTGGAGGTGGTGCAGTCGAGATGGTGGAGGTGGTGCAGTCGAGATGGTGGAGGTGGTGCAGTCGAGATGGTGGAGGTGGTGCAGTCGAGATGGTGGAGGTGTTACAGTCGAGATGGTGGAGGCGTTACAGTCGAGATGGTGGAGGTGGTGCAGTCGAGATGGTGGAGGTGGTGCAGTCGAGATGGTGGAGGTGGTGTAGTCGATATGGTGGAGGTGTTCCAGTCGAGATGGTGGAGGTGTTACAGTCCAGATGGTGGAGGTGGCGTAGTCGAGATAGTGGAGGTGTTACAGTCGAGATGGTGGAGGTGGTGCAGTCGAGATGGTGGAGGTGGTGTAGTCGAGATGGTGGAGGTGGTGCAGTCGAGATGGTGGAGGTGGTGCAGTCGAGATGGTGGAGGTGGTGTAGTCGAGATGGTGGAGGTGGTGCAGTCGAGATGGTGGAGGTGTTACAGTCGAGATGGTGGAGGTGGTGCAGTCGAGATGGTGGAGGTGGTGCAGTCGAGATGGTGGAGGTGTTACAGTCGAGATGGTGGAGGTGGTGCAGTCGAGATGGTGGAGGTGGTGTAGTCGATATGGTGGAGTCGAGACGGTGGAGGTGGTGCAGTCGATATGAGCATCGGTGCTGCCATCGTCGGCCGTGTGCAGTGATGAGATTTCGAGTGAATGCCTTTGCATCGGCCACTCCAGCATCCAGCACTCTTCCCGGCCATGCAATCACCGACACATGGCTCGGGAAGATAAGTTACACCGGATGAGCCGACACATCCCCGGCTTTTCTGTCAAGCCCTCGGCTTTCCTTTCAGATCCTCTGAGTGACTCCAGCGGTGATAGTCTGAAAGTGGGTCTGCAAGGAAGGCCTGGAAGAAGGCTTGCAATAAAGGCAAATGAATATTTTTATAGGTATTTTATAGTTGTATTTATACGTATGTTTTATTCATATTATATAATTATGTATTTATTCATATTATATATTTATATATTAATATTTATATTCATGCTTCGTACTTAATATGGGTGAAAGGTGTGAAAAGTGCATAATATTTTCCTGTATGTCCATCGCCGTTCTTCCTAATTCATGCAAGGACATCGTACAAAGACATCCTAATTCATACAAGGTAAACACACTGGAATTAATAATTTCAGTGTTAGCCAACATGTTCGACATCGACTTTCCACCATTGGACCCACCATAGGGTCCTGCACTGACAAAATGCATTTAAATTACCATAGTATTCTGTATTCGCTTAACGTATGACATGCGCCGCAAATGGCCGTCTACTTTATTTGCAACAGCACGGAACTCAATGCTGACACAACCCACCTGGCTGCTGGATTGGCCGATGCAAGAGCTTTCACCCCAAGCTTATTCACTTCACACGGCTGGTGATATCATGGAGGACATTGATCTTGATTGCAGCACCTCCACCTCATTGACCATGCCACCTCCATCAGATGATCAGATGTTTGGTGGTGGTGGTCATTGGTTTTACGACACGTCGACCGTTGAGCCATGTAGCGTCGCCAATCTCTCACGCCGATTGGTCGCGGGCGAAGAGTAGCGACAGGTGAGGCTCGAACCCACAATATTGCGGTTGTGAGACGGGCAACGTACCCCTAGACTACTCATCCCCATCATCAGATGTTTGCTTAGCAGGAAGAAAAGAACAGGTGATCATCCTGATGAGACGATATACTGTTGGGGGTAAGTGCAGGCGATAACTGACGGGACGGAAGCTCTAATATACGAGGGAAAGGGTACCAAAAGGCCGTTCGATGGAATCGATATTGACCACGAAACCCACCATCTCTTCCGGAGTTTTGTCTCTCACGTAGTCTTACCTTTGATGGACTTTGACGTCTCATCTGACGTATCGACATCAGACGTACCTTTGGAGACTGCTATGTCAAAGGTCAACATTTGTGTCATAGTCCCCCGTGTCAGGTAACATTTGTCAAAAAGTTCCGTGTCAAACATTAGTATCTTTGGCAAAAACTCCTACGCCAGACGTCAATATTTGTGTCAAAGACTCGTGCCAAACGTCAGCATTTGTGTCAAAACACTCCCGTGCCAAACGTCGACATTTGTGTCGAAACGCCCCCGTGCCAAACGTCATTTGTGTGAAAATACTCCCGTGTCAAACGTCAACATTTGTGTCGAAACGCTCTGTGCCAAATGTCGACATTTGTGCCAAAATACTCCCGTGCCAAATGTCGCAATTTGTGCCGAGCTGTCGTGACTGCCGTCGGCGTGCGGGGCTAGCTGGCAATCACCGACGGTGGCGCGGACTGCGGCCGTCCCGCTGACGTCCACGTGACAGCTTCCGCTGACACTCGTGCCGGTTCCGTCACCAAATTACGTCAAAACCGCGGACACGCCTCCGCGTTTCGCTGGTGATCTATCACGGCGTACCTGATTTCAGGTAGATTTTCTCATGTTAGTTTATCCTACTGTCAAATCACACATGAGTCGAGGTGATTTGTCATATTAGGACAGCAAAGAAGCCAGGAATTCTGCTATGAAAAGAGAGCAGCACAAAATCGTGTAGGTATAGTGCTGCGGATGTTGTGACGTCACATGTGGTGCTTTCAGCCGACCAGAGTGTATCGTGGTGGGCATACAATGTCTGGCCTGGCAAGCTCGGCAATGATGCGTAGCAATAGCGTGATGTGCACTTGAACATTATCTGCCTTTTTCTTTACTAAGTATTGGTGTTGATTGTATGACGAGGTATTGGAATAACTATCTTGTTATTTGTATTTGTAGATAGGAATTTATCACGTATTATGATTGATCATTTATTAGGTTAATGCCAACGGGAAAACCTTGAGTTTATTGTGGTTGTACCCTGATGAAGGCGGAAATAACCGAAACGTTGGAAATATACCCAAAAGTTACTCATTTAAATATCGATTGACGTCTCATTGTCATCGATCATCCATCTATAATTAACTTGACAGTCATGTTATCTCCCACGAATATCTTCTATTGTGGCAAAAGCTGCGGCGTTACTATATGCTGCACAGTTCGTACATTAGCACCTATAAAATGCATTACTTCCTTGCATTGTGCATAGCATAATGCATGACGTGCATGTGTGTGTGTGTGTGTGCGATCCGGAGTATCAGCCGCGCGGAGGATCTCCAAGTCACCTGCCGTTCTCGGTAAATGGCGGCTCGGTCATGCGTGACGCCGCGCCGCTGCCCGCCTTGCCGGCTCTCGCCGACTCGAGACCCGCCTCGTGTGTCGTGCCACTTTGTGACTGGTGGCAGCCGCGGCATGTTCGAGTTCCATGGCAATATGCCATTCTACGGCAACATGCCATTCCACGGCGACATGTCATTCCACGGCAACATGCCATTCCATGGCGACATGTCATTCCACGGCAACATGCCATTCCACGGCAACATGCCATTCCATGGCAGCAGCGCCATTCGTGTTGCTCGCGCGTGCAGTGTCACGCCGGCGTGCCCGGCGGGCCTGCGAGCGACGCCGCAACAAGGCGACACCGGACGAGCACCACGTAGACCTGAAGCTCCGCTGAGGCGAACTAGTCTAGGTCGTGTGAGAAGTGCTAGTCCTCCACACGAAGTCGACAGTTGTGGTGGCGAGCGTCGGACTTGCGATGGATCTGGCCGTTCCGCAGGCACGACCCGAAGCTCTCGCGGTCAGTCGGGGTTCACCCCATCGCCGAATCCACACGGCGTGAGAGCTGTTCCGACAAACACAGCCCATCGGCGCAAACCTGAGCACGCCGCTGGCGAGCGCCCTGTAATGACGTCACTGAGCACGCCCCGGGGAGATCGCCCCGGAGACAGTGCTGAGGGCAGCGGACGCCTGGCTGGAGCACGCGCTCAGAGTAAATGGCCCCGGGCAACACCCCGAGTCGACAGATGCGCCTGGCGGTGCAGACAAAGGGCAGCGTGGGCGGGGTTTATCGCTCGGTGCTCGCGCATCTGCCGTGCCAACGCCTGTGTTCTCGGGCCATGTCCATACCACGCCGTCTGCACGTGACAGGTGGAGTTCGTTCGCATTCACTGCCAGAGTGAAAGCCAGACATCGGTTGACGGAGTCGGCGCTGATACTTCCCTGTGGTTAGATCGATGGGAACCGAAATAGAAGAGTTCGCAGGTGCAATGCAACAGTGTTCCGTATGAAGAAACTGATATGTTGAATTTTGGCAAACAGCTCTATAGCTTCCGAAGTTGTCGAATTTTAGCAGGGTGTTTCCTCACCAATGCGTGAAGCATGGGTATATAATTGTATTAGTTATGGGTGCCTGTGCACCCCTGCAACTTGCCGAGCACCCTGGAAGTTTAACGTCCCCCAAAAATGTATGCAATCCTCCACCAATGGCATGAAGCATGCTAAAGCATAACCTGCCGTAGCATTTCTGCCAGTAACATCACATAGTCGAGGTGAAGTTATATTGTGTGTAAAAGAACTGCCATTTCTGAGTATTTGCTGCATTTGATCGCTATTTTATGCTTTGTGGAAACTTCTTCCTCCACCTAATATTGTATGAACCAGGCTGGATAAAATATACCATATGTCATGTCCATCATTGAACATCTTTGCGAGAGAAGTGTAAGCACCAGGTACCGTCATAGCCGACACCACGAGCACATCACAGCTCTTTGTGCAGTGGAATGACGAGGGCCATTTAAGGTGTTTTTACCATACAGCGGGCTTAATTACCTAAAACCGCACAATGCTTTGAGTTTGATTATTTGCAATGTAAGAGTGGCAGTCCCATAGGAGAAGCTTCAAGTGAATAAATATAGAGGCTCATTGATACCAAGCCATTAAAACAAGGCTCACAATAAAGCTCAAAGCTAAGACAAGGACTTATCCAGAAGGGACGGCTCTCCGTTGGGCTTCCAAGGGCGCCGCCCGATAGCTCGTCCCCCGGCCTTATCGGGTCAGCTGCCAACTGACCCTCCCAGTTGGGGCTAAATGCGAGCGCGCGAAACGGCTCGAACCCTGACCTGCCGGGACGAAGGAGACGAGTGCAGGCCGGCGCTCCCACCAACTGAGCTGCCGGGGCGGCATCTTCGAATGTTTGCCTTCGAAACGTTTGCCATATATATCTGAGGTACATTTCCAGCAGACTGCAGTTCGAGCAACAGTGCGTGAAATTGAAGAAATCCTGCGATGGAGAAGAAGTAAAACTTGAGGACCAGCGAGCCCGGATGATAAATTTGCCGATCGTAGGAATAGCATGGCACGGAGGGGAGCTATTGTGATTTATAGCAGACGAACTATTTGGCATTTTATCATCCGCCCCGGATACCCGTCGCTGAATAGAAGGGAAATGAAATGGAAATGATACCCGCAATAATCTACCAATATGTATTGTCCTAGACTTCGCAATCACTACAGCGCGCTATCGTCTGATGCGTAAAATATAACGATTTAGCGAGATAATTATGGAATGTGTTTTTTTTTGCGAACCGCCGTCGTCACTGATCTTCAGCTTACCTCCGAGGTGAATCTTTAAGGCGTGCCTCTGCATGTTGTTGTTTTGAAATCTTTGTCTCGCCTTAATTAGGCAGCATCTGGGTGGTTCACGACGCACTTTATGCACATTCACGGCTAATGGCGCGGCAACATCTGGCCAAAATCAGGACATGCCAGATTTAGCTCAAATGCTTGTGAGCTGGTGCCTGCACCCAGCACCAAACAGTTCGCAAACATCGTCATGGTTGTGAGCATGTGACGCTGAAGGAATTTCCAGCAACCAGTATCCAAAGCTCTCAACGTGCTACATCTGGTGGGTCTGCACGCTGTGTGCATACAAACACAACTTTTCGAAGAAGTGCGATGGTCCTCTCGCGTTTCCACGCGTTTACCGCTACGCTCAGAGGAATATTGAGACATTCACACGCTCCCACCTGCCGTAAAGAAACAGTCGAAGCCGAGATATAGCGAAGCATTTCACAAAAGCACGGCACCGTCAGAAAATCCCCCGCCTGATCCCCAGAGCCAAACGATCCCATCTCCGTCGATTTATTGTCCAATATGCAACCGTAGCGCGCTTAGAGGTCTTTCAGCTCGTCCCATCGGCTGACCGAGAAGCGTCTCGGGGCCGCGGTCAGCCGGTGTGGGCTGACGCTGACCGAGCGTAGAGTGTCGGACACTGCATGGGACAGTCAAACGTGACAGAACGGCGCCGACTGGGCGGCTGGACGTGCCGAAGGCCGTGTGTTTGCCTGTGTGGATGCCGTACGGACGCAGGCGTGGACTGGACGTCGGTTGGTTAGTTATTGGTTTTACGACACGTCGACCGTTGAGTCATGTAGCGTCGCCAATCTCTCACGCCGATGGGCCGCGGGAGAAGAGTAGCGACAGGTGAGACTCGAACCCACAACCTTTCGATTGTGAGACGGGCAACTTACCCCTAGACTACCGGTCCCCGGACTGGACGGCATCACGCACGAAGACGATGCGACTCGCCACACATACTTTTCAAAAAAAACTTCCGATTTTTACACACATAATTTATTGGAGAGTAAAAACGTCCTATCGCGCGTGGGAATTCTGATTCTGACAGCAACTTTGTGCGTGCGGCATCACGCGTGTGGCGAATGCAGAATGTGGATGTAGCAGCTTCATGGAGATGCATGCAGATTAAGCAACTTCAGGGTAAAGCGCGAGATGAGACGACACGGCGGGTGCGGAAGGGGGTGCAGGATGGAGTGTGAGAGGGCCATGGTGTGGAACGTGATACTGCCGTGCATGGTGAGTGGTTAGGAGTGCTGTGGGGCCTGGGTGTGGTGTGCGCATTGGTGCGACAGCGGCCCAAACAATGGGAGTGGGGAAGACGATTTTTAGGCCGTTCTGTGTCCAGCCAAGGGCATGGGGCCAATGAATAGGATTGGAGAAATCGGTAGGGGATGGGACATGTGCCTACACCAGCCCTGCGTAGATTACACTCATGGATGTCGATTTGGAATGTTGTGAGGCGCGAGATGGATCATCGAGTTAGGAGAGCTGTGAGGCGCGGGGTGGATGTCGGGTTGGGGAAGCTGTGAGGCGCGGGGTGGATGTCGGGTTGGGGAAGCTGTGAGGCGCGGGGTGCGGGTGGGATGTCGGGTTGGGGAAGCTGTGAGGCGCGGGTGGATGTCGGGTTGGGGAAGCTGTGAGGCGCGGGGTGGATGTCGGGTTGGGAAGCTGTGATGCGCGGGGTGGATGTCGGGTTGGGGAAGCTGTGAGGCGCGGGGTGGATGTCGGGTTGGGGAAGCTGTGAGGCGCGGGGTGGATGTCGGGTTGGGGAAGCTGTGAGGCGCGGGGTGGATGTCGGGTTGGGAAGCTGTGAGGCGCGGGGTGGATGTCGGGTTGGGAAGCTGTGATGCGCGGGGTGGATGTCGGGTTAGGAAGCTGTGATGCGCGGGGTGGATATCGGGTTGAGAAAGCTGTCAAGCGCGTGATGAATGTCGGGTTGGGAAAGGTGTGGGGCACAGTGTGAATGTCGAGTTAGGAGAGTTGTGAGGCGCGGGGTGGGTGTTGGTTAGCACAGTGGCGGATACAGGGGACACAGGGGACATGCGCCCCCTATAAGATGTGCCACTACTCTGGTCTGGAAAAGGCGCCCCTCGGCGGAGGTGCATCCTACATCCAGTTCAATTGGTTGTTCAGCCGATGGCGTGTCTACTAGAACGTTCGCAGTGGCGCCCTCTAGACGAGTGCCCCCCCCCCCCATAGATGCAAAATCCTGCATCCGCCCTTAAGTTCGCAGTGTCATGAGGAGGGGTGGGTGGTGTCAGGTCATGAGAGCCTTGAAGCTTGAGACAGTTGGGTGACATGGAATGTAGACGAAGGTTGTTACGTCGAGAAACGTGAAACTGGCCGGAACACTGGAGAACGTATCTTACGATATGAGATGAAGTGAACACCGCAATAAGAATGCAGCACACAGTGGAGCGTGGAGTGTGGCGTGAGTGTGGAATAAAACGCGGGCTGGCAGCTTGAAACATGACTTGAATATACCAATGCCGATTGCCACAAGCCACCGGCAAGAGAAAACGAACTATGCAATTGCCGGCCAGAAGCGAGAGCATTCAGAACAAGAAAGCTGCTATCGCTTGCGTGAAAGGCTTCATCCCGTCTTGTTTCAGAGTGAGGTCGGCCAATTTTTACTAAATCAGAAGGGGAGTGGGTAACGCACATAGTAGGCATGAGGTTCTCCAACATTGGGAAGTCAATAACTGTATGCCGTCCATGAGAAGTCGAGAAGACATCATGGGCTAGCTCAACCATTGGAAGCCAATAATCGCCTAACATTCAGTAGGATAACACTCCTGAACTCGATAGTATGGAGGATGTCGAAATCCCTGTAACAGGGAACGGGTGGATGGTATCTCTTTGTATCATCTCATTAAATAGGGTATCGAAGTGCCTTGCTCCAGCAGGATTAGAATGGCTGCTTGCCAAGTCCGTAGTAAAATGTGTCATGCCCGTGAAGATGAATTGCTGTGTCTGCTCGGAGAGGATACTTGCAAGCCTCCCAGCAGGAAGCAGTGCACCGTTGTACTAGACATGCGTCGCCTGGCGTGATCGTGAGAGCACTTAATAGCAGCTTCGCGTATATACTCATTTCCAAAAGTGCCTGTTCCGCCTGATGACTGCGGAAGCCCAACAACATGGTCTCGGCTAGCCACGTTACGAGATTACATGATTAAACATGCAGTGCAATGCCGCTTCAGACTTGGGCGGCAGGCCATTAAACAGTCGCCCGAAGCAAAACGACCTGGTAGATGAGGATCCCTACCCTGGGATGGGGACTCCCGTCTACCAGAGGGAGGGACGCTCATATATGGGTCGTTTCCTCTGCTTGTTATCTTGCGAGCTTCATGATCCGGCTATGCAATATATGAGTTACCTTCCCCGCCTGGCTACCCCGCGTACTTTTCTGTTTAACTTTATCCACAGCCTGTTTCATCTTATCTCCTTTCACACATACTAGAGTCTGGAATTGCTTTGTAGGAAATCACCTTGTTTATTCGCCACCTTAGAAGCCCACCTGTTCCCACATGGACTACCTCATCCATCTGCTGTCCTGCCCCCTACGCTATCTACCTGTTGTTTTGCATGCTGTCTTTTCTACGTATTACTCTGCATGCTGACCTGCATACCTGCTACTCTGCAGGCTACCTTGTTTCCTGTTACCCTGCATGCTACCTTGCCCAACTGTTACTCTGTTGGCTATCTTGTGCGTCTGCTACTTTGCAGATAACCTCGTCTACCTGTCGGCATAAGATGCACCCCGTATACCTGCTGTCCTCAGACAGGTATACGTGTTATCTCGCAGACAACGTCGTCTACCTGCCGGCATAAGATCTACCCCGTACACCTGCTGTTTTCAGACAGGTTTATGTGCTACCTCGCAGACAGCCTCGTCTACCCGATGCTATGCAGACTACTTTGTTTGCCTGCTACCTCACAGACAGCCCGGTCCGCTTGTGCCACACTGTCAGTGTGGCACAGGTCGTGACCATCGAGGCGCCACACGTCATCACCACGAGCCCCATAGCGGCGAGGCGTCACACGTCACCACCACGGGCCCCGCAGCGGCGAGGCGCCACACGTCACCACCACGGACAGTAGCCCCGTAGCGGCGAGGCGCCACACGTCACCACCACGGACAGTAGCCCCGCAGCGGCGAGGCGCCACACGTCACCACCACGGACAGTAGCCCCGCAGCGGCGAGGCGC
Source organism: Imbricaverruca yamaguchii (assembly GCA_034440575.1). Taxonomy (NCBI): domain Eukaryota; kingdom Metazoa; phylum Arthropoda; class Thecostraca; family Neoverrucidae; genus Imbricaverruca; species Imbricaverruca yamaguchii. Next base: position 952,244 of record JAOTOL010001530.1, on the reverse strand, counting down.
CACACGTCACCACCACGGGCAGTAGCCCCGCAGCGGCGAGGCGTCACACGTCACCACCACGAGCCCCACAGCGGCGAGGCGTCACACGTCACCACCACGGGCAGTAGCCCCGCAGCGGCGAGGCGCCACACGTCACCACCACGGACAGTAGCCCCGCAGCGGCGAGGCGCCACACGTCACCACCACGGACAGTAGCCCCGCAGCGGCGAGGCGCCACACGTCACCACCACGAGCCCCGCAGCGGCGAGGCGCCACACGTCACCACCACGGACAGTAGCCCCGTAGCGGCGGGCGTCATACGTCAACACCGCGGGCAGTAGCCCCCGCGCGTAACGGCGAGGCGTCATACGTCAACCACGGGCAGTAGCCCCGTAACGGCGAGGCGTCATACGTCAACACCGCGGGCAGGCCCTGTAACGGCGAGGCGTCATACGTCACACCGCGGGCAGTAGCCCCGTAACGGCGAGGCGTCAACGTCAACACCGCGGGAGTAGCCCCGTAACGGCGAGGCGTCATACGTCAACACCGCGGGCAGTAGCCCTGTAACGGCGAGGCGCCACACGTCAACACCACGGGCAGTAGCCCCGTAACGGCGAGGCGTCATACGTCACCCCCCCGAGCGGCAACGCGGGCACCGCGTAGCCGCGGCGAGGCGTCATACGTCACCACCACGGACAGTAGCCCCGCAGGGGCGAGGCGCCACACGTCACCACCACGGGCCCCGCAGCGGCGAGGCGCCACACGTCACCACCACGGACAGTAGCCCCGCAGCGGCGAGGCGCCACACGTCACCACCACGAGCCCCGCTGCGGCGCGCCGTCGGGTCACGTTTCACGAGCTGGGCCGTGACCACCACCGGCTCGCCGGCTCTGACTCACGGCCGTCGATGACTGGACGCGTGTCGGCGGCCGTCCGCGCCGGGCCGGGGCACGTGGCCTGCGCCGTTCTGTCTGCCGAGTGGCGGACACGGGCGGTCTGAACGCGCCGGCTGCACCGGTGCGCCGCGGCCCGGCGGGGTGGAGGGATTGTCCGTGTACACTCGCCGTTCGCAAACTGATTGTGAAGTGATTAATCGGCGAAATATGCTCCCAATGCACATTCACTCTGTGAAATGCGTTCTTGTTGAAGCTTGTAGAGGTGCGGACATAAGGTTGAGGGGTAGAGGTGTAGAGCTGTAGATGTCCGGGTATGGGTTGACGCACCCTAAAACCCCAATAATCATCATCACCAGTGCGCATTTACTCTGTGAAATTCATTCCTGTTGGAACTGTTCTAGGTGCGAACATAAACCCGTCATGTATACCCACACTACGTAAGACGTGATGTGGTACAAATTAGCAATCGAACTAGCCACATAGCAGTGCGAAGGTATCTCCTTTTCGTTTTCAATAAGCGACTAATTGTGAGCTTTCTCAGGCCACGCACGACGTGAATTATGTAAAGTTCGGCGCTGGGTAGGGCACATGTCTCGGACGAAACATGTAGCGAAGTTGAGTTGTGCAAGATGGTTATGTAGATACCTTCTTACCCCGGCAAGAGTTATTGGTTGGTGGTTAGCAATTACTGGTGGAAATTAATGTCATGACAGCATGTTCCACAATGTGAATATGCAACATTTATAGTGCATTGTTCAAACATGTGGGGGTGCCAGTTGCTTGGGTATGATTCATCCATGTCGAATATTAATGCTATGATAGTATCATATATCAAATATGAATGGAGTTATTGTAAGAAATGAATGCTATGATAGCATGCTCTGCAATGTGAATAAGCAGTAGTTTCAGTAAATGGCTCAAATATGTGCGGTGCCCGTTCCTTTGGTATGACTCACTCGGGTCAAATAAACTCCACAGAGCCCGGCACGTCCCGCCGGTATCATGTATCTTAACGTAGGCTGGTCTCCGGTCACAAAATGCTCAGGACTGTGGCGAGATCGTATGACATGGCGAGATCCCAGGACGGTGACGATATCCTGGTACTGTGACGGTATCATAGGACTACGACGCCACCACAAGACTGTGACGAGATCGTATTACCATGGTATGGTATGGTATGGTATGGTATGACCATGGTATCGTATGACCATGGTATGGTACGACATGGTAGGATTATGACGAGATCGTAGGACTATGACGGCACCACAAGACTACTGTGGCGAGATCGTAGGACTGTGACGGCACCACAAGACTACTGTGGCGAGATCGTAGGACTGTGAAGGCACCACAAGACTACTGTGGCGAGATCGTAGGACTGTGACGGCACCACAAGACTACTGTGGCGAGATCGTAGGGCTGTGACGGCACCACAAGACTACTGTGGCGAGATCGCAGGACTGTGACGGCACCACAAATACTGTGGCGAGATCGTAGGACTGTGACGGCACCACAAGACTACTGTGGCGAGATCGTAGGACTGTGACGGCACCACAAGACTACTGTGGCGAGATCGTAGGACTGTGAAGGCACCACAAGACTACTGTGGCGAGATCGTAGGACTGTGACGGCACCACAAGACTACTGTGGCGAGATCGTAGGACTGTGACGGCACCACAAGACTACTGTGGCGAGATCGTAGGACTGTGACGGCACCACAAGACTACTGTGGCAGATCGTAGGACTGTGACGGCACCACAAGACTACTGTGGCGAGATCGTATGACTGTGAAGGCACCACAAGACTGTGGCGAGACCATAGTATCATGCGAGATCCTATGACTGTGACGACATGGTAGGATTATGACGAGATCGTAGGGCTATGATGGCACCACAGAACTGTGGCGAGATCGTAGGACTGTGACGGTGCCACATGATTACGCCGAGATGGAACAACTGTTACAATGTCGTAGGACTGTCATGGGATCGTAACACTGGCGGGACCTTGCCAGTAATGGGAGCTGGACCGTCACGTGAACGTCTACCTTTTGCGACCTGAACCTGGGCTGTTTGTTTGTTTATTGAGTGATTCACGACGCACTGTATGCACATTCACGGCTAATGGCGCAGCCCACACTGTTTCGCCGGTGGGCCGCGGGATTGGGAAATGTCCGGAGCGGTGCGAGTGTTGAACCCGGGGCCTTTGGTACCCAGAGCCCGACACCTGAACCACTCGGCCATCCCCGTCCCGACGGCCACGAGAGGTGCACGCGTGGTCTCACGACGACTTCAGTCGCCGACGTCGTCCGAACCGACAACACAGCCGATATTTGCAGCGTAAAATGGCCTGAGGGGAACTCTGCATTTGACCAAGGTTCAGTCAGGACTTGAAAAACTAGCACACCAGAGTTCAGGGAAACTTCAGACCTGAAACTGAAAACTGTTGCAGTCATGAATGGGGGATGCCGGTCAGTCAGTGGGACCTTTGGCACTCAGAGCCCAACACCGTAACTACCCGGCCACGCCCGCCCCTGAACCCGGGCTGTGACGCGGACCACGCCCGGGCGGCACCTCACCTCGGTCACGGGTCGCGGCGTCGGCGGCAGGTCGTCGGTGTCGACGGCGGCGCGGCGACGCGTCCACCACGCTCCGCCGACGGACTCCGAGTGGGGCCGCCGGCCTCCGGTCGTCGGGGCGGAGCATTGATCATGCTTGACCCGACCCGGTCCGCGACACGCACCTGCGCCGGCGGCCGGACGGGTCCCGAGGTGGCGCGGATCCAATCTGCGGCCCGGGGAAGGGCGGGGAGGGAGGGGCTCGGTTTGGGTCTCTGGGCGGTAGGGGTCGTGTCTTGGTCTCGGGGCGGCAGGGGTCGTGTCTTGGTCTCGGGGCGGCAGGGGTCGTGTCTGGGTCTCGGGGCGGTAGGGGTCGTGTCTGGGTCTCGGGGCGGCAGGGGTCGTGTCTTGGTCTCGGGGCGGCAGGGGTCGTGTCTGGGTCTCGGGGCGGCAGGGGTCGTGTCTGGGTCTCGGGGCGGCAGGGGTCGTGTCTGGGTCTCGGGGCGGCAGGGTCGTGTCTTGGTCTCGGGGCGGCAGGGGTCGTGTCTGGGTCTCGGGGCGGCAGGGGTCGTGTCTGGGTCTCGGGGCGGCAGGGGTCGTGTCTTGGTCTCGGGGCGGCCGGGGTCGTGTCTGGGTCTCGGGGCGGCCGGGGTCGTGTCTGGGTCTCGGGGCGACAGGGTTCTCGTCTGGGTATTGGTCTTAGGGCGGCCGGGTGGTCCCTGGGCCTGGGGGCGGTCTGGGTTGTGTCTGGCTCATGGAGTATCTGAGGCCGTCGGCCACCGAATATATATCGTTGGGAACGGCGACGCCGGATTATTACACCTCTCACAGTCAGACGGCATGGTGCTTTTTTTTTGTGGGGGGGGGGCCTCCATGTCGAATTCTGTTTGACCTATTGTGATGAAGCATGTTATAAAGTTCACGTGGTGATCAACTTGCCTAATCCGAACCTAAAACCTAAAAATGGCAGTAACGCGATCTGGACCATTTTATGTTGAATATGTTAAGTTATCAGCTGACTAAGCCGCACAATTCTTGGAATGGCTGCAGTAGGGGCTGTAATGCACATCCCGGCTCTGCAAACAGTGTGGCTTTACGACGTACCAACCGAGGCCATATGTCATCGCTTGCCTCTCATCCTGGCAGGAATGGCGGGCATCGCAGATAATCGATCCATGACTGAAGATAACAGATCACAGTCATCCAGTCTGAAGGGAGCTTACACTTGGAACATAAGATTGGTACGACTGAGTGATACGGCAGTTGGGACAGCAGCAGGTGTAGCCCACACGGGATAGAGCGTCCGCCTGAGCGAGCACCGCGCCGTCACCCACGACCTGACCTGCCGCACAACCAGCCTCCAACTTTGGCGAGTCGTCAAGGTCGAGGTCAACTTCGTATATTCACCTTTGAAGCATGAATGGTGCACTAGCTAGTCGTCTGTAAGGGACTAAGGTGCGTTGATACAACGTCATGATCTCGCATGATATTTGAAAGAAGAAGAGTGAGCAGACTCTACCCACATTCTCCAGTTCGACTCGGGTGCGTGTCTTGACGATCCACTCGAGTCGCGCGATGACCTAGGGTCTCTTCAAACATGCCGACGACGCTACACCTCACACGTCCTAAATCTGGTGTCTGTGGTGGTTTTGTTTGGCACTTGTTGTTTTGATACCAGCCCCCTCCCGTCAGCATACGTCAGTCCTGTGTGACGTAAACCGACAGTTTGCCGCAACTCGTCCGAGACCAATGTTGACGTCTGCACTATAGTTATGATGCTGTGTTTATGTTTCTGTTCGCGACACACGCCGTGTGGCAGCTGGTTTATACAGCGGACTGCTGCACTATCGGCGCAATTCTGCCGGACAAGTTGAAAGGCCTCTGCCACACAATGGATCTTCATATTTCGTAACCTCCGAGTTCCGTTATTGTATAACTATGCGGGATGTAAAGTAAGTAAGCGCTGTCGCCGAAAACATACAACAGTCAGCATATGTCCCACTTACGACTGCTTGCTCCACCATAATACTTTGACTAAAAGTGATCCTGGATTACACGTTGTAAAAACACCTCCATGAACTTTCGGGCCTCGTAGTGTTTTGTGTTTCGAGGTGTTCCGAGTGTTTGATAGAGGGTCACCTCAGATAGCTTGTATCGGTCTTATGAACTCGTGATGGTATATCAAATGCCCGCTGCTTACTAAAATCGGCTGTCTTTTCATCCGTAAGATTACTTGTCGCCAGACTGCACACTTTGTTCACCAGGACGACGACCTGTTCGACATTTAACAAGCGAAGCCTCATAAGTTGTGTCGCATCAGATTTGAATGACGTTGAAACACCCCTTTTTAAATTGAAATCACCATGGGACATTTCGTTCCGAAGCCAATAATTATGTTCAAGCAATTATTATTGGAGGAAATACCAGTAATTATTGGAGGGAAAGTTATACGTGGTGTCCCCCAGTGCATACTTTCAGGAATCCATAGTGAATTCATCGCCTGGTATTCATCGCTACAAATAGTGACAGCATCATAAGGCCAAAAATCTTAACCCATATGAATGGCAAGTATCCAAGCGAGAGCCTCGTAAATTAGTACTCAACCCTGTAAAAAAAGCAAGTACCGGCTCCTCTTATCCCGTGATTCTGTGTCCGTAGCTGCGAGGTTGCAAGTTTCCCAAAGCGCCATGGTCGGTCCTGGCCGGGCGGATTAAGTTCATTGTTTCCTTGTAGCTGAAGAAAGACGGTAGTTTTCAGCTTCGTTCCTATAACCATGCACTGTGCGACTTATTGCTCCGCGCCACGTCGGGGACTTGGCGCATGGGCGCTACACAGCCAGCAGCAGTTGATGGGCGCTACATAGCCAGCAGCAGTTGATGAGCGCTACACAGCCAGTAGCAGTTGATGGGCGCTACATAACCAGTAACAGTTGATGTACCCTGAGGCCCAAATAATCAATCACTTGATTAATCGATCGGGGCCTCGGCGCTGCAACAGTAGTAGCAACCACAAACGCTGTTTCTAGCAAGTCTGAAACGAACTGCTCCAAAGAATCCAGGCTATGTGATGTTAAGGCCATAAACATGATAACCGCCCAATATAACTATAAATGGAGTCGCGCTGACCCGCTGACCGCGGACGGTTGGCGCTCCGTGAGCTCCGCCCACCTAACCTTTTTAAACGTTTTTAGCCTTCTCCGCCTTATATATTATGGTCCAGTAGCCTCCTGTCCCACACCCTTTTTTTAACGTTTTTGACATTTGATGCTGAGTGTCTCTTGGTACCAATACAAGGAATACAATACAATACAATATAAAATTTCCATGAATTGTATTTGTCCACGCGATTCGCGTGCAGCTGCGTTGGCCGTGCAGCGTCCCTTCATGAGTGGCAGAGCGGATACCCCAAGCGACAAGCGAGGTTCGAATCCAACGGCCACGCACGAGCGCGCTGCTCGCCAGACGGCGGACTCCACACTTAGGACCTCCAACGAACAATTGGCGAGTCTCGCGTTTCGCCCTGCATCGATTCGCCATCGCTCCTGCACCTAACGCGACACGACAGCAGCCTCGAGTCTCCCCTCCTCCCGGGCGGCACGCGCCGCTCTCGCACTTTGAGCGGCACGGGTCCAGCTCGTGTTTCGCTGCGTCTCGGAGCGGTGCTCCGGGGCACGGCGGAGTGTTCGCGTCACGTCGCACTCTGCTCAACACCCAGGGCGATCAACTTCGCGAGCGGCCGGAAAGCGACTTGTTTTGTGGCCGTAGACCACGTCAGTGCCAAATAGACCACGTCAGTGGCCACAGGCCGTTTGTTTAAGCTGCACAGATTCTCAAGTATGAGTTCACCGAGGAGGTGTTTAATGTGCGTCGTATTGCAGGACCACCCGCCAGACAGGTCCAACTGCCAAGGAATGGTAGCAGTTCTGACGGATGGACCGGGGAAATAGCGGACCGAGGTTGCAATCTCTCCAAGACAGGTCTCATTATGGAGGAGAATTGGACGCTGTCTGAACCGCTTGACAAACGACTCGATGGTTGAAGGAGGAACGGTTAAAAACACGCATATGCACTTAGAATTTCGTTCGATGAATCACATCCACTCGAGTCTTGTAAACACCGTGAGTGTTATGCGAACGTGTGTGCGCGTGAATGAATGCATGCGAATCGAGCAACGCGAGGAGCACACTCGCGTACCATGCTGTACTGTCACGGCAGTCGAGGCTATGTGGTGCCGGCAAATTGGAACAGAGCTGTCACTCCGCCGACTTCTGTTTCTCTTCCACAGAGACGCTTCTGCGCCGCGAACAGCGTTCTGCCCCATTATTAAGGCCTTTGGACGGCCAGTATCTTTTTCAACCGTCAGATTTCGGGGGATACCGGCACAATTTGTGAAGCCGATGTAAGCGATGTTTCTCATCTGTCACACACAATCTCCATTTCTTGCTATTGCCCGGATTGGTTTTGTATTTTATTCGCATTCCCTGTTATCGCTTCCGCGCACATTTCGTTTTAGCTCCTGAAATGCTTCTAACATGTTAGTTATGGGCGCAATATAGCCGAGGCAGCTGACGCAAGCACAAATCTCAACTGTACACACACACATCCACTCTCACGCACACCCACGCACACACACACGCACACGCACGCACACGCACACGCACGCACACGCACACACACGACGACATGTGGCCGGTGAACTACAGGCCGTACACTCTATTGCAGCGGAATAACTTTTCCAACATTATTGGGTGGAAGAAAATAGATGTCCGTGCTATTCTTTCGATACCAAACACAAGCACTACAAGTATACAGAACACTGTCCGCACCTTTCGTCACCACGTTGGGACATTTTAGGTGGCGTGCTTGTGCCCGTTGGTGCTCAACGTTTTAGCCCGAATTATTTATTGCAGAGCATTTTACCACACATCACCGAGTTCAAAATACATATAGTTCGCCCTGTGGATGACGTGCAACTTGCTGTTAAAGTCAGACGTTCTCGTGTTATTGAGACGACACGGGTCATGGAGGAAGTGTTTGCCATTATCATGTCCTGGTTCTTTCGGCATGATATGATAGTGAACTCATGCCAGATGGAGGACATGCTTGTTGAAGATCGACTCAGCATTTTTTTTTTGCAGGAGTCAGCAATGTATTGTTCCACTCCTGTAGTGTATCTTGACTTGATAGTCCTGGCTAAGATCAGAATAAAGTCAGGGTTAGTGAATGGTAAGTCAGGACCAAGGTCAAGATTCGGTCAGAGTGAATATCAAGATCAGGAGAAAATTACGGTCAGTAAAGTTCAGGTGAGACTAAGAATAGACCAAGATCAAGGTGAGGGCAAAGCCAGAATAAAGCTAATGCTAGGGTTATAGTGAGGCTAAGGTAAGATCAAAATCAATACTAAGGTCAGAAGAAGACCAGTCTGGGTCAGGGTAAAGTCTGCAATTGCCGAGGATGCGAAGAAGTTCAGGGTCCAGTCAGACCCAAATAGACATCGCTCGAAGACTCACCTGATGGTTGGTTATTGGTTTTACGACACGTCGACCGTTGAGTCATATAGCGTCGCCAGTCTCTCATGCCGATTAGCGACGGGCTAAAAGTAGCGACAGGTGAGGCTCGAACACACAACCTTTCGATTGTGAGACGGGCATCTTACCCTTCGACTCTTCCCCAAAAGACTCACTTGAGTTTAGCGGCGACGTTGCACCGCCGCAGGGGTCGAGTATACGCCTGCCTCACTCCACCACAGTGCCGGCGTGCCAACAGACAGCTGGACACCGCGGTGACGGCGCCGCCCACCGCCGCACTGAGCCGCCCATCGCTAGTCGCCCACCACCAGTGGCGACACACCAGTGCGCACTGTGGGAACCGCTGGAGTTCGCTGGCGCCTGCCGCAGTCCGCCGGCATCCACGGAACCAGTTAGAGTCTGCCGGAGTCAGCGAGAGTCCGTCGGAGCCCGCTGGAGCCAGCGAGAGTCCGTCGCAGCCCGCTGGAGTCAGCCGGATTCCGTCGCAGCCCACTGGAGCCAGCAAAAACCCGTCGGAGCCCGCTGGAGTCCGCTGGCGTCCGTCGTAACCTGCTGGCAATTCGCTGGAGCCCGACGGCGCCCACCGGAGCCCGTCGGAACCAGCCGGTAATTCGCTGGAGCCTGCTGGTGTTCGCTGGAGCCCGTCGAAGGCTGTCCGAGGTCGCGCTCGTGGTCACTGGTGTTCGTCGCTGGCCGGCGGGCAGCTCGCGCAGCACCGCGTCGCTGGCGCGGGGCTGGCCGACCGACCGATGGTCGGGGTCGTGTTGCACTGCCGATCAGCGCCAGGCTAGAGGTGGCAGACGCTGAACATTTGGGAACCAAAGCCCGGGCCCGGGCAGTCTGCCGGGTCAGGCCCGGCCTCGGCCCGGCCAGTTTGCAGTGAAGCCCGGTCAAAAGACCGGCGATGTTTCCATGCGTTTAAGGTAGTCCTTAGTGTTTTTATTTTCGTAGCCACATGGTCAGATAAATGCATTATCTGCAGATGCGAACTGGCAAGACGTATTTTAAACAACAGAACTCACCGACGAAAAACAACGCCTTTCGATCTTTTCGCTGCAGATCAAGCGCTGGAGTATCTGCACCCCAGCGCTCGATTATGCTGCACCTCTGAGAGACAATCTGCGGTGACTGACCGGTGCCCCGCCCCCTCTCTGACGTCACACACTGCCCGCTCCCGGCCGGCGTCCGGCGCGTGCCCGACTGTGCACACCGGCCGCGGTGGTACCGCACCGCCACACGTGGCGACTGCCGTGACCAGTGTGTCACGCCAGTCTACAGTGTGGACTGGCGGGGGCGGGGTCAGACCAGGTGACCCCGCGTGGCAGCGGGGTGTGGCAGGCGCTGCTGCCGAGCATCGGCGCCGGCCCGGCCGCAACGGTGACACCGGACGTCACGCCCGCCGTCCATGCCATCAGTGGGCTTCTTTGTCGGCGTTGGTGGGCGCTACATGACCAAAGTAGTCGATGCGCCCTAGAGCCCTATTAACTAACTCTGTCGGCGTTGGGACAAGGACGGCCGCCGCTGCGCCGCCGCCACGGGGTGGCGTGATGTGCCTGCTGGATTGTCTCGTGTGATGTGATGTGATGTGCTCGTAAGTTTATCTCGTGTGTCCACTGTTGTACCGCCGCCACAGGGTGGTGTGATGTGATGCGTCTGCCAGATTATCTCGTGTGTCCATCGTTCTACTGCCGCCATGGAGTGGTGTGATGTGATGTGATGCCTAGTGATGTGATGTGCCTGTCACTCTGTCTCGTGTGCCTACTGTTGTACCGCCGCCACAGGGTGGTGTGATGGTGTGATGTGATGTGTCTGCCAGATTATCTCGTGCGTTCTCCGTTGTACCACCTCCACGGGGTGGTGTGATGATGATGTTGATGTGATGTGCCTGTCACTCTGTCTCGTGTGCCTACTGTTGTACCGCCGACACGGGGTAGTGTGATGATGATGTGATGCCTAGTGATGTGATGTGCCTGTCACTTTGTCTCGTGTGCCTACTGTTGCACCGCCGACACGGGGTGGTGTGGTGTGCCCGCCAGATCTCCTTGTGTGGTCGTACCGCCGCCACGGTCTGAGGGTACAGTCGCGCCGGATGACCCATCACCGTTGGTGGTACGGAACAGTCTCGATCGATCGAAGCAGTCTGACTAAGGGTGTCCATAATGATACGTTTCTTCTATGGTTTATGTGGCACCTGATTGAAATTATCAATCCAGGCACGATGTCAGGGATCGCACCACACATGTGGAAGCGTGGAGCAGTTATTCCTCTTCCGAAAAGGTATCGCACCGCAGCAGTGTAAGCACGGAACAGTTATTGCTCAACCGAAAAGAGACAATGCTCCAGAGGCCATCGGACTGGCATCCGATAACCCCTTTACAGGCTCTTGCCAAAACTACCGAACTTCATATACACAAGTAACTAAAAGACCACTGCGCGAAGACATTTATTTCCCGTGCTCAGCATGGTTGCCGCCGCCACCACCCTACTGAAACTTTCCCTTTTTCTGAAGTGCTCTTTTCCAAGAACAAAATGCGGTGTAGCTCTGGTATGGTGAAAACGATCCGTGATCTTTCAGCTCATATTCGTCCTTCACCAACAGCATACAATACATTATCCCGTATGTAAACATCTAGAATGTCAGCAAGTGGAGCTGACTATTTCAGACGTCTTATTGGTCTGCTTTAGACGTCAGCTGGCTCAGCTGACAGAGAAAACAATGACTTGCTCAGTCGACAAATATGCTGGCGCATCTAAGGTCTGTCATAACGCCACGTCCAACTCGAACAAAATGCGTCGGAATTTAATGTTTTTGACGTGGAGGTACGCGTAGCTGTTGCTCTCGGTATTTTATTGATTGCAATCATGTGGAACGATTGGCAGGCAGTTTTTCATTCTAACTGGGTTGCAGTTTGCCGCTCCACCGTTGCGCCATTTTGCCCTGCGTCTCCATTGTTATTCATAAAGGTGACAGTTATTCCTCAGTGCATGTGCGGTTTTCGCCGCTTTGCCCACGCAGTGATTATTTAAATATGCCCTGGATGTGGGCGATCATCAAAGAGGAAGGAGAGACAGTTTTGATGCCGGCCAAAGGCCAGTGAAAGACATTTGACCTAAAATGAAAGACAAGTCCCTCCTGACTGACACTGATTGCTTCTGCAGAAGTTTTCAATACCAGAAGTGTATCAGCGTGTAGTATAGTGCTGCCACCTATGCAAGGGTCGGATGAACCCAAAGTACCGACCACGCTTCCATGCGCTATCCCCCGGAGAAACTACACGGCCGCACCTACTGGAACGCTCCTTGACGCCAATGGCACTTCTCACTATAATCACGGAACCTTTATCCACGGGCGAGTTACCTCACGTGCAGTTGGCAAAAATTTCCACAAATTTCATCCTTACAAACTCTAATTCTAGGAAGAAAGTTAGCTTGGTCCTTCGTCTTATGGTGAGAATGTACCACCTACACCCTCTATCGGCATGCTAATGTATCAGTTGCTGCTCTGCTCTCTTTGCGACCAAACGTGTTTGCTCCGTTTTGTGACGAGGGAAGACGGGATGAGGAAAATGTTGTTCGCAGTTGGTAGGCGCTAGGTTAAGTTAGGAAGGTTAGATTGTTTAATTTGGATATATCTGACTTATCTTAGGTGATTTGGACTCCTAGAATTACTGATAATGACTCGGCCCCGAGGACGCATCGGCCACGTGGCTTATGTTTCTGTTAATTGGATAGTTAGAGGAATATGTTTGTGTTTTCTTTGTGTGCTAGATTGAGGTAGTGAGTTCAAATTGTTGTAGTTAGGTAAATCTGATCCTAGTTAAATTTGGACCTTACACTTAGGGTTTGAACTGGAACAAACTAGCTATACGAGACTAGTCAGCTTCTTGTGCTTCAACTGTTGTATTTGTAGAGGTTATCTAGGCTTTATCTTGATTATAATATTTATTTTGGGAAGATTTATCCTGAGTAAAGCTGTGCCACAGCCAAACAGCTTCTATGAGGATACCGACTCTACTGTGTACGTCTAAGTTAAGTGGTGCGTATCGACTAGTTTGAGTTCGAAGCTGGTAAGGGTCTTGGCTCAACAAGGTAACTACAAGCCTAGTTCCGCTTAGTTTAGTGTCTATAGGCGGAAGGATAGTTTGTTCCTCTGTGTGAGTGAAACTAGATGGTGTTTAATAAAGTCAGCTAGACGGATTGTTGATCTTCAGTGGTTTCCGTTAGTCCTGGTAACTGTATATCTTGATAGGTTATACTGCATAGCTCCCTTGTTTTTTCCAATCGCAGAAGTGGTCTGCTTAGTTTCTGTAAGATAGTTGATTGGCCTACTGTGTGTCCAGAGGAAGTGAGCGTTAAGTAGATTAAGCTAGGTAACTCGTACACTGATGAATTACGTGAGTTTCTGGTTTGCTTTATATCTTGATCAGACAAGAACTTTATTAGTTGGTAATAAGAATAGGGAAAATCAACTTAAAAAGGAAGTCGACTGTAGACCATGTGAGTGCAGAAGGTTATCGGGGATTTGAGTAGGAAGGTGGAGATGTTCGTCAGGTAGGCGAAGTGCCTGAGGTGCTTAGTGGTGGGGAACTACCAAGAAACTGCAGGCCAGTCAGTTTAACTTCAATAGTTTGCGAGATACTCTAAATGCTGGCTAAAGAGGGTCAAACTCATCTTGATATATACAATCTGTTAAGGGATACTCAACATGGATTTCTATACGGGAGGTCTTGTTTAACTCATGTACTGAAGTTCATGGGGTATGTACTAAAGAAGTAGACAGTTGAAACATGATAAGTGTTGTATACTTAGACTTTAGCAAACCTTTCGATATGACTCCACTAGCAGGTTGTACAACAGGTCTAAAAATTATCACTGCGTGGGACTCGAACCCACAACCCATCACTGGTGGCCTGCGAGTTCAGGACTTTCAGTGCAACGGTACTACCCGGCACTGCTATCGATATATTTTAGCCATGTGTGCTACAAGCACGTGCAATTGCCAACACAACTCAAGAGGGCATTGTCCGCAATTACGCACACATATTGTTGGACGCCTGACATGGCTGATGATTGCACGTGCATTCCATGCTGCATGCAGTCTTCCGGCTGAGCAGTAGTCCTCAGGTCGAGCTGCTCGCGAGTGGCCTGCAGGCACACGACCAGCGACAGCACAGAACACGCCTACAAAAGTGATCCTTTATTAAGTAGTTCAACGTGATCACGCTGCCGAGACGAGGCTTTCGACAATCAGCCACTTGGCAACTTACGACTATGACTATATAGCAACATAAACAGCCCACCAGTACCACACGTCATCCGCGCAATCATGTCGGGCCACGATTCCCTAAAATATATATATATATCAACATACCGTGCTCACCGCAACACATTCAGGTCTGATTTAATGTGAATCGACGGTTGTGTGCACCTGCACGCATGCGCTTTGCACGCGTGCACTTACACGTGTGCTCCTTAGGAATCCAGAGGCTCCAGCGCATCACAAAGGATGCCTCTGTTTCTGTCCTTCCCGTGATTTTGATCCCATCTGGAAAAAAAACTGAGCTCCTCGCATATTTCACCAACCAATTATGCTCAATAGCTCCCGATGCTAAAGTATGGCAAAACAAGTCCAGAGAACAGGACAGTCGCCACATGATGACATCGTCTGGTGGCGGGAGGTCATGACGTCACCATGGAATATCAGTCAAACAGGCTTCAGTAGTGTTGTCAGAGTCTGGAATGTCACAAGGTGCACACATTTTGTTGCAGGTTTACGTACAGAGAAGACAACTGGCTGGCACAGTCAAATATAATTTGCTACAACGCTGAACAAACATACAGACTATGTTTGTGCGCCTCTGCTATACGAAGGTGACGTTTCAAAAGCGGAAACCCTCAAAGACATGCTGTTTCTTTGGTTTGTATGGTAATACGCAAGTCAGTTGGTAACTCAAAAGCCGTTTGTAACAGCAGGCAAACTTTTAAAACTTCCAGCCGGTGCCACATTTTGGCGGAAAGAATCGGACAGTGAGATCACTAAAGAGCAAGAACATTCACCGAAGAGCAACAGTCGGACGCAGCACGTGCTGAAGGCCTCTCCGCAGCGGTCAGCGCTCCCTGAAAGATGCCACATCCACGTCCGAACAGCGTGGCGTTTCACCGAAGGCAGCCGCGGCGGCTGAAGTCGAAGCCGATCGCCACCGCCTGCGGCGGCACCGGGTCGCCTCCGCCGCGCCGGCCGGCCGGCCTCGCTCGGCAGACCCCGGCCCGGCGGCAGGTCAGCGGCCTGGTGGTGCGGCGGCCGGCCAGCCGCGGGGACAGCCGCGCTGGTAGCCGCGCGGGTAGCCGCGGCGTCGCCACCTGCGGCCGGTCTCCGCCTCCGCCTCCGCCTCCGCCGAGACTCGCCGCCCGACCAGCGCGACGACTCACCGCGACGCCACCGCCGGCCCGCCGGCCGGCTGGTGGCGTCGCGGGCGCCGACCGGCCTCAGTCGATCTCGTCGGCGACCCGGCGGTCCCAGAAGGCGGTGCGCGAGGCGACCAGCCGCACGCCGAGCGACTCGGCCGGCGCCAGCTCGTGCAGCGACTCGCAGCGCTCGTCGACGGCCGGCGGCAGCGAGGCGCGCGGCGCGAGCGACAGCGGGTCGCGCACGCTGCCCGTGCGCAGCGACAGCGGCGCGCCCAGCTTCAGGCCCTCGCGGAACTCGCGCGACACGCTGCGCGCTGTCAGACTGTGTACCTGCAACGCGACTCGCTGTCAGACAGTGTACCTGCAACGCGACTCGCTGTCAGACTGTGTACCTGCAACGCGACTCGCTGTCAGACTGTGTACCTGCAACGCGACTCGCTGTCAGGCAGTGTACCTGCAACGCGACTCGCTGTCAGCCAGTGTACCGGCGTCCGCTAGACGCCAGATGGGCAACTGGAAGGCACGGGGTGAGTCGCGTCGCCGCCCGCTCAGCTGCGCTACCAGGTAAACACATGCGCTGCAAATCGGCAGAAGTGTTGGAGCTGTTTCAAAAACGGTGCTACAATGAAGGGATCAGTACATAGTGCAATTTACTGCAGTTTACATCAGTGCAGTTTACTGATGAAGGATGCAGTACAGTTGTTTACTGATGAAGGATACGGTGCAGTCTACTGATGAAGGATACAGTGCAGTTTACAATGAAGGATAAAGTAACTGGATGTAGGATACGGTAGCTGATGAAGTTTACAATGAAGGAATATCTATCACAGGTCTAGCAGTACAGTTTACTTTTCTCATATATGTTAATTACTCACCAACAGCTCGACTCAGCGAGGACCTCGCAAAACATTCCAACGCCAAAATAGAATAACGGACGCTTCTCATCATGGACGATCACAGTGTATACACTAGTGCAGTGTCCCGAAGTAAATGCTGTAAAGCAAAGTAAAAGTGAACGTGGCTATCAGCACCAGGTCGCCGTCGCGGGAAACTATCGGATGGGAGCTCTACCAAAGCTTTGAGTTTAGCTATGTTTGAAGTGTCGATATATGATATTGCCGATTGTTGAAGCCTAGATGGAGGAAGCCTAGATGAACAATCTGGCCGGTCACGTGGCGAAACTGATGCCGTATTCGAGAACCCCCTCAGAAACAATCAAGATTACGCCAATTAGCCCATACGTTAGTGGGAAAAGTAAGAAAAACGGAAATACGCCGGCCCGAAAACACGCCGGTGCGACCAGTTTACCCGTTGCAACATTTTCAGTTCGACACCTATTCGCTGAGGAAACATACACCAATGTCTTTCGCCCACGCCCCTTAGCTAGCTCATATCTGATGACACGGATTTATCTGCCTTTTATCGGATTTATTTGCCACTTATTTATCTACCTTCAGCACTAACCCTACGGTAGCAGGTAAAATCCCAAGTCACTTACCCGGTTGAGAAACTTCTACTTTAAGCGATGCAGTTGCGTTCATGGCAAAATGATAACAGATCTTTAATAAGGCTCTCTGCTGTAAACTTTGTTTATACCTGGTCGGATGGCAAAGCTAAGTTCGCATACAAAGTCGGCTACGTGGTTCAGCCTTTATCCTTCACTCTCGCTCGTTATAACTCAACACTTCATGTGAAAATGTCATCGCTCCCTACAATTGTTCCAGTGATATCACAGAATGGCGGAGGTGCAATTGAGACACTGCAAGTAGACAGGTGAACAGGCTGTGAAATAAAAGAGGACACCGCCGTGTGGTAAATTAACATGGAACTAACGGATCAGGTTTCCACACCTCCCTGTTCTAGTTTTCTTTGGATAACGTTATCGTAAAGTTAACTGGAGTAGATGACTGTAAACATAGTTATTGCTATCTAAAAAAAACTGATTCTGTTTTTACCTTGAACTAGTGATTGAAATAGCTGATGCATTTCCCATGTCACCCTTCGAGCTCTATGTCCAAAGTTGGATACTCGAGCTCTGCCCAGGCTAAATCTAATCTGCTAACTCTGCTCTCAACGAAATGTGTGCACTGTGATATTTCATCTGGCCTGAAGAACACGTTGTATGATTTAAACACGTGTTCGAGAAAGAAAGCCTGTTCACTCCCTTTAAGCTGCTTTACCACACTTATCGCCTATCGCCAGATGCCTGTCGGTCGAGCCAAAGTTGGCACTTCAACCAAATCATGCACTCGTCCAGACATCTGCCGGACCATATTGATCGCAAACATCCTACCAGCCTGGAGCACAGCCGCGTGTTTTGAGGCGGCGAGTGGCACCGGCAGGACAAGTTCACAGGTGAAATCCTTCGAAGCGAACTGCACGCGCTCGTTCCCGGACATCCGGTGGGGGTTCGTCGCCAGTGTACGACACCAAGTCCAGCACCAGAGCACCACACCGCGTTCGTCGCCAGCGCACCACGCCGCGCACCACGCCGCGCACCAGCAGTGCTTATTGTTCGCTGTTTGTTGGGCGATCCACGACGCACTTTATGCGCAGTCACGGCTAATGACGCCGCCCACGCTTTTCCGCGACGGGCCGTGGGATTGGGAAGTGCTCCGAGCGGTGCGAGTGTTGAACCCGGGACCTTTGGTACTCAGAGCTCAACACCTTAACCGCTCGGCCATCCCCGCCCCCGCCAGCGGAGCGCACGTGCACGGGTGCGTGACAAATTTGGCGCAGCGGCCCGCCGCCGTGACGCGTCGGGGCGGCATAAGTGGCGCGCCGTCGCGTCACGTCCTTCATTTAAAACAGCGCAAGCCAAGCGGCGTGGACAGATATGTGGTGCCTGCGGGGTGGGGAGTGGGGTGGGGTGGGGGTGCTGGCCAGGCGACTGGTCTCACTTGCGTGCACCGGTCGCAGGTGAAGAGTGTGGGGGACAGGAGGTGACGGTGAACAACAGTGAGGCGTTGTGTGTGACCGGTGATGACATTCACGGCGCACCGATGGGTGCCGTAGGCACTCACGCTGCACCGATGAGTGATGTAGGCACTCACGCTGCACCGATGAGTGATGTAGGCACTCACGTCTGCACCGATGAGTGCTGCAGGCGCCCACACTGCACATATGGGTACTACTGACAGTCGGGCACCATTGGTGTCGCCCGCACTCAGGCAACACTGGTACAAGCGTTCAGGCAACACTTGCCAGTGCCATAGACTCCGGAGAACACTGGTGAGTGCGACAGGCACTCGAGTGAGTGCATCGAGGCAGGCCGAAGCGAGTGAAGTGGCCGTTGCTGCGTGTGGTCAAAGCTGGCGTGCTGTTGTAAATACCTCGTACGGGCACTGTCAAGAGAATCCAGGCTGAAGTCGGTCCAGAACAGAGCTTCCCTGGACAAACTAAGAAGAGAGAATTTCAGCTAGTTGACGTGGTGACAGACGATGGAGATTAGCAACGAACGGCGCATTTCATGTGCTTCAGGCATGCCTCGGGCACGACGCCGACGCTCATACTTCAGTAATTGGTGAAGCTTACAAAATATTGGTAAGGGGACAAGCAACGTCAAAATTGGCGATCAGCATAAATCACATGGAACCGGCTCGCACGTGGGTCGCACGTTACAAACCTGCACCTTCTGGGAACAGGTGGTCCTGCAAACAGTCGGGGCGGGCATGGAACACACATGGAGCGGTCATGGAATTCGAGGTCCCGTGTTGGCCGAAGCCAATGCGGAACCTCGAGCCACTCGAAGGCTACGTCGGGCTCCACCTGTGGCTTCGGCTCGCAACGCAGTCCACAAGCGCCATCGTTAGACTATTGGTTATTGGAGTTTAAGGGCGCATCGACTGCGTCGGTCATGCAGCCATCGTTAGACTAAACGTTAGACTAAATGAGCCATCGTTAGACTAAACTTGCTGGCTACGTTGCGTGCATGGCAGACCACAGCGACACCAGACGCCGAGCCGCAGCATGGGAGGCGCCACACCCGAGCGCTGAGACACGGCCGCACGGTCACGTGTTGGACGGCGATGCTTCACCGCTCCATCACGCCCGACGCCGACCATGCCCACCACGCGACGGGAAGTCCGCACCGACGCGACCGTGCCCACACGCACGGGAAGTCCGCACCGACGCCGACCGTGCCCACCACGCGACGGGAAGTCCGCACCGACGCGACCGTGCCCACCACGCGACGGGAAGTCCGCACCGACGCCGACCGTGCCCACACGCGACGGGAAGTCCGCACCGACGCCGACCGTGCCCACCACGCGACGGAAGTCCGCACCGACGCCGACCGTGCCCACCACGCGACGGAAGTCCGACGACGCCGACCGTGCCCACCACTCGACGGGAAGTCCGCATGGGCGTCATCGGCCGCTGATGGACACGTGACGACGTCACCGACGGCGCCGTCGCGAGAGCGGCGGCGGGATGTGGTGGGATGTGGGTGTGCGGCGGTGGGATGTGGTGGGATGTGGTGGGATGCGGGTGTGCGGCGGCGGCGGGATGTGGTGGGATGCGGGTGTGCGGCGGCGGCGGGATGTGGCGGGATGTGGTGGGATGCGAGTGCGGCGGCGGCGGGATGTGGTGGGATGTGTGCGGCGGCGGCGGGATGTGGTGGGATGCGGGTGTGCGGCGGCGGCGGGATGTGGTGGGATGCGGGTGTGCGGCGGCGGTGGGATGTGGTGGGATGCGGGTGTGCGGCCGGTGGGATATGGTGGGATGCGGGTGTGCGGCGGCGGTGGGATATGGTGGGATGGGGTGTGCGACGGCGGCGGGATGTGGTGGGATGCGGGTGTGCGGCGGCGGTGGGATGTGGTGGGATGTGGGTGTGCGGCGGCGGCGGGATGTGGTGGGATGCGGGTGTGCGGCGGCGGCGGGATGTGGTGGGATGCGGGTGTGCGGCGGCGGCGGGATGTGGCGGGATGTGGTGGGATGCGAGTGCGGCGGCGGCGGGATGTGGTGGGATGTGGGTGTGGGCGGCGGCGGCGGCGGGATGTGGTGGGATGCGGGTGTGCGGCGGCGGCGGGATGTGGTGGGATGTGGGTGTGCGGCGGCGGCGGGATGTGGTGGGATGTGGGTGTGCGGCGGCGGCGGGATGTGGTGGGATGTGGGTGTGCGGCGGCGGCGGGATGTGGTGGGATGCGGGTGTGCGGCGGTGGGATGTGGGATATGGGGTGGGCGGCGGCGCCGGCACGGCACGGGCGCGCGCGCCGGCCGCCGCGGGTCTTTGGCCGCTCCGGTCCGGCGAGCAAGTGGAAACCCTTCCGCATGGCGCTCGCGCGGCCCGTTTTCCGCGGGGCCGCCGCCGCCGCCGCCGCCGCCGTGTCGGACTGGAGAGACTGATGGGCGGCCGCTTCCTGGGGGCGGTGGGGCACGGGCCGACTGACAGCTACCGACGGCGGTGGCCGCTTCCTGTGGAGGCAGGGGGAGGGTGGCCCCGTGCCAGACCGACTGACGGCGGTGGCCGCTTCCTGTGGAGGCGGGGGAGGGCGGCCCCGTGCCAGACCGACTGACGGCGGTGGCCGCTTCCTGTGGAGGCGGGGGAGGGCGGCCCCGTGCCAGACCGACTGACGACGTCTGACGATTGACGACTGACGAGCCGCCGGCGTGTGGAGATGGTCGGTGGGGGGGGGGGGCGGCGGCTGGCGGCCGGTGCGACGGGCACCGCTCCAGCTCCGACGCGTCACGGATGGGCGCGTGCCCGAGCAGCAGTCCGGCCGACGGTCGGGCCGACCCGACTGTGCCAGATGTGTACCCCACCCCCACCACCACCACCACCACCACCGCCACACAAACAGCGCACAGACGTCGGCCGGTCAACCCGCCTCCGATGGCTCCAGCGGAGAGTGATCGTTAGTTAGTTAGTTATTAGGGCTTTAGGGCGCATCGACTACATTGATCATGCAGCGCCCATAAAGAGAGTGACCGCATAATGTAGTAATTACACATGTGCTGCGGACGGTGCAGTTTCTGTTTGGGCTGACTGAGATGGAGGTGGGGATTGTTTTACGTAGTTGGTCATGTAATTGATGCCTATTCGCATCGAACCATAAATCCATCAAAAGCGACTCGAAGCAGCCTAGCTCTAGCAGTTGTGGCTCTCAAGCGCAGCAATTTAATGGTTCGGCATTAGTAATTATGGGTTACCTGCAACGGTGAATGCGCAACTGACTTACTGAACCAAACTCATCACAGGTGTTTCCAGATCACTTTTCTTCAATAACTTCTTCGTTGATGGCTAATGAAAACGTATATTCTAAAATATGCGTATTTTTATGAAAGTTGAGGCTATCCGCAGCTTAAAATGCAAAGCATAGCCCAGTATTACAAGGTTAAAAGCGGAGGTATTGTTCTGCGACCCATTATTCGCATTCCACAATGTTCACAACAATCAGGGTGGTACACGTTATTTCGAGTATTCCGCTACTCAGTCTACACTACTCGAACACTAAGCAAGAGGAAGCAGAGATGCAGAAACATTCGGTAATGTAGAATCTAGAAACATTTTAAAGCCTAGTATTTCCATGCAACGCCGAAGTATTTTAGAGGACAAATGTAAAGCTGGCTTGTCGACAGATATTTAAAACATTTGCGTCAAGGTTTTTCGCCAAGTCAGGGGGCTTTCTTTTAATGACACATTTTCATATTGAGTCGGGAAAATGACAACTAAACATTAGCAGGGTGCCAAACCAGGAGCGTTCAAAACTCCCACCGGCCACCCGGGATCTCCAGCCATGATTTGCGTATTTGGTGACATCGTGTACGAATATAGTGTTTGTGACTGAAGAATGGCGGGGATGTGCTGGTGCGTCCAGATGAGTGCGTGAACGATTTGCTGTGTTTTATCCCACTGAACAGCGAAATCTCCCGGCGGCGTGGATGCCATGATGCCACTGGCTGGACGCAGTGATTTGTCTGGTGAAAACGGCCAGAATCGTGACTTGTTGGATAGCGCGCTTTTTCTTAGTTCTGAAGCGCAACGAAGGATATCTCATCATGCATCGGTTTCTTTGTTTGACGCACTTTTCGCACGATCACGGCTTATGGCGCCGCCCACACTGCTTCGCCGGGGGGCCGCGGGATTGGGAATGTCCCGAGTGGTGCGAGTGTTGAACCTTTGGTACCCAGAGCTCAACACCTTAACCATTCGACCATCCCCGTCTCCATCATGCATCGGGAATGTGCAGCGAGTTCAGTTCAGGGGAATTTTCAAGTGACGGTTGTTGTTTGTTTGTTCTGGCGTCGATACGTCGCCTCGCGACGATTACCGCAGCCATTCTATGGAGTGCAGTGTGCTGCTTTTTTAGGGTCGGTCGGTGAAAACGGGGGCCAGTTGTTGGAAGTAGGCTGGAATGCACTACTACGTATGGGTCAAGTGTTCGTGTAAGCTTCGAGACATAGGGTGCCCAGACAAACCGAAGTAGATAAAAGGTAAACAGAACAGAAGGCAAATTTGATGCAAGAAAAACAGCATAAAAACAGACGGCAACCGCGGTGGTTTCGTCCCCTGGAGCTGAGAGCTGCAGTTCCTTGGAACCAGCCATGCATACTTATAACGACAAATATTTAGTGTGGTCGATGCGTTAAAATGGCTTGGCTTCGCTCCCGCCAATCCACCATGGCCTCGCAATAATCCATTACCGTCAAACCTGTCATACAGGAGTGCAAACATACTTTACCTAAGAGATCGGGAGGATGAAACATACACAACTTCCGTAGGTCGGTCATGCCCCGATCGGTATTCCTAAAGGCCGAAAGCACAAATTTCGCCAACAAAAACCCCACCACAGACACACCCAATCATTCATGGTTGCGTATGTGAGCAAACCAACCAGCGTGAAATCACCAAACAAACGCCGACACGAAATGCCTGGGCCTCACCAAAGCCCACTTCATGCTATCCGACATGGGCGCTGCATGACCAAAGCAGTCGATGCGCCCTAAAACCCCAATAACTAATCATGCTACCCGACATGATAAAAACGTCCCACAGGGCAGCTGATGCGCCGCGCGGGTCATACACCCGGCCGAAACGGGACGCCGGACGCTTGACGACGCGGCCGGCCCGAAAACCGTCCACGCGGAACGTCCGAGCTCCAGTTGGCGCCGGTCGACCTGCTGACGTGGAAACGGCCGCCACTTCACCGACGACCGTCAGCTGATCTGGGGGGGGCACGCGACAGACCGCACGGCTGGCCCACGACTCACTCGCGTGAAGACGCGCACGGAGGCTGGCTGGTTATTTGGTTGGTTTTTGGTTTTACGACACATTGACCGTTGAGTCATGCAGCGTCGCCTATCTCTCACGCCGATTGGTCGCGGGCGAAGAGTGACTGGTTATTTGGGTTTAGAGGCGCGTCGACTGCGTTGGTCATACAGCGACGTGCAGGAGGCCGACAGTTGAGGCGAGGGGCACTGTGTGACTGATGGTGCCTCCGTGCTGGCCCGCTGCGACCGTTGGTTTGAATAAGTGGTGTCTGTTGCGGGCTCCGGGACAACACACTTTCCTCGCATGGAGTTTCGTGCGTGCCCATCTTCCCGCACCGACCGTTTTACGACTCTGGGTTCAAAACAAGAAAAAAAAAACGGGAAAAAAACAAGCGGATGCAATCATGTGCAAACCTGCTGGCAGCCCAGTTCAGTCTCGACATTTGGCGCTGCTGGCTACCGTGATATATCAACTTATTAACTACAGTTTTACTGTCGCAAAATCGCGAGTTCTTAAGTATTCCTCTACTGTGGTGAATGGGAAGGATGACGTAGTGTGAAAATCCTAGGAGCACCCTGTGTACAATTCCATTGTACATACGGGTGAGATGTGCAGACTTCAGCGCAAGCTAACAAGCGGACATGACTCTTGCCGTAGCGTACTGCAGTCCAGCCACCGCAGTACAAGCACTGCAGTACTACCGCTGCAGCTCCAGCCACTGCAATACAGCCACCACATAACAGCCGTGAAGCTTTCCGCAACACAAAGCTGCGTGATCGAACACAGAGAGACAGTCCGACGACGCTTGACCATAAAGCAACATCACAAAACCAGCGGAAACCCACGTACAGCTGGCGGTGTGCGCGCACCACACTGTCTGCCGACATCAGCCGCCGCGCGGTCTCTCCGTCGCGGAGGTGCCCACCGAGCGCGACCCACCTTGTGATTGGACGTCTTCTTGCGCAGCTTCTCGATCTTCCTGAGCTCGCGCGGCTCGTCCCACAGCTCGGGGTCGGATTTCTCGATGATGAGCACGCTGGGGCTGCGGCGCGGCGACACCTGGGGGGGGGGCAGCCGTGTGAGCGGTCGCGGTCGGCCAGACGCGAAAGCTCCGCGCCTCTCAGCGAGCCCCGGCGCGTCGCCGGGCGCACTTGGCGCGCTCACACGCCGCCGCTTTGGACGGTTTCTCCTTGGTCGTCTGCGCCGGCGTTTTCGGACGGTTTCTCCGTCGTCGGGGCTGTTGTGACTGTGCCATTGTTCGGCACGACCGCACTAAACACGAGCCACAGTTCACCACAGCGGGCGTTCAGCTTAGTCACGGCTATCACTGGGAAATCACGGGAAGCTGACGTCACGTGGAAACAACGGCAGCACTCTACACTTAACTGATACCTATTGTCAAATGCAAGCGAGACTAGTGGCAACACCGTGTTCTATATCATAAACTTACTCAAATATATGATAGGGCACCAATAGCGATATTTATCGTACGATGACATCGTCTCGTGAAGTTTATTCGGCTTCCCCTGCTGTCATATGAGTGTGTTCATGGATTAAAAAGTTCCTTGGTTTTTAATAAGTAATTTGATTTTCAACAACATAACGAGGTCAAAATTAGTGAGCCGTCTTGGGATTTTATATCTCGTTCAATTCCACGTCTGAGTTCATTTCCATAGCAGCATAGCAAGTTTAGCCGATGACATGAGCATCTGCGCGACGAATATGCGCCTCTACGTTCGAATCGTCGATACATTACCAAAGGCCAACATTTAATGCATCGCCACGCAAAAACACACACTGCCTGACGAACCTCCGAGATAAGGAGGTGCGACGCAAACGTTCCTGATGCAATCTTTCCAAAAGATCAATAAAATAAGAGCCGTATTTTCAATATCGAGTCCCGAGATCTTCGTGTTCGCAGCGTGCATCGCGATGATCGCACCTTCAAACAGGAGCATTACACGGTGGAAACACGAATAAGCCGGACCAATGCGACGTCGCGGTGCACAACATTAGCTGTTGTGCCTCCAACACTCGGTGGAAAAATTATTGGGCGGAAGCCATCTGGCCCGCCGATTACCACGTCGTAGGCACGCCATGAAGCACCGAAAAGTCGCACGTGGTATGCACCTCAGACTGCACGTACTATTTTCACACCACGACTGCGCATGCCAAGACGCAATTGGCGGGCGAGTAATTAGGCGTAATTGTCCCGCAGGTCGTTTGCATATAATCGGGGGCGTATTTAGTGACCCGTTACGGCAGCCAACAGCGGAACAGCGAGCGGCCGTGGTAGCTTATGAACGCACCGATTTGAGCGGTCTAAAGAGGTAAGATTATTCGTGCTGGCGCATGCACGAGGGAAGCCTGGTATGAGGATACCGTCAGCGTCAGCATGCGTGCGCCACAAGGTGAACGGTTCGTACGGCATCAGACACTATCGTCTTTTTGTGCTCCTGTTAATAGGTAGGCAGGAGTGCCTTTTCATACCGTTAGTACGTTAGGTTTCCGATGCGTAACGAAGGTCGGGATGGCAAAGCATGTTCGATGGATCCACTCCTTGCCCTTTTTGCTCTTTTTATAGGTCTTTCACTTTGGAATACAGTTTGTCCTGAAATTCCCATAAGGCAAGTAGCAAAGCTAATCACGTTTCAGGGCATTCTATGGCTAGCTATAATTAGGCTAGACTAGTGGAACTAGCCACGCGATAACAGCTACTTAGTTTGAATGAACACTATTTAAATACATAAATGACTAATATAATGTGTACTTTCGCACTGCAGAATATGGAACGAGGACGACTGAAATTCAATTTCCCAGAATGAAGAGCAAAAGGTCCGAGCATCATGTTGCAATTTGTGTACGAAAGCGATACATGAAAAGGCATGGCACATACATCGTACATAAAATAATGGTGCTGGTCTGTTCTGAAATATTTTTTGACAAGAGGCGATGGCAGCCTCGTTCATGCATTGTAACGATATACGTGTGCCATGAACGTGTACTATGTGTGGAATTAGGGATAAATCTTGTTTGGTAAATTAAGGATCTTTATGCGATATCGTCTATATGCCTCTTTCACATAATGCTATACTCTACAAGAATTCCTAGAAATTGAACATACTGAAATTTATTGATTCGTACTTGGTTTATTTTAAGTTCATATCTTTACTAAACTTGGATTAGTGAACTAGAAATGTGAGTGAATGTCTCAAGTCCTAATTACACGTGACGAACTCAATCAATAGTGTGGTCAAAGTTCCTCTTACACATGTGCATTGGTTTTCTTTACGTTTCTAAGATGACATGTGCTTTCATGTTTTCTGCACCTACTTAGGCGATCACCACAGTCCGCCCGCTCAACCCGAAATTTGACAACGCTGCTTCAATTAGCAAGGAAAGAATTCCTGAACGTATCTAATAAATTGGTGTCAACAGATGACACTTCTATCACACACATTGCAGCATGAAAATGCATGCACGCCGGGAGACACCAAGGGCACACGACTAGTCCGACTTACGGTCTGAACATCACGTGCCGGCGTCTGCGTTGTCTGGTCGGCGTCGTTCTGGAAGTGGCTGCGCAGCAGCTTGACCGACGGCAGGCTGGGCGGCAGGTCCGAGCCGCCCGAGCCGAGGCTCTCGCGTCCGTCGGGGCTGGGCCGCTGCTCCAGGTGGGCCGACTCGCCCACGTCCACCCAGAGCGGCTGGTGGTCGGCGGGCGGCGACGGCGCGCTGCCGGGCCGCGGGTCGGCCGGCGCCGGCGCCGGCGCCGGCGACGACGGCCCGCTGCCGACGCCCACCGTGTCTGGCGTGGGCGGCGCCGCCGGCGGCGTGGCCGCCAGCGAGCGCGACCGGCGGCCGCCGCCGGCCAGCTCCTCGCTCGACCTGCTCAGCAGCTGCATGCGCTCGATGGCCGAGCGGACGGTGCCCTCGGGCGGCAGCTCGCCGGAGTCTGGCGAGCCGGGCGAGTCGGCCGGCTCGGGCGCCGGCAGCGACTCGGCGCTGACGCCGACGGAGCCGGCGGCCGAGGCGCGGCCCGACAGCGGCGGCAGGTGCTCCTCGGACAGCCCGCTCGCCGGCCGAGACGCCGCCTGCGGGTCGCCGTCGGCGCCGTTACCGTTGGTGCTCATGGCGGCGCCGCGCGCTCGCTGCCCGCTTGTGGTGCACTGCAGTCTCCGCGCGGCGGGGGCGCGCACCGCGACAGTGGCGCCGCCGCCGGCGGAGACGACAGACTGCACGGCGGGCGAATTTGACGCCCGATTGCGTTTTTCGTTCACGACCAAGAAGTGACCGAAACGAAGCATTCAGTGCAGCGCGGCCGGCGCCGGTCCCGTTAGCCAACACAGCCCGCGTGGCGGGCGGCCGGAAGACAGTTCGCACTGAATGCCGGCCGTTGAAATAATTGGAGTTTGGCACGGAGCGTTTGACACTCGGGACTTCCCTAACGGAAAACCAATGAACCGGCACGGGTGTGAGCATCTGGCCGGTGACTGACAGCCAGAATATGGTGTCACTGAGCGAGTCACAAATGGTCACTCATCTTCGGCAACCCCCTTACCCACTCACTGTCTCTATCGTCGTCTCTCTGACTGACTCTGACTCTGACTCTGACTCTGACTGTCTGTCTGTCTGTCTGTCTGTCTGTCTATTTGTTCAAAATTCACACAACTAGTGAACAATGCGTGACATAGAATGCCAGTCATGCATATCGCAGGCAGCTTTCATCAACCATCAACACACACACAAGACATGATCAGCACGAAACTCTCCCCGAACGATAAAATAAGTAGAAAATGTTCCCATGTGTATGTATCCTTTCCACTCGTTGCCGTGGACTGGTGCCATAAATTTAGAACATGCGGTCACACCTAGATGTAATTCAGCTTATCAAATTGAGACTGACGCAGATATTTGATTCAGCACCCATGCAGAGTTGGCACTATGCTAAAGTGATACAAACTGATAAAAGAAACGAAATCGATGTTGCGACAACAGGCATAGCCATGCACTCTCATGAACACAATATAGGAGCCAAATTCGACAAAATGAAACCTCAAGCCAAGGTGGGGCACATCGCAAGGCCAACGGTCGAAAAATAGGCCAAGGATAATCAGACAAATATCATTGAAATGTCAGTGTGATGTGCACAAACACGGATCGCAGACATCAGACGAGAGGATGACACGTGACCGGCC
The DNA here is from genome assembly GCA_034440575.1 of Imbricaverruca yamaguchii. NCBI lineage: Eukaryota > Metazoa > Arthropoda > Thecostraca > Neoverrucidae > Imbricaverruca > Imbricaverruca yamaguchii. The sequence continues at coordinate 923,473 of JAOTOL010001530.1, read as the reverse complement.
AGCCCAACTTGCGAAATTGAGCGGTCAATCAGTGGGGAACAGTGGAGGAAAAAATATCACAGAGGATCCGTCCTGGCGCCAATTCGAAAAGATTCCAGCCAATAATGTAGCGGCATGTGAAACGGAGAGGAAAAGGAAGGCCAGGAGGTATGGTAAATACTTGGCATCGATGGATGAATACAGGGTTTGAAAAGCGCAATAGTGACACAATCAAAATAAGAAAATACAGTCACCCGGCTCTGCAGAACAGCTGAAGTTACACCAACAAAAGAGGCAATAGTGATATGGAAAGAGGAAACCGTCACATGATCCTGACGGGGGTTCACCACCGACCAAAGGCAATGTGATACGGCAGTAAAAACCGTCACATGATCCTGACGGGGGATCACGTGGGGATCACTATGGACCAAATAAGGAATCCGATAACGTGCATAGAAGAACTTACAGCCAGTTGTTTGACTAAATGTAAATGCTTTTTTATAGTTTACTATTCTTGATGAGATATATTTGAATTGTGCTACCCACCCGTAAGCAGATGTTGCCAGAATGCTTACATATTTGTATTTTCGCGGGTATCTGTGAACAAACTGATGCCTTCTCCACATTGTCAGGTTATGCAGGTACGGTATGGAGGGGAGATGTCATGATACCACATACATCACACGTGCGAAATTAACTGGCATGCAGAAAGAAGGGCGCGGTACGAAAACAGTAGTCTCCCAATAATCATGCATAACTTGTGTTGTCATCTGCCTGGTTGAAACACAACAGAGCAACCCCATTCGATATAAAATGTAAAAGTAAATGCGTGTCGCAGTATGCAGCCGCGCAACTCTTCAACGCAAACTCACAGAACGCCCGCACACCACAACTGCCGGAAACTTACTGGCAATCTTGTGACAGTTCCAGGCGGGCGGCTCGAGCACGGTGTAGATCTCAGTACGGCATCCGGGGACGGGAATGTAGCCGCTTACATATTGTGCCGCTGATTCAACCAACCAACCGTTCATCCAACCAGCCAACCAACCGTCCACTGTCGTGTGTTGAGTACAGTTCGGGTGCACGTGCGGTTGAGGGGGTGCGGTGCGCTGATAGTGCCGGCGACAGAATGCCCTTTAAAAAGTTACTGCCCTTCGCAGAGGCTCCGTCAAACCGCCTAGCACGGATGTCCGGGGGGGGGGGGGGCTACGGTGGACCAATAGCATTGAGTGACAGGGACGGCGTTAGTGGTCGGGGTGTCGCAGCACGTGAACTGTCTGCCCGAGGGGACGGTAGGGCAGACCAGTAGTACCGAGCGGCAGGGACAGGGAGACGGCAGGGACGGCGTTAGTGGCCAGAGTATGGCAGCACGTTAGCTGTCTGCCCGAGGGGCCGGTAGGGCAGACCAGTAGTACCGAGCGGCAGGGACGGCGTTAGTGGCCAGAGTATGGCAGCACGTTAACTGCTCGTTTGTACAGGGGCGGCAGGGTGGACCAGTAGTACCGAGCGGCAGAGACGGCGTTAATGGTCCGGGCGTCGCAGCACGTGAACTGCTTGTCTACCGTCGGTGCTCAGATTTAAGTTCGATGTTAACTTGCACGCCAATTAGCTGTACTTGCATACAAGATCACAAGAACGATTGTACTTGTACTTTTGGTGAAAGTAAGATAAACATCCATCCCTCTATATCGACAAGGAACCATAGCTAAGCAAAAACAAACTAACCAACGAACTGAATTTGCTTGCGGCTAGATACAGAAGACCACCATCGCATGATTATGTCCGAACGGGAGCATACCCTACCAGAGGCTGGAGTCGACGGAGTCTTCTCTCCCCGTGACGACGGGCCCGAACAGATGCAAAGCGGACGGCAGACTATCGAGTCAAATGAAAGTAGCCATTGCTTGGCGACAACGGAACGTCTCGGTCACGATGCTGGGATCTGTCAGCTGCGAAGGCCATGGGCGAGACCGGAAGGGGGCACGGCACCGGAACGGGATGTCACCGCCCTCTGATCCGATTTCGACTGGTAGCCAATGACCGTGGTTACCAAGCCTGTGTGTTGTGACCGATTGGTCACAGTATCGACCACGCTCTACGCACCTCATCGACCCAGCTGCCGGTCAGCGTCAGCAGCTGCCGGTCAGCGTCAGCAGCTGCCGGCCAGCGTCAGCAGCTGTCAACCAGCGTCACCAGCTGCCGACCAGCTTCAGCAGCTGCCGGCCAGCATCAGCAGCTGCCAGCCAGCGTCAGCAGCTGCCGGCCAGCGTCAGCAGCTGCCGGCCAGCGTCAGCAGCTGCCGACCAGCGTCAGCAGCTGCCAGCCAGCGTCAGCAGCTGCCGACCAGCGTCAGCAGCTGCCGGCCAGCGTCAGCAGCTGCCGGCCAGCATCAGCAGCTGCCGGCCAGCGTCAGCAGCTGCCGACCAGCGTCAGCAGCTGCCGGCCAGCGTCAGCAGCTGCCGACCAGCGTCAGCAGCTGCCGGCCAGCGTCAGCAGCTGCCGACCAGCGTCAGCAGCTGCCGACCAGCGTCAGCAGCTGCCGACCAGCGTCAGCAGCTGCCGGCCGCCATCTGTGGCGAACTCTCCCGGACGCCGCCGCCGCCGCCGCCCGCCGCCGCTCGCCGGCCCGAACGACTGAGCGGCAATCTCCGCCGCCGACGTCATCACGCGACATCGCTCGCCGAGCCGTTCCCAGGCCGGAGGAAGCCCGGCGTGCCACACAATCGTGCCACCACGGTGTGTGGGGGTGGTGGGGGTGGGGGGTGACTGGTGAAGATGAGTCACAGCCAGGGGAGGAAGAGCGATTTTTAGGCGCGCCAGACCATAAAGGTCATTTGCGCCGCCTTTAAAGCGCATACGTTACATGTCTGTCCTCAAAGCGAGTGTTTGCAAGCAAAGTGCAGGCAAGTGTACATTTACGTTAAGGGAGTTTTACGTTGTAGCGTGTGCGATGCTTTTGGTGCCGAAGGCGGGGGCTGGTGCGGACATCTCCCCGATGTCTAAACGGTTTTAGTTTGACTTTACTCCCCCACAAGGTAATTTGTAGTTGGTTATTGGTGGTGGTAGTTACTTGTTTTTACCATACGCCGACCTTTGAGTCATGTAGCGTCGCCAATCTCTCACGCCGATTAGTTGCGGGTGATGAGTAGCGACAGGTGAGGCTCGAACCCACACTCTTTCGATTGTGAGACGGGCAACTTACCCCTAGACTACACGACCCCAATTTGTAGCTGGGGTGGGGGTGAGCGACAGGCGTACCGCCACGGTAGGCGGACCGGCGGGGGCGGAATTCAACCGGCGCCAATGTCGTCCCGCGACAATCACGAACAATCAGCGGTTCCGCCAGGGACCGCCAAGGGGGGGGGGGGGGGGCCGCTGTCGACAACAAGGAGGTTCCGCTGTCGGGACAAGTAGAACCTCGCCGCGTCATCACGGCTCACTGGGCTCAATCGCTCGCTCGCTCCCAAATCAGAGCCGTGTCGGCAGCTGGAGCACAAGAAAGCCGCACAGACTGGTCAGTGCAGAGATAACATCTTAACATCTCAAATGTCGCTCTCACGTCGCCACCCCGGCCGGCAGCAGCTTCGAACGGCATTGCGGCCACCGAGGTCGGTCACGGTCGAACGGCCGTGACACCGGAATAGTGACCGGTCAGCAGGTCACCGGGCGGTGGTCGGCCAGCAGGGCGCCAGGACAGTGACGTGTCACCGGATCGGTGATGGATCATCAGCCATCAGTTGCCTGGCACCGGCTAAGTGGTCGATTGCCGGGTCAGTTACCGATCACCGGATCAGTGGCCGGCCAGTGATTGGTCACCGGATCAGTGGTAGGTCATGAGGCGCGTGACCAATCATCGGGTCAGTTACCTGCCATCAGTTCACCAGGTGGAAGCCCTTCCACGAGACCGCCAGACTACTGACGGCTCAGCTCGCCAAACCAGTGACAGGTCCCCAGATCACCAGACAAGTGGCAGGTCCCCAGCTCACCAGAGCAGTGACAGGTCCCCAGCTCACCAGACAAGTGACATGTCCCCAGATCACCAGACAAGTGACAGGTCCCCAGCTCACCAGAGCAGTGACATGTCCCCAGCTCACCAGAGCAGTGACATGTCCCCAGATCATCAGACCAGTGACAGGTCCCCAGCTCACTAGAGCAGTGACATGTCCCCAGATCACCAGACGAGTGACAGGTCCCCAGCTCACCAGAGCAGTGACATGTCCCCAGATCACCAGACAAGTGACAGGTCCCCAGCTCACCAAGCAGTGACAGGTCCCCAGTCATCAGACAGACAGGTCCCCAGCTCACCAGAGCAGTGACAGTCCCCACACCAGAAAGTGACAGGTCCCCAGCCACCCAACAGTCCCCAATCACAGACAAGTGACAGGTCCCCAGCTCACCAGACAGTGACAGTCCCCAGATCACCAGAAATCCAGACGAGTGACAGGTCCCCAGCTCACCAGAGCAGTGACATGTCCCCAGATCACCAGACAAGTGACAGGTCCCCAGCTCACCAGAGCAGTGACATGTCCCCAGATCACCAGACAAGTGACAGGTCCCCAGCTCACCAGACCAGTGACAGGTCCCCAGCTCACCAGACAAGTGACAGGTCCCCAGCTCACCAAGCCAGTCACCATCGCCGGACCACTGGCCGGTCAGCGGTCGGCGGCCGAGCGTGCGGGCCGCGTCACGCCGCCCGTCACGGCCGCCGACTCGTGACGGGAGGCGTCACGGCGCGTCGGTGCCGTCACGCCCCTCCCCTGCCCCGTCACGCCCCTCCCCTGCCCCCTCACGCGGCACCTCAGCGGCTGGCGGACCGCCGCTGGCCGAACGCTGCACAACGCCGACCGATCTGGAGGCAATTCCTCAGGTGGCGTGGCGCTCAGCGGCTGGGTAGCCCGGCAACATCGAGGCGGACATGAAGACACACCGGTTGGACTGGGAAGTTTGGGAAAACCGTGGTTCGCTGTTCACTGTTCGCCCTCCAGGGCAGCAAAGCCACACCGGCGGTAACCACAACGGTCCCTGAAGTTGCGCTGCCTCGTGAGTTTACGACCGAACGGTGAACTCGGTGGAAAGAGGCGAGCTGGCTTAGTGGCTACCGGGTCGTTCAGTTTATATGCGTGGTCTCCTACGACCTTACTAGCTCTATTGTTCGGATAAGCACACCATTCGGCAGTGCTTCAAATGGAATACAGCTTACCGAACGGATAATGGGATCTGCGGAGTGAACGGGAGATATTGGGATGGTGTACCGCTGCACTGGGAACCGCGCTGCGCATTTGTGTCCCACTCTCCAACTTGGATGAATTCCAATGCATCAGACTTATACATGGTGACGCAACTAAGGGATGACAAAATGGGCATGAAATTTTGTGGCCAGAGTTGTCCCTTCTGCACCATGGCCAGATGTAAGGGGACAAAGGAGCCACGCCCACAGGAACCAAAGGGGTCATCCCCTGAAGAGGCCGACTTTTGCCGATATTTTGCGCTAAGGTGGCATGTTTTCGAAATCTGAGAATATGTTATGAGATAAATATTATCTTAAATACACCCGACGAATGTTAGCTATTCAAATCTCATAAGATTTCCCAAATATGATATTTTTAATTGTCCCCCAAGCCCGACTTCTGGATCCGCCCATGTCCTCCACTGATGGCTGTCCGTCAAACTGTGTCCCTTCTCCCATCACCGGCCTTCCCAGCACGTGGAAGGCAATTTTGGCTCCGTCCCAGCATATATGTCCATGATTAATCAATACAACAAGCCATTACGCTCCAGTTCTTTGTGTTAACCAGCCACTCATCCAATACATGGATAATTTGTGTTACATTTAATTGAGGCCAATCGACGGGCTCCAATAGTGGTGAAATCGTCTCCTCAGATGAAATCTCCTCCGGTACGCTTAACGCTCACCCTGTCAACAGTCAGCTAATGCCACCCGATCCCACGTCTTCCTTTGAATCAGCCGGCCAACAAGATCAAATCCTATGGATTTGGAGCGCCGCATCGTTGACGCTGCGCGCGCCCGGCCGCGACGTCGGCAGATGCGCCGGCGCGCGCCGGCAGAAGTGTGACGGGACGAACGGGGTCGCGGACGACACCAGCTGACCGACATCAGTCGCCAGCTGGCCGAGCACGCGCAGCCGGCAGCCGGCAGCCGGCCCGTCGGCAGCCGGCGCCGCCATTAGCCTACTGAAGCCGCCGCCGACGCGGCGCGGCGGGCGCTCTCGTGCTCTCTTGCGACAGTTAGTCATTAGGGTTTTAGAGCGCATCAACTGCAGTTATACAGTGCCCGTTGGTTGGTTATTGGTCTTGCGACACATCGACCGTTGAGTCATGTAGCGTCGCCAATCTCTCACGCCGATTGGTCGCGGGCGAAGAGTAGCGACAGGTGAGACTCGAACCCACAACCTTTCGATTGTGAGACGAGCAACGGTCGTAAGCATCTCTAGGGGACGAGCAGCCTAGCAACCCTAGTCTGCTCGTCCCCTTACAGTGCCCATTATCTTGCGACACGTTCAGCTGCCAGGCGGCGTGGCGTCGCCAAACTCGCACGCCGATTGGCCTCGCGGGTGGACTCGGCAACTCCGCCGGCTGCAGGATTCGAGCCCACGATCTTGCGGCCGAGAGTCCAACGCCCTACCGACTGAGCTGCCGCGACCCCGCAGCGGAAGCCCACGCGTGCATGTCGGCACTGTCACATAATGAATGGAGACGGTAATGAAACACGGGCGCTTTGATTTATCTGTTCGCAGCTCGGTTCTGTAAGGCTGCACACAAATTGTAAACACCGTACAGAATGGAAATGACCCATTAAACAGCCGTTATCGCTTGCACTTGATTTCATATTTAACGTGTTCATTTTAGCGAAGTGATCATGCTTACACCAATTGCCACTCACCGCCGGGGAATGTAGGAGAGTAAATTGCAGCGTCCACGTGCTCATTAACAGTCGAGATTCGCTCGTGCAATGGGGATGAACCACTCGTGGACTCGGTCGGCATAGCGGATAGTCACGAGAGTTTGACAGACAGTACACCGACAGACTGTAAGACAGAAACTGAAGTATGTAACTGTTGGGTGCATATACAAACGCGAAGGGCGACATAGATTGTGTGTGAGCCTATATCTCTGTCAGTGTCTGCGGTGACACGGTCCTCGTAGACAACCAGCTTCGGTGAGCGCGCTAGTAATTATCGAGCGATTAAGGTATTCATGCGTTTATGTGGAGGCATTTTGTACAAGGATCTGCGTGAGAAAAAAAAATCATAAATGCGCAGACAACGGCTATATAACTGCTAGCTGAATGGCGTGTTTCTTCAGATGCCAACAGAGTATGATAAGACAGCTGTCTTTTCACCATCACCGAGTTTTCTTTCCACTAGCTGCGTAAATGCCAAGTTCATACAGGGAGTCATGCTTAGCAATTGTATGGGGCCACATAACACCATACTCTCATTCGGAGATAGTCAGCCGGTCTCGCGCCAACCGGACTCGCGCCAACCGGACTCGCGCCACCTGTCTCGCGTCAAATGTTGCAAGGCGACAGCTCCCGCGACGGCGCGATGCTTCGTCGTGGACGAACAGTTCCAAAAGGCGGCGCGGGAAGCGCACGCGCTGGCGCTAAATCAGTGGACCGCAGGCGACAGATCGCCGGCGCGGCCGGCACCGGTGGAGCGCAGTCCACTGGCACCGGTGGAGCGAAGTCCACTGGCACCGGTGGAACGCGGTACACTGGCACCGGCGGAGCTCAGTCCACTGGCACCGGTGGAGCGCAGTCCACCGGCACCGGTGGAGCGCAGTCCACTGGCACCGGTGGAGCGCAGTCCACTGGCACCGGTGGAGCGCAGTCCACTGGCACCGGTGGAGCGCGGTCCACTGGCACCGGTGGAGCGCAGTCCACTTTCCACGGCGTCCCGCAGAAAAACTCGCCCCGACAGCAGTGCTCCACATTACGCTGGAGCGAGGCACCGCCGCGGCATCGCGTCATCAGCTACACACACCGACAGCCAGTTCCGCGGCATGGTCATGAGGCCAGCCAGCGACAATTATACGTAGGTCACTGACAGCACCAACTGAAGCTGGTTCGACAAACAGTTATAGTGCAGCCTTCATCGCCTGTACGAACAGTCACAAGCAGCCCCTCACAAGCAGCCCCCCGCCAAACACACACCTCAGTCAAACGAGGAGTATATAAAGATGTTGCATCCAATAGATGATAACGTAATACAGAACAGTGTGTACAATACCGAGAGGCAGTCGCAGAGCATAGAAAGAACAGCTGAGAAGATTCACAATGCGAATGCACAACATCTCAAAGTAGGTAAAGGATGAAAACAAGTTCGTTTTCGAAAGGAACAAAATACACGATGAAGATACGAGGCACTTGACGGTTATTTATTGGACTGCCCAAAGTACTCTCTACCTCGAAAAGGTAGGTAATTGGGCCCACAAGATGGCTATTTTGAGCACCTCGGATAATTCCTCAGTTTGAGGAAAACGGAGATGCAGACAGCGTTGGCGAAATATCCACTCTTCTTCCCAGAAAAAAATAGCAAAGGCATGCATTGCTCAACGTTAGAGTAGTACGAAGGGGAAGAAGCAACGACAAGAACACAGGACAGTTTCTGCCTCAGGACATTAATCTTAAAGTCCCTTTAGCTACCGTACATGGGCTGAAGGAGAGATGACGTAGGATGGCACCAAACTGCAGTCAAACGGCGTTCAATGGGGCGGTAGGGAAGCAATTTATCACGTCAATAGACGATGCGACCAGCGCAATGCTTGGGCATAATAACTTGACGAGGGCTAACATCACGAATTCGCAATGAACATCGATGAAGACTAAGGAGAGGAAGGAGAGTTTGTGGTGCATGCAGGCTGGTATAAACGAGAGTGCGGTGAAAACTAAGTTCAGTGCAGTGCGCTTTCGGTGCGGTGAAAATTAATTAATTCAAACCCACAATGCTTGACTTCATCTGCGTTGCGGCACAGTGAAACATTCTTACGTCGCGACCCTACTCCACGACCATACTCCGATTGAGATATCGTGTATCCATTTTCAAGCCACTCGGAGAATGACACCTTGCAAGTTTACATCGGGATGCAACAAAAACAATATTGATATCGTTCTCATATTTAGGCGGCACTTCCATTCCTGGCCAATTTGAAATAGTTCGCTCTAAACATCATCTTCAGCGTGCTTTTCTCGAACGATTTCAGTATCGCTACAAGTGCAAATACCGGAGAAATACGAGGCCATGATATCAAACGATGTGTTTGATGCTTGACCGACGTGAACTTTGCAAAATATGTCATGTTTATGGTCATCCCCATTCGCAAACAATGCGCCACGTTAGGTTGTCGGACAAAAATCGGTGACACAACGGAGCAGAGGGTGGACTAGAACTGAAGCGAAGTTGACGAACGGTTTAAGCAAGATCGAGACAGGTGGCAGTGGCTGGCTCCAGTAATGCCTCAGTAATGTTAGTTAAGCAAATAACATACATGACAAGTGGAGGACGCATGGAGACAATGCACCCGAGGTAAATAGAGTAAAAGATTCACGTCCCATGCCAGAGAGGCGACCCAGATCGTTCCCGGAAGTAACACGAAGTACTGCGAAGACTTCGTGTCATTGTATGTCCAACAGATGAGTGATGCGTAGTGTTTCGGATATAAAAGTGCAACTTCAAATGGGGCGACGGAAACTCACTTGGAGCTCCAGGTGGGAACGATGAAGACTGTTCAGGACCCTTCGTTCTTTTTTAGAAACAAAAATAGATTTTCCGACATGAATAGACACTATTCCAAAGATATTGCACGTGTGGTTGTCTCTCCTGATGAAAAAAACATCCTATCCCACAAAAACAATTTCTCTCAAAGCACGAGGCGCCCTAACATCCAAATAACCAAGCAATCTCTTAAAGCACTCTCGCGCTCTTGCTCAAAGACTCATCAAATCACTCCCTGTTCCAAACTGCTGTGGTCCCGGATGTACAACTGTGAAACAGGCGGATACCCGAAGATGCGTGTCACCATGGCGACGGTGGCGTCGATGTTCGACACCAGTGACTAGTGGGACTCGTGGCCGTCGCCTGTTGCATGGGAAGCGGCCACATCGACACCGGACGTCCACAGCATAGCTCCGCAACACACTCGCTGCGGCGGCGGACACGACGCAGGCGCGACGGCGAGATTCGGCGAAGCGACGTGCGGTCGCATGCCAACGTGAGCACGAACGCGCAGCACCGTTCACCCTCATCACAGCACCGTTCACCGTCATCACAGCACGGCGGAATTCGATCAGATCGGGCCGGCGCGGCCACCTAAGCCAGCATGCTGCCGCCAGTCGCGAAGACGCCCCTGCAGCGCAGAGTCCTGGCCAGGCTGCCCGCCGGCCGCGCCGGCCCCGTCCGCAGCGGCTCCAGCACCAGCTCCGTCACGGCCGCGTGCGTCGGCTCCGCGCGGAGCTCGCGCGAACTGCGAGTGCGCCCGGCGCCCGGCAGGCGGCAGAACAGTTCGTCGGGCGCCGGCCGGTACAGCGGGTTGGTGCAGAACTGGTGGCTGGCGCACAGGCTGCGGAACGGCCGCCGCCGGCAGAGCTGCGCCTCGACGCCAGTCAGCAGCTGGTGCAGGCGGCGCCGCCGGCTTACCTTTCGGCGCGCGGGCGGCAGGCTGCTCGAGCGGCCGTCGCCGCCGGCGTTGATGTAGTAGTCGCGCCGGTACCTGCCGGCCGGGCCACGCCGTGTGACGTGTACGTTACCTACCGAGCACCCTCAACATAGAACTCACCAGGGATACCGTGCATCTCTGCGTCAGGAACCCTGCGAACGGGCAGTCTCACAGCACCGCTGCGGGAATCTCACAGCACAGGACAGCACAGCTTCGCCGTGGGAGTTTCACAGCACGCCACAGCTCTTGATGTAGTGAACTCAGAGTACGATACAACTCTGTCACGAGGGTCTCAGAGCACCAGACTCTAACATATATTATACTCAGCTATAAACGACTGCAGCGAGGAGAGCTGCTTATACACTCATGCTAGTTAGTCAGTGATTAGGGTTTTAGGGCGCATCAACTGCGGTGGTTATACAGCGCTCAACAATCATGCTAATTTTCCGAGTTAGCTGCATGGCAATTAGCGTGTAGTATTGCGCCATCCCACGATAACCCTCACTGCCAATACTCACATTTCCGAGTCGATGGTTTTGAGACCGCAGTCGATCTTTTTCTCAGAGCTGGTGATGACTAGATCGTGGTCTGAGAAATCATCCCCGGAACTGAAAACAATAGTTTGGCTTAGTGAAGAGCCCACGCAGTCGTGCCACACCTTCACCCAGCGTTCGGTCCCGGTGGTTGTGGCTTTACGACACACTCAGCAGCTGAGGCCACACGGCGTCGCCCGCCTCTCACCCTGGCAGGAAGGGCGGGCGCCGCGGGAAGTCGAACCCCGTGCCTCTGACTTGCCAGACGCTCAGCTTAACCACTGAGCTACTGACACCCCAGCGGTCGGCCCCGCTGGACGCAAGTGGCCTGTCCCGACGGGTGGTAATTCTGCCACTACGGGTTTGCAGGGCTTTTTTGAGGCGTAACATAGATCACGTAAATACGTCAGCAGATTCCGCATCTATTCGACATTAGCAGTTTTCCAGAACTACACTATGCTAGTGTGGGCTCGGCTACTCTCCGACAATGATGCACAGATGTTTGTTTATTGGGTGGTTCACGACGTACTTTATGCACATTCACGGTTAATGGCGCTGCCCACACTGTTTCGCCGGTGGGCCGCGGGATACACAGATGTAGAAATGTTGATGTGTAGCAGTCAATCGCTTCCACCTGGTCCTTGTGCTTTGTCGTCTGAGGCCTATCTGGTGAGAACCGCATTGCAAGGGCACTGATACAATTGGAAAAATCGTCCGTAAAGCGACAAGCTTATGTAGTTGTCAACGATGACTAGCCATTGGCGAACAAGAAGGCTCCGCAGTTGCGAGGCATCGTTCAAAATGACGGTAAGCTGCAGAAGAATCACACAACAGCTTGAAGAATCGAACAGCCGGATTGCTCCATGTGTGACGCATCATGTACACCATGAAGCGTCCGCATCGGTGTACATGATGGTGTTGGAGTGTTGTACCGCAGTAAACAACCCAACACCGTCACCACGTCACACACGAAACCAGTTCTGATGCCGCCGCTGTCGCTGTGAGTCTGTGCAGTGTGACGCGTGTGACACAGAAATCGGCCGGTGGGGCCGGCCCCAGTTGGGTCCGTGACGCGTGTGACGTAGGGCGTGGCCCGTCGGACGCGTGACGTGAAGTCTGCCGGTGGGGCCGGCCCCAGTTGGGTCCGTGACGCGTGTGACGTAGAAGTCTGCCGGTGGGGCCGGCCCTAGCCAGGTCCGTGACGCGGGGGGCCCGATGGGGCTGGGGCCCCAGTTGGGTCCGTGACGCGTGTGACGCAGAAGTCGGGCGGTGGAGCTGGGCCCCCAAGTGGATCCGTAACGCGCGTGACAGAAGTCGGCCGGTGAGGCTGGGCCCCAGTCGGGTCCTCACCTGGTCAGCTGCGAGTAATAGCCTGTCCGGTCTGCCAGTCGACTGCGACGCTCGCGCACCCGCTCCAGAGTGTACGGGTTGTTGGGCATGTCCACCGCATTCTGCCACTTCCTGTACTCGCGCTCGGCGATGGAACCTGGGGTGGGGTTGGGTCAGGTCAGGTCAGGTCAGGTCGGGTCAAGTGAGCCATTGAAGAGATGTACCAACAGTTGGTTACGCCTTGCACGACATTGACCAGCTGCCAAGGGTTACCGATAGAAAGATCGCACACATATCGGTGGTCCGCTAGGCCAGAAGCAAACGTGGTTGAGGCTACTATTCTAGTAGGCATCGTTCGGCAATCCAACAACTTCAGACATATTTTCGGTCAAAGGCCGAGGCGCAGTCCGCATTTGTCTGCGCTCATCATGCAGTGGTGAGATACATCTATGGCGGCTCTTCAGCAGCCAGTGCCGGCGCAACTGTGCGCGTAATGCGCGGCTGCGAGGGGATTGCAGCAAAATTGATGGGGCGGACATCAAGTGTGCATTTGGCTATGGTCGGTCCTCCAGGTTATCAAGGTGTACACTGAAGTCTAGTCAGTCTAGTCAGTTTCGTGATCTACTTAAATATCACCAGAATACACTCTCTGGCTAGGTCCTATACTGCGACCCGGGTACTTCTTTTGACTGAATCTATAAACCTTCCATCGGGTTGGAGACTTTTCCTTTGCTAAGCCGTTACCATTGACCTGATCTGCAGCCAGGATTGCACCTGAGTGCAATCGCTGGCCTGATCTGTTCCCAAGTCACCTCAGCACTCTGTATAACCTGTTGGAACCCGTGGAAACACACCCGTGGCCCGACAGATCCTCGTCCGTACCCTCCCTGACCTGGCCGGTCGCAGAGTACAGCCTCTGACCTGATCTGGGCGGCGGCCGGCCGAAGTCCTGCTCGTCCGACTCGGAGTCGCAGCCGCCCTCTGTCGGCGAGCGTACCCTGGCCGGCCTGGCGTGCATGATGACCGAGTTGCACGCCTCCGCCAGGCTGGTCTCCTTCAGCGCCTCGTCCCGCGACGTGACGTAGCTCGGCGGTGACGTCACCTCGCGAGGGCGGGGCGCGGAGGCGGCCGTCTCGCGGCGTGGAGGCGACTCTGGAGTCTGCGGCGAGGTTGCCCAAGACAAAGCGTCACCAGGATGTACAGCGGGGTAAGATAGCAATATTATTAAAGGAGGGTGGCAAGAGATTGAGCTTTAAAAAATGTATGCCATCAGTGCGAATAATTGAAATCTTCCAAGGTGGAGGGAAAATCTTTAAACACCTTCCCCTTCCTCTGTCAGTTCCTCTATCACTACCACATATTTAATATAATAGTCCCAAATAATCCTGCAACATAATCCCACATTCCGCATATCTAATTATATAATATGAATATACGAGCATAAGCCGTACTATAAAGCACTAGTATAAAGAACACATTCCACACAAAACGATATTGCATGAATCTAACAATACCAAAATGGTGTGCAAACTAGGTCTTCGTTCTCAGTCGTATTGGGACCTCAAATCGAAAATAACAACATCACATTTGATCACAATCATGCTTCGCGGTTAGATCACGTATGCTCCGATCCGACTCTGCTGGATCGTCAATGTCTCCACCAGGGTTCATGGTCCACCCTCACTATCTGCACCCTCACTGTCCACCCTCACTAGCATTTGGCGAGTGCCACCTTATCGTGTGAACCATTGTCACCACACGAATCGACAAACAACCACCATCCGGGGAACTACCATCACCCTCCCGGAGCTGGCGGACCTGCACGACCTTTACGGGTAGTCGCACCAATGCCCTGTATTGGTGCGACGGGTAGTGTTGCCGTCTGATGCGCACCACTGCCCGTCTCACGGACCCGTCGGGTAATTACCACTGGCTCTGGCGGGGCCGCGCCCTGCGGCGGCTCGGGCCGCGGGGCCACCTCCAGCTCGAACTCGGCCTGGGCGGAGCCGAGGCTGTTGACCGCCTGCACGCGGTACCGGCCGGCGTCAGACGGCGAGACCGGCTGCAGCACCAGCACCCACTCACCGCCGCTGTGTCGCTCTGAAAACGTGCGGGGGGGGGTCAGCACCCACTGGCCGCCGCTGTGTCGCTCTGAGAAACGTGCGGGGGGTCAGCACCCACTCACCGCCGCTGTGTCGCTCTGAAAACGTGCCGGGGGTCAGCACCCACTCACCGCCGCTGTGTCGCTCTGAAAACGTGCCGCTGTGTCGCTGAAAAGGGTCAGCACCCACTCACCGCCGCTGTGTCGCTCTGAAAAGTGCGGGGGTCAGCACCCACTCACCGCCGCTGTGTCGCTCTGAAAACGTGCGGGTCAGCACCACTCACCGCCGCTGTGTCGCTCTGAAACGTGCGGGGGTCAGCACCCACTCACCGCCGCTGTTCGCTCTGAAAACGTGCGGGGGGTCAGCACCCACTCACCGCCGCTGTGTCGCTCTGAAAACGGGGGGGGTCACCCCCCCCCCCGCCCCTGTTTTCCTTTGAAAGGGGGGGGGGGTCAGCACCCACTCACCGCCGCTGTGTCGCTCTGAAACGTGCCGGGGTCAGCACCCTCTCACCGCCACTGTGTCGCTCTGAAAACGTGCCGGGGGGTCAGCACCCACTCACCGCCGCTGTGTCGCTCTGAAAACATGCGGTGGGGAGGGGTGTCAGCATCCACCCGCCACCTGTGGGCTCCGTGGAAGTGAGGGGTGTTAGCATAGCATCGAGTGCACCTCCGCCGTTTCTCTCCGAGGTACGAACGACCGTCGGTAGTACGATTCCCGTCAGTCTCAGAAATGGTAAAGTGATGCCATCATCTGCGTTTGCAACACGGCAAGGAACACCTCCCGAACGGCAAATGACTGCCTGCATAATGAACACAAACTGAGGACACTCGGCGCCACACCTTGATTCATGACCACGGATACTATGCTTCCAATGCAAAATATAAATGTTCTTAGTATGCTCTGGTACCAACGGAACATTATTGTTTGCACTAACCGGAAAAGGCTAAGTTCGAGACTTATTTTATATTTGGCAATATTAGTTACGCTATGAAATCATGGGCGTGAGTGCCAAGAACATGACTGGATTGGAGTGTGGCTTTACGACGCACTCAGCAGCTGAGGCCATATGGCGTCGCCTGCCTCTCGCCCTGGCAGGAAGGGCGGGCATCGCGGGGAATCGAACCCAAGCACATGATCAGAGTCTCCCGAGTGCCCGTCACGCTGACCTATGTTGACCGTGTGTGACAGCCGGATCGGCCGCTGTCCGCGCAGGAAGGTGACCCGCGGCTCCGGGTGTCCGGCCACGCGCAGCACCAGTCGCAGCGCACCACCCGTCACCACGCGCTGCTGCTGCTCCGGCACCACCGTCAGTGTCGGCCGCTGCGAGCTCCGGTTGGATGCCAGCACCTGCACCGCAGGGAGGGGTGAGCAACTGTACCACATGAGTGAGCAACTGCACCGTAGGACTGAGCAACTGTACCACAGGAGTGAGCAACTGTACCACAGGAGTGAGCAACTGCACCGTAGGAGTGAGCAACTGTACCGTAGGAGTGAGCAACTGTACCACGTAAGTGAGCAACTGCACCGTAGGAGTGAGCAACTGTACCGTAGGAGTGAGCAACTGTACCACAGGAGTGAGCAACTGTACCGTAGGAGTGAGCAACTGTACCGTAGGAGTGAGCAACTGTACCGTAGGAGTGAGCAACTGTACCGTAGGAGTGAGCAACTGCACCGTAGGAGTGAGCAACTGTACCGTAGGAGTGAGCAACTGCACCGTAGGAGTGAGCAACTGCACCGTAGAATGAGCAACTGTACCACAGGGTGAGAGAGAAACTAGCAACGTACCGTAGGGACCAGAACAACGACCGTAGAGAGCAACACCACAGGGTGAGCAACGCACCGTAAGTGAGCAACTGCACCGTAGGAGTGAGCAACTGTACCGTAGGAATGAGCAACTGTACCGTAGGAGTGAGCAACTGTACCGTAGGAATGAGCAACTGTACCACAGGAGTGAGCAACTGTACCGTAGGAATGAGCAACTGTACCGTAGGAGTGAGCAACTGTACCGTAGGAGTGAGCAACTGTACCGTAGGAATGAGCAACTGTACCACAGGAGTGAGCAACTGTACCGTAGGAGTGAGCAACTGCACCGTAGGAATGAGCAACTGTACCACAGGAGTGAGCAACTGTACCGTAGGAATGAGCAACTGTACCGTAGGAGTGAGCAACTGCACCGTAGGAGTGAGCAACTGCACCGTAGGAATGAGCAACTGTACCGTAGGAGTGAGCAACTGTACCGTAGGAGTGAGCAACTGTACCGTAGGAGTGAGCAACTGCACCGCAGGAGTGAGCAACTGTACCACAGGAGTGAGCAACTGCACCGTAGGAGTGAGCAACTGTACCGTAGGAGTGAGCAACTGTACCGTAGGAGTGAGCAACTGCACCGTAGGAGTGAGCAACTGTACCACAGGAGTGAGCAACTGCACCGTAGGAGTGAGCAACTGCACCGTAGGAGTGAGCAACTGTACCGTAGGAGTGAGCAACTGTACCGTAGGAGTGAGCAACTGTACCGTAGAAGTGAGCAACCGTACCTAGGAGTGAGCAACCGTACCACAGAAGTGAGCAACTGCACCGTAGGAGTGAGCAACCGTACTTAGCACTGTACCAAGATAGGTCAGTACCTGCACCACCGAGTGGGCTCAGTACCTGTACCAAATGGTGGGCTCAGTACCCGCACCACAGGGTGGACTCAGTACCCGCACCACAGGGTGGACTCAGTACCCGCACCACAGGGTGGACTCAGTACCTGCACCACAGGGTGGACTCAATAACCACAGGGTGGGCTCAGTACCTGCACCACAGGGTGGGCTCAGTACCCGCACCACAGGGTGGGCTCAGTACCCGCACCACAGGGTGGGCTCAGTACCCGCACCACAGGGTGGGCTCAGTACCTGCACCACAGGGTGGACTCAGTACCCGCACCACAGGGTGGGCTCAGTACCCGCACCACAGGGTGGGCTCAGTACCCGCACCACAGGGTGGCACCGTACCCGCACCACAGGGTGGCTCAGTACCCGCACCACAGGGTGGGCTCAGTACCCGCACCACAGGGTGGCGGCCGCACCACAGGGTGGACTCAGTACCCGCACCACAAGGTGGACTCAGTACCCGCACCACAGGATGATGACAGTGTGGGCCATAGACGAGTGATCAGTATGTGACCCACCTGTACGTGGTCAGTGGTAGAGTTCCAAGACAGTGGTCTGAAATGCAGTAGCCACATGGCTGTTGACCTCGCAGCAGAAAGACGTATCCACTCGGATGTCGATGCAAGTGCTTAAAGTAGTGACAGCTCGCGATGAGATTGGTTTGTAATGAGGTTAGGTGTTGGCGCCATAACAGTGAAGTGGTATCGGAGTTCTGGACCTATTCTGAGGCTGAATTGACGCAAAAGCCCTGCAGGCACCTTCAGACTGAAGTGAAGTGAAGTAAAACAGACACTAAGTATTGGTACCAGTACTAGTTATACAGTACAGTATATCTCAGTACTCAGTACTAAGTTTCAGAGGATGAAGTGATACCAGGTACCAGTACCCATATTAAGGTTGAAGTGGTGCCAGATCTCGGTACCTACCCTGATGTTGGAGAAATGTTAGCATCCGAACCCACCCTGAGATTCAAGTAGTATCAGGTCCAGCTACCCACCCTGAAGTTGAAGTGGTGCCACGTCTCAGTACCCACCCCTAGGCTGAAGTGATGCCACATCTCAATACCCACCCTGAGGCTGAAGTGGTACCACTTCTCAGTACCCACCCTCAGTTTGAAGTGGTGCCATATCTCAATACCCGCCCTGACGTTGTAGCGGTGCCACGTCTCAGTACCCACCCTGAGGGTAAAGCCACGTACACCCAGTAAAGTGTCCACGTCTCAGTACCCACCCTCAGGCTGAAGTGGTGCCACGTCTCAGTACCCACCCTGACGTTGTAGCGGTGCCACGTCTCAGTACCCACCCTCAGGCTGAAGTGGTGCCACGTCTCAGTACCCACCCTCAGGCTGAAGTGGTGCCACGTCTCATACACCCTACGTTGAGGGGCAGTCTCAGTACCCACCCTGACGTTGAAGCGGTGCCACGTCTCAGTACCCACCCTCAGGCTGAAGTGGTGCCACGTCTCAGTACCCACCCTCAGGCTGAAGTGGTGCCACGTCTCAGTACCCACCCTGACGTTGTAGCGGTGCCACGTCTCAGTACCCACCCTGACGTTGTAGCGGTGCCACGTCTCAGTACCCACCCTGACGTTGTAGCGGTGCCACGTCTCAGTACCCACCCTCAGGCTGAAGTGGTGCCACGTCTCGGCGCCGCTCGACACCACCAGACACGAGTAGCGGCCCCCGTCGCGCCGCGACGCGTCGTACAGCACCAGGTGGTGGTGGCTCCGCTGGGGGTACATCTCCAGCCGCGCCGACGGCTCCAGCACCTGACCATCGCGCAGCCAGTGCACCTCTGAGGGCGCGACAGTCGCCACAGGTCAGATGGGCCGCGCACCACCGACATTATATGCCTTTCTGGCGTCCATAACAGCCAGCCAGACGACGGGGATGGCCGAGTGGCCATTCCCGCCATAGCAGCCAGCCAGCTGCAACTTCAGGGGAAGCACAGCGATCCGTCAGCCGGCGCTGAGTCGACGGCCGAACATATTCGTTTGTTTGTTTGTTTATTGGGTGGTTCACGACGCACTGTATGCACATTCACGGCTAATGGCACCACCCACACTGTTTCGCCGGTGGGCAGCGGGATTCGGAAATGTCTTGAGCGGCGCTAGTGTCGAACCGGAGACCTTTGGTACCCATAACCCGACACCTTAACCACTCGGCCATCCCCGCCGTCTGGCTGGCTGCTGTGGACGGGTATGTCAGTTCATCAGACCTCTCGGTACCATGGGTGGTGAGCCTGTGTACCTGTGATAAGTGCTTACCGTACGGTATTGTAGTGGCCATAGCCACTTGGCCGTAAGCATTTTAAGATCTGAGAAAGGTGGAGAAGGTGTAGGTACTAATGGCACAGAAAGAAAAGTAAAAAAGCAAATCAGCGAGCACATCTTCTCATGAGAAAGTAGCCGTCCTAGAACACTGCACGTCCAGGGGTATTGAACAGATCGAGGCTTGTCGATACAAGAGAACTTGCATATGAAACTAAACTGATATGTCAAATGAACAAGAGTTGCTACCTCCTTGAGCTGATCCACCACAATTCCAAGGAAATGGTAGATGCAAAATTAATGTGAAGGCAAATTAGTAACGGCGGAAATATCCCCTGTCCCTCCCTCGCCAAGAATGACCTGCTGACCGCCTTCGTTGCGCTGACACTGACCTGCAGTCTCATCAGCGGTCAGCCGACAGCGGAACTGGACCGTGCAGCCGGCCTGGGACACCACCTCCGTGCACGAGCCGGCGGCCACCGAGCCCGGCGGCGGCCAGGCGACTCCCACCACGCCGCCCACCCCCGGCGGCGGCGAGCGGGACGGGCTGCGCCGGGACGGGAGGTCCGGCGGGCCGAGCTCGACCGGCGACGGCGAGCGCATCTTCTGCGGCGGTCGACCCGACAGCGGCGTCTGTTGCGCGTGCGAGCCCGCCGCCCGCCGCCGCAGTGGCGGGTCGGCCGTCGCCGCGGGCGCGCCCGGCGTCCGCTGCGGCGAGCTCGACGGCGACGCTTGCGCGGCCGCCCGCACGATGGCGCGGTGCTTTCTGTAGATCAGCTCGGCTTCCGTGAGCGTCTCCGCGTCGGCCGGCGGCGGCGGCGGCGGCTGGGCGGCCTCCTGCCGGCGGTCCTCGCCCTCCCGCTCCCGGCCGAAGACCGCCAGCTGGGGCGAGATCGCCTCCGCGTACGTGGCGTCCTCCGCACGTGGCCGCGCCGCCGGACGTGCCGTGTCGTGGGGCGCGCCGTGTCCGGCCACGTCCGCGGCGTCGGGGTCGGTCGGCCGGGCTCCGGTCGGGGTAGTAGCGCCGCCGCGTCGCGGCCCGTCCTCCTCCGCCAGCAGTTCCCTGTTGTAGGGCGGTAGAGTATGGACCCAACACGTCTGATTGGTTGGTTGGCTATTGCTTTTAAGACACAGCTACAGTTGATTCATGTAGTGTCGCCAATCTCTCACTCAGATTGGTCGCGAGCGAAGAGTTGCGACAGGTGAGACTCGAACCCACAACCTTTCGACTGTGAGACGAACAACTTATCCCTAGACTACTCGTCCCCCAACACGTCTGACACTTGATAAAGACTGGCTTGGCGTATTCAGTGGGTAAACCACGAGTATTTGTTTGGTTCCTCAGAGCTGTCACATAAGGCCTATAATGGTCGGAAATTCGCTGTACCTTTGTGGGAAGATCAGTTATAGACCGGGTATAGATGGTACCAGATATAGATGGTATCAGGTATAGATGGTACCAGGTATAGTTGGTACCAAGAATAGATAGCACCAGACATAGATGGCTCCAGGTATAGATTTCGCCGTCTGTGCCTGACAAAATTATTTCACTGATGCAATTAGCTTGCAAGAAGGTTGCGCACAAAAATTGCACGCATGATGAAAATGACGTCACAATAAATAGTCCGGAGGCTAAGTGCGTAAGACACTGCAGCGGGGGATGTTCACACGGGCCGCTTAGTCATGCGCCAGGTGGCGATTGTGGCAACGTACACTTTACGACTTGGTGGCCTGCCTAGTGACTCTATGTTAGCCGAGGTGGCGGTGGCGGTGTTGGCGGTGGAGGAGGTTGGTCCACGCACCTCTCGGGGCTGCCCACCCTGCCGGTCAGGTAGCGGTCCCGGTCGGCGTAGCTGGCCGCCCTCAGTCGCTCGGTGATGTCGGCCGGCGAGATGGGCGGCCAGTCGTCCAAACTGGTGTTGGAGCCGCGCTCCGACAGGTCCGACAGCTCGTCCACATCACTGGAAGGGGAACGTCATCGTCCACATCACTGGCGGGGCGGGAGGGGAACGTCATCGTCCACATCACTGGCGGGGCGGAAGGGGAACGTCATCGTCCACATCACTGGCGGGGCGGAAGGGGAACGTCATCGTCCACATCACTGGCGGGGCGGGAGGGGAACGTCATCGTCCACATCACTGGCGGGGCGGGAGGGGAACGTCATCGTCCACATCAGTGGCGGGGCGGAAGGGGACCGTCATCGTCCACATCAGTGGCGGGGCGGAGGGGAACGTCATCGTCCACATCACTGGCGGGGCGGAAGGGGAACGTCATCGTCCACATCACTGGCGGGGCGGAGGGGAACGTCATCGTCCACATCACTGGCGGGGCGGAAGGGGAACGTCATCGTCCACTTCACTGGCGCGGCGGAAGGGGAACGTCATCGTCCACATCACTGGCGGGGCGGAAAGGGAACGTCATCGTCCACATCACTGGCGGGGCGGAAGGGGAACGTCATCGTCCACATCACTGGCGGGGCGGAAGGGGAACGTCATCGTCCACATCACTGGCGGGGCGGAAGGGGAACGTCATCGTCCACATCAGGGCGGAAGGCGGGGGGGGAACGTCATCGTCCACATCACTGGCGGGCGGGAGGGGAACGTCATCGTCCACATCAGTGGCGGGGCGGAAGGGGAACGTCATCGTCCACATCACTGGCGGGGCGGGAAGGGAACGTCATCGTCCACATCACTGGCGGGGCGGAAGGGGAACGTCATCGTCCACATCAGTGGCGGGGCGGAAGGGGAACGTCATCGTCCACATCAGTGGCGGGGCGGAAGGGGAACGTCATCGTCCACATCAGTGGCGGGGCGGAAGGGGAACGTCATCGTCCACATCAGTGGCGGGGCGGGAGGGGAACGTCATCGTCCACATCAGTGGCGGGGCGGGAAGCATGGCGGGTCAATGCCACTGGCGACACCCGGCAGTGATGAATCATTCGTGAAATTTGGTGGAAAATACCACTTTCTGAACACTCAATCGACATCCTTCCCCAAGAAGTGTCGACATCCTGACCCTTGATGCGTGCTTATGAAGTCTTCGTGTCTCCTTTCTAGTTTCCAACAGTACCTCGTCTATACGTATTATGTTAATGCACTTGACAAGAAATAGTTATGCAAGAACATTTCGCAACGCAATTTCACTCAAAGGGATTAACTGTAATCTGATATAGTGTACAGTACCATTTTATAGCACAGGTAATTTCCTCCCTGTCCCGAGCATAGCTCTTCCTAAACTATGAATATGAAAGGAAATGAGAAATGCATAATCATGAGTACCTTCACCATTGGATCAAATTTGAGTCCGAAAGACATCAAAAGCATTTTAAATGGCACTAATTCCATGGCAAATTTCGACATCCTATTGCGCCCGTTTCGACATCTCACACCTAACGAAAAACCATTATTTTAACCCTGCGACACCGGCACGGCGGGTTAAAGTCACCAACACACGGGTACGGCGGGTTAAAGTCATCAACATACGGGTACGGCGGGTTAAAGTCACCAACACACGGGTACGGCGGGTTAAAGTCACCAACACACGGGTACGGCGGGTTAAAGTCACCAACACACGGGTACGGCGGGTTAAAGTCACCAACACACGGGTACGGCGGGTTAAAGTCATCAACACACGGGTACGGCGGGTTAAAGTCACCAACACACGGGTACGGCGGGTTAAAGTCACCAACACACGGGTGGTAAAGTCACCACACCGGGTACGGCGGTTAAGTCACAACACACGGGTACGGCGGTTAAAGTCACAACACACGGGTACGGCGGGTTAAAGTCACCAACACACGGGTACGGTGGGTTAAAGTCACCAACACACGGGTACGGCGGGTTAAAGTCACCAACACACGGGTACGGCGGGCCAATGCTCCTGACGACGCGAGAGGTGGCGAGCCATCAACGCTGACGACGCGGATGATGGGTACGGTGGTGTCACCAACACACGGGTACGACGGGTTAATGCTACTGACGACACGAAAGATGGCGAGCCGTCATCGCTGACGACGTGGGTACGGCGGGTTAACGTCACTACCGACACGGACACGGCCGATTAACACCGCTAATGACATGTGTACCATAGCGTGTCAATGTCGCTGAGGACAGACAATACGGCGGAGCAATGTCCCTGTAAACACGGATAATACGGCGGGTCAATGTCACTGACGACGCGGGCAATACGGCTGATCAATGCTACTGAAGACACGGATAATGCGGGGATCAATGTCCCTGACGACACGAATGATACGACGGATTAAGGCCACTGACGACGCGGACAATACGTCGGAACTGTGTTGCGGAAGAGAGTGATTCCGCGATGGCAAGCGTGTGGGCATCTTGGCTGCTTCCGAAGCAGCAGTGAGAGCGGACATTCCGTATAGGTGCTTGCAAAACCTGTGACACATTTGAACACCGAGTCGACATTTGGGGAGCCGACGCCCTCCCGGACTGCAGCAGGCGACACCCGAGGGGATACGGGTCGGTTGCTGGGCCAATCGCGCGGCGGCGGGCGGCACCCGAGGCGATGCGGGTCGGCTGTTGGGCCAATCGCGCGGCGGCGGACGGCACCCGAGGCGATGCGGGTCGGCTGTTGGGCCAATCGCGCGGCGGCGGGCGGCACCCGAGGCGATGCGGGTCGGCTGCTGGGCCGGTCACCCGGCGGCGGGCGGCACCCACCGTGAGCCGACGGTGGCCGACACTCTGCAGCTGGGGTCGGGCACCAGCATGGGCACCGGCTGCTCGGCCAGCAGCCGGTTGGCGGGCGTCAGACGCCGCCGCCGGAACAGCCAGTTCTCCTCCCACGAGGCGGCGTCCGTCTCCTCCGAGTCGGCCACCGAAGACGCTGCCGGGCAGGTGCGACGACGGTGTGACCGGGAAGAGGTCGGGGCGTGCGCGACCTCACGTGGGTGGAAGTTATCAATCGGTTATTGGTCTTACGACACATCGACCGTTCAGTGATGTACCCATACCGTCCATAATAGCCACTGCATGTGGAGGGCTTGCGTCGTAAAATAAATAAATAAACAAATGTAGCGTCGTCAATCTCCCACGCCGATTGGCCGCGGGAGAATAGTAGCGGCAGTTGAGACTCGACCCCACAACCTTTCGATTGTGAGACGGGAAACTCAGCCCCAGACTACTCGTCCCCGTGGGTGGAAGCCAGTGCAACGCACGCATGGAAGTGCTGGGCACAACTGCGCACGTGCGGGCGGGAACAACAGTGCATATATATGAGTGAACACAGCACTTCACGACCTAAAGTGGGTACAACCGTGTGCGCGTACAACCCGAGCACGTGCGAGCATTCAGCTAACCTGAAATGTGAGCCGCATGAGCTGCACCGGAACATACACGGCGGCGGGAACATGCAAACCCAGGGATTTGCCTGTATGTTGACGCGATGAAGCCTGCGCGAACCAGGACGTCGGATAACCCTCACAAGGTGATACCCAGCTCTGAACTTCTGCCCAATGAAGCACACGCCGCTGGTGGCACGCAAACAGCCTCTGAGTATCAGCTGTTGAGAGTGCACCGAATTCCTGCGGTCCTCACGCGCCCACACTCACCATCGGGCAGATTGAGGCCGAGCTCGGGGAACGGGACCGACTTGCCGCCGGCAAAGTCCAGGTCAGAGTACGATATGGACGGCCCGGGAAGAACCACTCCGCCATCTGTTGGAAAGGAACCGACTTGAAAGGCGCTGGTAAGCCTGGCCGTGTCTGAGCAGCTTCGAAGGCCACGGCATTCATATCGACGCTCATGTTCGACGGAGCTGGCTGTCAAACCATACCACCAGTGACGGCACGATTATATTTCGTCGTGTTCGTGCTTGTGATGCATTCTATTTGTGACGCATTCTGGGTATGATACCTACATGGCCACGCTGCGACAGGCATGTTTGGCACGTCTGGAATACCACAGTGACGTCATATCTGAACATCACCGTGACGTCACATCTGAACATCACCGTGACGTCACATCTACGCTGCGTAGGCGCACCGCTAAACACGTCACATGACGTCACTTATGATACAGTGCACATGTGCTGTATAGGCATGCAATAGTGTTCCGCAATTTGGGATGTCGGCATGTGCAATCCAGAGGGAACAACCTGCAGGACAAGAGGCTCGATGGTAGTAATAATTTACTATATTACTCCGATGGTAGTAATATATCATTTTATTGTCCACGAGATACTGACCGTAGACAACCTCAGACAGAAGCACTAGATGAAGCTAGTCCTCAGGCCTCTTCCCATCTCCCCGCGAACTATTCCAGGCATGGTTCCGTCAGAGAGGGGAAACGAAGTACACGTTCGCCACCAAGTTTCTCATTACAAAGGCACGCCGATTGGTCCAAATGAAAACAAAAACCGATCCAAACTAATGCTGTCCAACCACGAACTATTTGGTTGTGATAGAGTGCATGCACCCACCTGCACAGAAATAAAGTCGAGCGACCCTTGCTAGACCAGATGCTCGCTTACAAAGACTACTTGTTTACAAAGACCAGTCGTTAGGTCAAGTTAGGCCTCTCACCACACGTCCACCAAGACCAACAAGACCCCGGGGCGGCGACGAGGTTTTTCCATCGCATTCATTACCCGTCTGGCGATCGCCACACGCGGAACTGGCAGTGTTTTGCGCCGGACTACTTTCACCGCCGCCTTATTGGCCAACCGGACAAAACGTGAGCGAACGTCGTTCACGCAACGGAGCCGCACTGCAGCCGCCGCGCCGCCGGGAGAAGCGGCCAGATGAGTGCAACAGCGGCCGAGGCGAGACACAATGGCGCCCGCCGCGCCACGTTCTGCCGCGCGTCCGCCCTTCCGCCGGCGCTTGGGCACGTTCCGAGCGACCACAGTAGTAAAAAACGAACAACAACAAAAAACGTCACATCATTCCCATGTTTGGATGAGTCGGTCCTGGGTACGGTACAGGTGTTTTGCTCCCGCATGCCAGACATGAGCGAAGCAGTTTGCTGTTTTTGTCGCGGCCGACGCGAGACCAACAGTTACGTGGTTTTGCTATTAAAGCTGATGTCCGACCTCAGAATGGAGCTAGTATTTGCACACAGAGTCATGGACTTCATTGCACAAATTACTTCAGGTTAACATGGTTTATGTAGTTAGTGGTGGTTTCTTGGCCCCGGTGTGAAAGAGCGTGAAATATGTAGCACTATATTTTATCGGCTCACCATGCTGTAATGGTAAACACATTAACCTCCAATTCTCGATTCCCAGTGCGGAGGGAAGTGTTAGGTTTATAAATTTCGGAAAAAACATCGTTTCATGTCCAATGGTTTTATTCGCTTCTGATGCCTCCCATTGCTTTGAAGGTAAACGTGAAAGTATGTGCAATGCTTGTGGTTACTAAGAACATCACTTCAAAACTGATTGTTGCAAGTAAAAAGGCGGCACCATTATTGTAGCTTCCTGGTACATAACAGTGCCCGCAGCCACACAACTTTGGGAAGCTTGAATATCAGCCGGGTGGCACTGCATGACCATAAAATATATTCGAACCCCGGCTGCTATTGTGCGTTGTGGTGACACGCTGCATCCATGTCTGCGGCAGCATGTGCAGCGCTCGGAACGCATCCGGATTCAGCAGTCGGAACAAACAACACTGCCATGAAACCTTCGCCCCTGCACCAGCCGGCGCTGCTGTGCAGGGGGTCAGGCGCACGGTGCGATGTGCGCCGGCAAAGAAGAAGAACCTCGGGTTCTTTTACGACGCATTCAATCGCTGGGCTATGACGTCGCCAACCTCTCACGCCGACTGGTCGCGGGTGGACTCGGCAAACGCCGTCGGTCGTGAGATTCCGACCCACGATCTTGCGATCAAGAGTCCGACGCTCAGCCGACTGAGCTACCGCGGCCCCTCTGCGCGCCCGCGGTCGGCCTAACGAGATCGACGGAGCGCGTGGCGCCCGCATCGTGGTCGGGGCCGGCCGACACGGAAAGTAGGTCAGTGGTCCGACCTCGGGGGAGGACGGGAGAAGCGGGAGCGGGGGCAGGGGAGGGGACAGTGAGGCGCCCAGGTAGGTGTGGCCGGCTGACCATGCAGATTCGATCAATGTCGTGTGTGGCAGGGATAGGTGAGGATTGTTCGCTGGTGTGCGTGGTATTAGGCCGCCTGCGCACCGGTGGCCACGAGTGCTCTGTATCAGGTACTGAAGCACCTACAGGTGATCCAGCCTCGGTTAGACATATCGTAGCATTGGAAAGTATGATCAATTCATCAAAAGTCAATGCATAGTTGCTACCTAATAGTAGCGACCGAGAGGTGGCAGCAGCTTGCGATTCAATATCCTGGGTTAAAGGTCTGCTTACGATATATATACATACACAATTGCCCTTTTGGCGTGCTGGCTGTGCACGTGGTGCGTGTAAAAACGAAAAAAAACTGTGTTGAGGTGCGTGTGTGCGCGCGGGGCTGTGTGCGTGTGTGTGCTGTGCGGGTGTTATGTGTGTGTGTGTGTGTGTGTGTGTGTGTGTGTGTGTGTGTGCGTGCGTGCGTGTGTGTGTGTGTGTGTCTGTGTGTGTGTTGTGTGTGTTTGTGTATGTGTGTGTGTGTCTGTATGTATGTGTGTGTGTGTGTCTGTGTGTGTCATACATTCACACATTGCTGATTGAACATCCGCCACCTTCACTTCAGACACCCCTCACCTTCACTGTCCTCGGAACAGCCGTTGGACTTAAGAGTAGACGTCTGGGAGGTTATCGAACTCCTCCTCTCATCTGGATCATCTACGGCTTGTTCTTCTCCAGCACTCTCGTATGTGATGATCTCTTCGAATTCCTCCTCTATCTGCAAACCAATACATGGTAACGAAAAATAATAATGATAAAGCGGCCATGGTTATTGTGGCATCCGGTATATGTGTGCATATACCGGATTCTTCCTTGAAAACCCCTGGCATCCGGTATATGTGTGCAATGCTAAGTAGCCATACAGCACCCGACGAAGGGTCAAGGACACCAAGGACATGGAGGGCGCCCTCACAACTTTGCACTCCTGTTTCAGTTGCGGTCTCAGTTAGGCTGACCAGAACTTCCACGGCTTGTGGGGAATGCCAGAATGAATGTGGAGAATGACTCGAGATGGACATCGCGCTCGAGCTCGCCCATCCCGATCAAGTCCTTCGAAACCGCTCGCTCTGCGCTGCACGCAGAGTAGACGTCCGCTCTGCGCTGCACGCAGAGCAGACGTCTGCGACGCAGAGCTACCGACCACGCAGTTCTTAAGCGCACGCACCGGAGGGATTGGTGGAGGAATTCACCCACTCTTAATTTTCGACGACATCTGATAAACGTGAAGGGGCATTGCAATTAATACGACCGTGAAAAAAATTGTTCAGCGCATCACATGCCAAAATAAAATCCGTTGTCAATAATAGGATACTAATAACAGGTAAATATAGGAGCCGCGGGGTGCAGTCGACCCACAGACCGGCGGACCGGCCGCCTAACCAAGGTCAACCAAGGTCCAAGGTCACGAAGGTGTCCTCGGTGTGGCAGTGCGGCGGCGCTTGTGGCGGGCGATCTCGACCCAACTTGACGCTAAAGGGGTTGACCTGAAGTCATGAAGTTTATACTGAAGCGAGCTCACTACAGCCGTAATCTGCCCGTCTACAGCCGTGATCTACGGCTATCTGCCAACGTTTGTGCTTCTAGCCTCAGTAATTTCCGATATATTGGGGGTGGGAGCGGAATCCGACCCTCCACCGGCGCGCGTGTTGTGAGAGTCCCTCCGGCGCGCGTGCTAACGGAGCTGCAATGACTGGTCGCATTGGCACCATAAACAATGTGCAAGTGATAAGTGATTCAGCATGATCATACATCATTGAGCACAAGTGATCAACCGCCTAGCATGACGTATTTGTTTTGTTTACTGGGTGGTTCGCGACGAACTTTCTGCACATTCACGGCTAACGGCGCCGCCCACACTGTTTCGCCGGTGGTCCTAGCATGACGCATAGGTTGGCTATTTTGGCTTAGGGGCGCATCGACTGCTAGCATGACGTATAGATAACCGTTATAAGAAGATATAATATAACAATAAGATGACCAACAAGCCGGGTACAGACAGGACACCTTCGGTCCGGTCCGCACGGGAACACACTGCCAACGGACCGTGATCTCCAGGATGCCCGAGCCGGCGTCCTCGTGATCCGCGTCGCCGTTCAGCTCCGAACGCTCCGCCTCGCTGTCGGCCGGCGTGACGTCATCGTCGGCCGGCGTGACGTCATCGTCGGCCGGCGTGACGTCGTCGGACTGCACAGCCGCGTCGCAGTAGGCTGGCGGACGGAGAGTGACGTCATCGTCAAAGCGTGCTGCCCGCGCCAGCCGAGGAAGTGGAGGGCGGGGAGAGGCACGTGCGACTAGCTGCATACCTTTCCGCCGGCAACGCCAGCTCGCACGAGTGATGCGTGCACGTGAACCTCGAGTGAGCGTGCGCGTGAACTTCGAGTGGTGCGTGCGCGTGAACCTCGAGTGATGCGTGCACGTGAACCTCGCTCACGCCGGACTTTTGGCGTGAGCGAGGTGAACAGTGGCTTTGCACACAACTTACATAGTGAATTGCAACTACGACGACTGCAAAGGCGGGTCCAAAAGCCTGGAATAAGCAAACCTCCGAATTCGAAAGCTCGTCAGATTTGACCAGCTAACGGTCGTCGGGTCTGCTTAAGACAATTATTGTGCAATAAATGGTTTTTCAATTCCAGAAAAAAAAAAAACATTTTTAGCGCACATTTTAGAGAAGAAAATCCGCTTCATAGGGAGGGGGTTTTCCCCGTTGCCCCCCCCCCCATACACACACACACGGATTCGCCAGTGAAGGCCTGTCTGGCAGATGAGGGCTCGCTGGATCTGCCATCAGTGTGTAGTTTTGGGCAGCAGACAGGCGAGCAGGCTACACGGGGCGATGTTCAGCCTAGACGTTATATACACGGTAAGCTCCCGCACTGCATATTGGGTGTTCAGAACGGACGACCATCTCGCATCTCGTTTGACTGGCAAAATGCGGGCTGGCGGTCAGTCAAGCCGATGAGTGTTATGTGCTGACAAGAGTGTGCAGAAGGGAGTCCCACTGCCTCCTGATAACTGACGCACTTGACATTTCTATCATCGGATTTCCGACGAATCAAGCCCTAACCACGATAGCACTCTTCCCCATCGGGTTCGACGAGGGGTTAGTCACCGTTAGGGGTTACACCTAGACGACTCCCTGCAGTCGGCCGCGCCTAAGCTGTCGGCTCTGCTGATACGGTAATAATCTGCAGGTGTCTCACCGGCGGTGCTGTGGGCGACGGAGGCGGAGCGCTCTGCCGATACGGTAATAATCTGCAGGTGTCTCACCGGCGGCGCTGTGGGTGACGGAGGCGGAGCGCTCTGCCGATACGGTGATAATCTGCAGGTGTCTCACCGGCGGCGCTGTGGGTGACGGAGGCGGAGCGCTCTGCTGATACGGTAATAATCTGCAGGTGTCTCACCGGCGGTGCTGTGGGCGACGGAGGCGGAGCGGCGCGCCTTCTCAGCCAGCTGACTGAGCACGGCCGAGGCGAGGATCTCCTCGTAGGTGTGCGAGTTGGGCCCCTCGCCGTACCCGTCGGCGGACGTGACGCCCGTCATCGAGTTCGCCTCCCGGCTGTCCATCGACTGTCGGGGTCATCGGCGGTCAGCGGGGTCAGCGGATCAGCGGGGTCAGCGGGGTCAGCGGGGTCAGCGGGATCGGCAGGTCAGTGGGGTCAGTGAGGTCGGATAGAGCCGGCGGGGACAGACGGTTACCTGTGGTGAGCGGACCATACGGGGTGTCTGGGGGTCCCAGCCGACGGCCCGACTGCTACCGTCTGCCTAGGTCACCAGGGGTCACGGGGGTCAGTCGGCCACCAAAGATCAGCAAGGCCGTACCGATCCACTCACTCGCAGATACATCTGTGAAGGATGGTGACGCTCATCCGAGAACAATACACAACTATCGCCTCGCAAATAAACTAAAACCTATTCATAAGTGCTTCATTGCGTGAGACGAAATGTACGACCCTCAATATACCAGGAGGTGCTGAGTTTACATCAAAAGTAACGTTAGGGATTATGCTATATTACTCAACGTTTCGGCCAGGGGCCATCGTCAGGAGTGATATAAAAATGGCAGGGTTAACAATGGCATCTAACAATAACAATGGTTAAATGGCAGGGTAAGTGCTTCCACCGAATGGAAAGGGATATTCAGTTACCAGCGGATGATGATGATTATTGTGGTTTTATGGTGCGTGGCGAACAGCAGATACCGAATACTATCCGCAGAGCAGGCCAACATAATGGAATATAGAGCACAGGACATAAGCTAGGACGTCGTTCGTCATGAAGCCGGACCGACAGGGACCCAGTTCGATAGCTCGCAGCAGGTGGGCCCGACAGTGACACGAGTCACCCCAACCCTGGACGAGTGTGTCGTGTAGCCTTGCACGCTGGACCAATGCACGTGCGCAACATAAAATATGTAAGATATTTGTTGGAGTACACGTTCATGTTCTTACTCGCTCTCTCTATCCTCGTGAAAGGCGGTCTTAAGTGCGGAACTGAGTGCATGCTTAGTTCCGCATCTACTTTACTCCTTTATCGGTATGACCCCACCCCACTCCACCCCCACCCCAGACAGTGATCGGCTCACCTGCGGACCCATGGCCCCGCCACAGCGGCTGGGACCGGACCCGGGTCCGGACCCGGGACCCAGACAGCGATCGGCTCACCTGCGGGTCGGCCGGGTCCTCCCTGACGGGCAGGCGCATGGCTGCCTGCTGCGCCTCCTGCAGCACCGACTTCAGCTCGGCCAGCGTCGTGGTCGGCGTGAAGGACTCCTCCACCGGCCTGTCTGTTGCCGTCACACAGCCGACATTAGTCGCACATAACGCGATCTGCGGTCACCACAGACATCGCCCACACAGCACACTGCCTCATCGCTGCCATCACAGATCATATGTTGACTGTGATGACGTCACAGCTGACATTAGCCGCACATAACTCGGTCTGCAGTCACCACAAACCTCACCCACAGAGCACACTGCTCACCGCTATCATCACAGGTCACATGTCGGCGGTAATGACGTCACACTTTTGCGTTGCTTGTAAAAAAAAAACTGCATATATGAACAGCACAGATCGGCGACAAATTGAAGTCATGCAAAGGTAATGCTGGACAGGAGAACTAGGCCTAGAGCGATATTTGCAATTCCTACAAATATGATTGCGTAGGGACAGTGGAAGTAAATGAAAGCGATAAATAACATGAATGTAAATTGAACCATTCATGCTATCAATTTGAAATTTGGCATGCCTGCCGAACACACATTGGACACACACACATCATACCTAAAAAAAAACTTAGTTTCGGTCTCTTACGATAACAAAGCTATGACGGAGCAAAGTGAGACCAAAGCCTCCTTTCAATGCCGTCTTTTGATGTACCTTCAAATATTTTTCATAACCAAACCATGCAATATACAGACAAAAGTGAAATTGTACTGTTCAGACCAATGATCTATGACAAATGCAAGCCATTACTTCAGATCAGGTTCCTTGGGCTAAGTGATCTCACCTAGAAAAAAGCGCTTTCAAGTAGCTTTGCTACCGATCAATATTTTTTTTAGCCAAGAAGATATGTAGTGACAAATCATGTTCTCGAACATCTTCCAGCAAGAATGAAGTCAAGATCAGGTCAGGTCACTGAAATATCTGGAAGTCTTCATGGCACATGTATCGCAGGCACTCTAGATTCCAGAGTGCAGACTACGAGAGATAAATGTGTAGTCTGTATGTGTTGGTAAATGTGTAGTCAAAAGCGGGGTAATTTTGAACGCCAAATCAATTTCTGATGTCAATGGTATACCGATATTCGATTACAAAATATTGTTTTTTCCCAAAAATGTTTCTAAGATGGAAAAATAGCACGTTTAGTTTAGTACCGATGTGTTCGAAGTGGGGGCATTTATTTTCGATTTTCTTTCAGCGAATTGTTGCATCTTACTTGTTGCATGCCCAACAAGCTAACTACCATTAGTTGAACCATGTTTTGACCTGACCTGGAATGTCGATCAAAATAGATGTAAACTATTTCTAGTAACACAAAATTGTTAAGGATGGAGCTACATCATACTGTTCATCACATATGTCCATCTAGCATAAAACAGAAGTTAGTAGGGGTCGGATCGTACCCTGCCCCCACCTGCAGTGCCAGGGGAAAACAAATTCGCACTGGAAGTATCAACAAACAGTGTTCAAGCACCAGTCAATGTCTGGGAATTTAACAGAAAACTTCTTGTAGCTAAAAATAATATACTAGAATAGCACAAGCACTGCATGCAGTATTTTATGACATCTTATGAAAACCTGGAAAATCACAAAAGCGAATTGTGAGACAACGTTATGATATAACGTGCAGCAAACAATGTGAACTCATGTACAGCTAAGAACACTGAAACTGATGGATTCCCGAAAACATTACTACGAAACGAGCGTTAGTTAGCGACTTGGACCTAATGGCGCTTCGACTAAAATACATGATATTCAGCGAGTGTAATAGTGATCGGGAAGGACAGGCCATTCGTTAAGACATCTAGAACAATGCATTACAGCACCCGGCAGACATAGATGGAGCATTCAAAACAGCATACAAAAATGTATCTCACTTTGCAGAGTCATGCAGAGGGATTGCGTTAGTCGTGAGACGGCCGTCACCAATTTCAGGTGATAGTTGTTATAAAGTTCAGCATCTGGAAGAAATAATACGACAGATCACTGCGGGGTCGAACAAGGGTACACCTTCTATAGGTGCCTCTCGTAGTGCATGCTGAAGAACTGGCATCGGAAGGTTATTTTCTACTTATGATTAAATAGTACCAGCATCCGCATTCACAGGCATTGGCATTCGCCATTTTTTTTCATCAGAAGAAATACGTGGGCATGCATCGCAATATACCTTGTCGCCGAAAAAAATGGTGCACCGAACAGACGAAACAGTGCATAAGTACTACATTTCACTGTCATAATATCGGAACAGCAAGCAACGAACGGGTGCCTTGCTGCCCTCAAGGATGGATACACATAAAACAGCGCGGTACACCTGCCGGAAACCGGAGAGGTCAACCGCATTCAAATAGCTGAACAACTTACATCCACCATGCAACAATTTTACACCAGCGGAAGACAAGGTAGACACAACACTCTATTGGCTCGCGGACGCTCGCGTCCAGCACACATCCACGTGGAGGTAAGCCTGTTCCATCGTGTGCTATCAAACGGACGCCAACTGGTTACCATCTCACGCGGCGGGGTACGTCTGCAGAGGTCATCTGACTACCTACGGTATGGCGAGAGCTTGAGGAGCACCTGTGTGATCGATGGCATGACCGATTAATGGATATATTCGGTTTGATTCATCCACCGCCAGCTGGATTTAATTTTTCGCTCGGTAATTGTTTGAACCGATTGCGATAACTGGTGCAGCCTCGAGACATCGGTCGGTATGATGATGGCGGTGGAGGATTCGTGCTCTAGGGCGCACTCATTACGGCCATTTTGCGCCCATAAATCAGGGTATCAGGAACAGGCGGAATATTAATTGAGCAATTTAGTGGCCCATTATATCCAATCTTTCCAGGCGCTATGGCTAACACTTTCAACCTCCAGAAGCTGTCATCTGTGACCTGATATGCATACCATCTGGCCTTCTGATAACACAATGTGATCTTCGCAACTTCCGGCCCAACCTGTTGAGCGTCCAGCACGGCCGTCCCGATATCTGGTCTGAAGCGGGTCAAGCTTCAGATTGACCGCCTACCTTATTTTCGCAACATGGCTTAGCAGTAATTGCTATCTAAACTAGGTGATATGCAGGGCCCGACAGTTCTGAGCCTCACAGTCCGGAGTTACTGCTATGCTCGTTTTCACCTTCCTGGTCTCTGAAATCTGACCTCTGGTATCCACCACATTATCTCGATGCCCGCGTTCTGATCTTCTTCACGCCAACGGTCTGACATTCTTGACACTGACAGTGCTATTTTTCTGAGATCCACAGCCTGGCCTAAACGATATCCAAAATCTAATCTGTCTGGACCCCAGCCTGACCATCTTGATATCCACATTTCGACTCTTCTCACGTTCATATTTTCACCTCCCTGATCTCCACAATCTAACCTGCCCGATATCCACAGTGCGACGTGCCAAATTTCCACAGTCTGACCCGCAGCCTGACCTGCCGGCGCCGGCTTGATGCTGGCGCCCTGGATGGACTCGCCCACCAGGGTCTCCACCACGTTCTCCAGGTGACCTCTGATCTCCGCAGTCACGCTGCTCGGGTCATCGAGATCCAGACCACCTGCGAGAGACGGCCACGCAGGTCAGACGGGACGTGTCTTAGGCGTAACTCACCGAGCTTAGACGGAAACCACCTGACGACACGAAACACGCTATGACCAGTATGACCATCGCAGTCGATGCGCCCCTAAGCCCAAATAACCACGAAACACGCCGAGATTGTCGGTTGTCGAAACCACACCAGGGCTGCTCGCCTCGGAGGTAAAGCTAAGACCGGATGGGGACGTCACTAAATACCGGAACAACCGAGACGAAGCGCCGGTTGACGCTCATCAGACCAAACTGATTCGATGTCTGATACCAATAGCGATCAGACTCAGAGACATAGTTTTGTTTTAATCAAGACAGACATTCGGCTACTTCTGCAACACTGGCGAGGCGAAGGCGACGACGCACTGCAGCCTGCGCTCAGGGCCGCTCGACCCGAGGTGCCCGAGGCGCCGCCGACTGAGCGTCTCCTGGGGGGAGGGTCCCTCGGGGCTGACGAGAGGGCCGCACACTGACCTGGCGGCTTCGGGCGGGCGGGCTCGTCCTGAGTGACGGACGGGTCGTAGCCGGAGTCATCCTCACTGTCCGCTGAAACGGGCACAGGTGTCAGCACGAGCTCCAGCATGGAGGCACTGTGCGTCGCTCAGGTTGGTAATGGGCCAGGTTGACAGGTCTCCAGGGTCGCCGTTGGACACAAGTGACACTGGAATCGACGCGTCCTGAGGCGCCAATGATTGAATGGCCGGCAGTTCCATACAGGGTGGTGGGGTTTATGGCAGGCATGACGAACAATCTGATCAAACAGAACTCAAGATCTTGTTCATGAAGTTAGTTGGGCCGGACGGTAAGCGAGACCAC
Organism: Imbricaverruca yamaguchii; assembly: GCA_034440575.1. Taxonomy (NCBI): domain Eukaryota; kingdom Metazoa; phylum Arthropoda; class Thecostraca; family Neoverrucidae; genus Imbricaverruca; species Imbricaverruca yamaguchii. Next base: position 886,705 of record JAOTOL010001530.1, on the reverse strand, counting down.
TTTGCAGCCAGATACGCCGCTGAGATACAGATTAAGAGAGGTGGAAGAGGACCCAGGAGCATGATACATCGCCGAAGGACATCACCATGGAAACCTCGAAGTGTGTTGTGGTGGGATGGCGTTAACAGAGAACCCCGTAACCAGTGGCCGGCGTCTGACCGTAAATGAGTGTTCTGGCCTTACATTTGGCGCCCGGTCATGCCTGAGCGACTCCCGGGTCCCTGGTCCCGGTCCGTGCCCGAGTACACCCCCGGTCCCGGTCCGTGCCCGAGTACATCCCCGGTCCCGGTCCGTGCCCGAGTACACCCCAGGTCCCGGTCCGTGCCCGAGTACACCCCCGGTCCGTGCCCGAGTACACCCCCGGTCCCGGTCCGTGCCCGAGTACACCCCGGTCCCGGTCCGTGCCCGAGTACACCCCGGTCCCGGTCCGTGCCCGAGTACACCCCGGTACCGGTCCGTGCCAGAGTACACCCCCGGTCAGTACCCACGTACACCCCCGGTCCACATAGTGCCCGAGTAAACCCCGTTCTCGATCCGTGCCCGAGTACACCCCTGGTCACGAGCGAACGCTGATGACTTCATTGCGACGTCGTGATAAGCTCCGCCGAGCACAAAAACTCGGCCACCGCGGCCACTCACGCACGAGCACGCATCGCACATCGCACATCGCACAAGCGACGCCACGAGGGTCCGGCAGCCGGCAGAGGTTATGACGCACGTGGGGCACGCATCGCACACACGCTGCGTCACGAGGTCCGGCAGCCGGCAGAGGTTATGACGCACGTGGGGCACGCATCGCACACACGCTGCGTCACAAGGTCCGGCAGCCGGCAGAGGTTATGACGCACGTGGGGCACACATCGCACACACGCTGCGTCACGAGGGTCCGGCAGCCGGCAGAGGTTATGACGCACGTGGGGCACGCATCGCACACACGCTGCGCCACGAAGTTCCGGCAGCGGCAGAGGTTATGACGCACGTGGGGTGCACATCGTGCACACGCTGCGTCACGAGGTCCGGCAGCCGGCAGAGGTTATGACGCACGTGGGGCACACATCGCACACACGCTGCGCCACGAGGTCCGGCAGCCGGCAGAGGTTATGACGCACGTGGGGCACGCATCGCACACACGCTGCGCCACGAGGTCCGGCAGCCGGCAGAGGTTATGACGCACGTGGGGCACACATCGCACACACGCTGCGCCACGAGGTCCGGCAGCCGGCAGAGGGTATGACGCACGCGCCCACGTGTCCACGGGCACGGCACAATGCCCGGAGGGCGTGCGATCGACGACCTTCGACAGTCGGTCGACTTCTCTCCGGTCACGTGTGTGAGCCGAGCGTCCCGCCGCGTGCGAACGGCCGTTCGGCCGCAGCCCCACCAGTTTCGCGGGCCCGCATCAACCAATGCTGTCAAATTCGGCTGTTGACGCATCTGTGGCGGCGTTGCCTCTGAAGCTCTGCACAAACGGATCATGCACACCTGTGTTCACACACCTGTGTGAGCGCAGGTGTGTGGGCACAGATGCACGAGCGGGTGTGCACCTGACACTTGCATCCTTGCCACTGGCAAATACAATACAAAGGAACACGCGCTGCACACGCAACGTTCGGGGTGAATGTTCAATGTTCGGGGTAATGTTCAATGTTTGGGCAATGTTCAATATTTGGGGTTATGTTCAATGTTTGGGGTAATGTTCGATGTTTGGGGTAATGTTCAATGTTTGGGGTAATGTTCAATGTTTGGGGTAATGTTCAATGTTTGGGGTAATGTTCTCATTGTTTCTGGTAATGTTCGGTACGTTCTGCAATGTGTTGCAAACAGTTCCCTCTCGTTCTGGCAACCAATTTTTTCAATGCCATCTCACACAACTATGATCATCAGCAGATAAGCGGATCTACTTGTACGGAAATGCAAACACAAATATTGCAGGTCACAGTCGTCATCCGAAGATAATATCGCAACGGAAACTTTGGCACTAATGATACGAAACGTTGGGCTTCCATAATTAGTGTCTTGGTTTAAAATAATGTCCAATATCGTGCTAAGATATGAAGGTGCATTGTTCAACTTTGACAGCAGCGGCTGAAAATTCATTGAGTTGGGGATGGGGAGAAAGGGTGCACTCGAACTTCCGTTGGGCGCCTTCCGCTCTCATGGGGGCGCCTTCAGGTGAAAAATTCGTCGAGCGGGGGACGAACCCGAGCCTCTCCAGTGTCCCATTTCCCGTCCTGAGAGGCGCCGCCACGGGGTGCACATGCCCCCTGTGTCCTCCACTCTCTCGCCGCACCCACCCCGAACAATTTTTGGCACTCGGTGCCTCTGCTCGGAAGCCTTTCATGGACCTGACGCGGTCACTTCCCGATCTCCTGAGATGCGATTTCTATGCGAGGACATGACACGCCGTGTCAAGGCAACGTGTGGCACGTGGCGCGGACTGGTGAGCCAAAGAAAGCGGCACTTCAGCAGTCAGCACGTGCTAATGCAACCGGTCCGCACCAACACGCCTGTGAATCGTGAACCGACAAGTTCCCAGAGTAATAAGTTGCGCATACGTTCGCGAACAAAGAAATCCGGGCAAATAGGTCGTGCCACGACGTATTATGAGCCAAGCGATAGGCCTATGCCAGACGTCGGTGGTTGTTGGGTTTTACGACACGTCGACCGTTGAGTCATGTAGCGTCGCCAATCTCTGACGCCAATTGGCCGCTGGAGAAGAGTAGCCATAGGTGAGACTCGAACCCACACTCTTTCGATTTTGAGACGGGCAGCTTACCCCTAGACTGCTCGTTCGCTATGCCGGACGTCACTGTAATTGGAGTTTAGGGGCGTATCGACTTCGGTGCTCATGCTGCAGGCCACTGTAATCGCCGACCAGTTTGAAGAGGCAACGTTGCCTATTCGAGTTTTGATAGCATGCGTAATCAAATTTGAAGGCACAAATCCCATTGAGCACACATTTTCACCAGCAAAAACACCAATCTTGTACTTTATCCGAATATTTAGGCACTTGTTCCTCCGAAGCCCGTGGTTATTGCATCGCTGCTTACAAGGAGTGAAGAGTGAAAAGATCATATACACAATTATAGATATTGGCCTTTCATGGGCTGCCTCGATTCCGCTAGAAGTGCCACCCGATTATGGTCGTTATGCGATGTAAAGAGCGCATTCATCATAACTCCAGCCATCCATACGTGGATAGGACAGACGAACCAAAACACGGCTATTTTCTCGCCACCTCAGCGATGTTTTAACAGACACTTTCGCCATGCAATTGAAATTTCTGACCCGTTTCATCGCTTTTCATGAAACCTTCGAAAGCAAATATAATCATCCTCCTCCTCTAGCAAATTGTTGCAACCGTCGTTATGTCATGCTGTTCGCAAGTAAAAAGCAAGTCATTCACGCAAGGTTCCTGGAGACAGCGACTGCCCCCACACGCTCACCACACCGGGGAACTCTGCCCGACTGCCCAGCAGCGGCGGCTGGCACCTCCAGACTGAGTCTTCTGACATGAAGTGGGACGTGATGTCGAACGTGCCGATAACGTGGACGGCGTGCCTCGACGCCGACACCGTTTGCTGCCCGGTTACATCACACCTCAGCAGCCCCGGGAAAGCTACGCAACAGCTGCGACGCACGCAAGAGCCGGCGCACGTGTTCGTAAGGCTAATGGACACATAGGTGAATGCCCTGTCACAGTACAGTAGCTATTCGCTGCCGGCGTTTAGCGGTTAACATTCCCGGTATCGTACGCTATTAGAGGTGCTGGATTAGATAGCAGACAATGGGTTCGTTGGTTATTCGGGCTTAGGGGCGCATCGACTGCTTCGGTCATACAGCGCCCATGCAGACAATGGGTTATCGGGGACCATTGTAGCGGGCATCGGATCGGACAGCATATTGACACTATTTTCATACGACACTTTTCTGGAACATGGAGATAAATATGAGCGCAAGATTCGGTTGTAGCGTAAAAATAAACCACAGCGGCTCATAGGTAGGAAAAATCATCCGGGGTAACGTTAGGTCATTCCCCCCGACGAGGCACCTCCTTTTCGTGGTGGTGGTGGTGGTGGTGGGGGGGGGGGGGATTGAGTGCCCCAAAGACCCGGCGACCATCGTACCGGCGAGTGGTGAGACCAAGAGTGCCTCACAATCTCTAGTCCTTCCTGTCCCCGGGGTTGACGGAGCCCTGGGGGTTGAAGTCCCCCGTCGCACTGTGCTAGTTGTGACGGGGGACCAACACACCTCTTTGGTCCTGATATCCCGGAGGGGCGGGGGTCCGTGGGGCCTCACGCGGGTCAAGTGGCAGGTCGCCTCGGGCTGGGGGCCTGGGCTTCCCAGTGCCTGCCGGCCCGGCTGGCCGGGGTCAAGGGGTGGGCGGCGCTGGATCCTGGTTAGGGTGGTGAGTCTCTCTCTCCCGGCCGGGCGAAGGCACCGTCTGCCCCGTATAGCTCCTCGGGCGCCTGGCGACCTCCCGTTCGCGTGACCCAGGTGTCCACCCGGTAGTGCCCCTAAAGGGTGGGCGCCCGAGGAGCAGAAACAAAATAAAGAACACATTGCAAGCCAAAACACAACAACCCTCCCTGGTCCACGTGAAAGTGGCCAGAACACGGAACAAATGCACCGATCTGCGGACAGTGGAGCCACTAGGGTTTCCTCCCCTCGAATTCTCATCTTCCAAGCCGCTGAACGGTCAAAGCAACTGGCTTCTCTTTCCCATTTCGGCGACGAGACGGCTGTGACCGTTTCGGACGTATTAGGCGATGCGAGAAACTTAGGGATGGTGGTTTGGAAGTGGAGTTCGAACGCACAGAAGAGGCCAAAAGAGCGCTGATGGCAAATTAATTTGTATACATAGCCAGAGGCCAGCAGGGCAAACAGAAAGTAACAATACCGATGAATGTGAAAACACACACGACGAAAAATTACTCGAAGGGCATTATTAACTGTTTTGACTTAAGAGGCGTCAGTGATGCTGAAATTACCGATGGTTTGTCAGATGATGGAGTCATTGAGGCGCGGAGACTGACGGTGAGAAAAGGACAGGAAGTGCAGCCCACAGACAATGTCATCTTGACGTTTAGCTCAATGGACTTGCCTGAATCGGTTCGTGTCGGATATATTACTGTAAAGGTCAGAAGGTTTATCCCCAATCCCATGCGGTGTTTTAGATGTCATAGATATGGTCATACAACCCAGTTCGCCGTGGCCCCCCGCAGTGGAGTGCGGATCATCGGCCCACGCTGCTGATCAATGCAACTCAGAATCACCTTGGTGCATAAATTGCGGTGAGGGTCAGATTGCACATACCACATTCGATAGGACATGCCCAGCATATAAGAAAGAAAAACAAATCATTGCAATCAAGTGTACTCAAAATATTTCGTTTCGGGAGGCTCGAAATTTGTATGATAGAACCCATCCAAAAGTTACCTATGCAGGAAAGGTGGGTGGCTGGTCAACTAATCCTACCTGATAGACCCACAACACACATAGCACAGCAATACCTCTGAGCTGAATGCACAACTTACAGCTCTCCTTCGATCTCTTGGAGTGCCCCTTAGTTTACCCGTCAGGCAGGGTCGGTCAACCCAGCACGAGGCCGAGGCGACTGAGGCCCCACCATCCAGGAGTGACGCGGTTCGCCCATTGGAGGGCCCCTCCCGATCAACACCCGAGGGAGACGGGTGGGCGCTGGTTCAACGGCAAAAGAAGCCCCCTCGGTTCTTGCCACCCAATTCCGGCCCTTCCCCATCAATCCCCAGATCCCCACTTGCCTCTCTCCTTCCACCCTCTAATTTTCCCTCGCCTTCCACACATCCTACCACCTTCGTTAGTTATGTTGGTTTTAGGGCGCATCGACTGCTAAGGTCATTTTGCGCCCACAACTCTTGTAGCTAACAAAGTACAGTATCAAACATCACATCGTGGGTAGCCGTCAAAATGGTCCTATTGTGGTACAAAGTGTGCATGCCGTGTATATCAGCGAGGAGAATATATTGCGGAGAATGACACTGCAGATAAGAAGTCCATCAATCGTCCCGACTGGACAATGCTCGAGTTGTCGGAGAGAATATCGCTAAGGGAATCCACCTGGTCAGACCCAAAATGGCGTCCACGCTCATCAGCGTAATGAGGACAAGATATCAAAACGTGGCGAACTGTTAGCGGTGCATAACATCTTGAGCACAGAGGATTGTCGCCACCGCATAGTAAATACCCATGTGTAGCATAAGTATGCCATCTTACCACCTTCAAACCTAGCCTTCCCACGTCCCCCTGCCTGAACCTCCCCTCCCATACGTCAACCTGCAGTCCTCACCCTTAACCTCCACCAGCCCCACCCCCACCCAGCCTATCCCTGATCCTTCCGAAGCCACGCACGCTCCGCCAACCGCATCAGCTTCTACTGTGACCTCCCGTCGAGTTCCAGTGGTGGCACCCTCGGCGACTAGACCAGGACCTGCTGCTCATGTCCATCCGAGAGCCCCCGATATGGGGGCGTCTGGCCGGGCTGCTCGGACCGTTTCCAGAGACCCCTCGCCGTGCGCACGGGTCGGACAGTCCCCGAAATCGACACCCCCAACATCACCAGCCAACCGTGTCAGTCGGCCGTCAACTGTAGATAAAGGGAAGGTGATGGGTCCGCCTCCCATACCACCACGTGTTGACGAAATAGCGCCACACCTTACTACTCCCCCTGTGACGGGACGCAAGCGGCTGTCCCCGTGGACACCATCGCCACCAGGCGGGGGAAACCCTAGATCTCGGCAGAGATCGGCCACGGACTCAAGGACCCCAGAAGGTGAAGCTGGGAACAGGTAACATTTAACTTGTCTTTCACCCACATCTTTAGCTCACTACTTCCACCTTTATATTTTTGACGTATGAGTTTTATTCTGCAATGGAATTGCAGAGGTTTGAGAACCAGTATCCACGACCTCCAAACAATTTTACACTCACGAGTACCATCAGTAATTTGTCTCCAAGAGACTAAGCTTTCCCCTGGTGCACAATTTCAATTGAAAAATTACTCGCTGCTGCGTAAGGATGCTACTCCTCGCACGATGGCTCATGGCGGTGTGCTAATTGCCGTACACAATTCTGTAGCATTTACACATATACCTCTCTCCTCAAGTATTCAGGGTGTCGCTGCTCGTTTGATAATAAATCGCCGAGCCCTTACTATATGCAGCATTTACCTTCCACCTACCGGACCGTTCCCACTTTCTGAGCTATCTGAAGCTGTGGCTCAACTTACCCCACCGGTGATGGTGTGTGGCGATTTTAATGCTCACCACTCTCTTTGGGCCTCAACCATGATTTCTAGCCGTGGGCGTGCAATGGAGCGCTTCATAATGAATTTTCCTCTCTGCATTCTTAACACGGGAACACCAACACATTTTACATTGCCGACTGGACAAACCTCATTACTGGACCTTACCTTCTGCAGCCCAGAAGGTAGGGTCCAGGCCCAAATTGCACATTTAGTAGAGTAGTTTGCAGACGGTGATCCACATAACAGCGGCCATTTTCCTGTTTACTCCCATTTCATTAGTCATGTTACGGTAGGCCGACGACCGTCAAAATGTCTACTTCACCGGGCCGACTGGGAGAGATTCCAATCAAACCTTGAGAGAACACTCAGTGGCCACTCGGTTGAATCAGTTATGTCTTTGGAGGAATTCACTACGTCGACTCTGGAGAGTGCTCGGCGGCACATCCCACGATCATCGGGAACATCGACTAGAGTGCCAGTCCCATGGTGGTCCGACAAATGTCGAGAGGCAGTCCGTGCTAGGAAGCGGGCGTTTCGTACATTTAATAACAATAGTTGCACATACAATCTAATAGCTTTTCGCAAAGCACGAGCGTTCGCTAGACGATCTATCGCCGAGGCGAAACGAGTCATGGAAGGCGTACGTCAACACGTTAAATCGTTCCACATCTTTGTCAATTGTATGGTCTCGAATTAAGCGCTTCTCTGGAAAACACCCTCCAGTTCCCCTCCCCGTCTTACGTATGGCCGGACAAGATATTGTTGACCCAGTAGAAGTGGCCGACAAAATAGGATGTGCGTTGTCCGCAGGTTCGAAAAACACTAGTAACGAACGATTTCTACGACATAAGGCTCGGTGCGAAGAGCGCCCCCTTGATTTTTCCACTTCAGACATCCTCGACTACAACGTACCATTCTCGGTCTCTGAATTACCTACAGCAATTAGCACACTCAAGAGTGTGGCAGAGGGCCCGGACACATTGCATAATGATATAATCAAACATATACCAGCGACTGTTATAGAAATACTCTTGGAAGCCATAAATGAAATGTGGAAATCAGCCACATTTCCATCTTCGTGGTGGGATGAAATTGTTGCGCTTATACGGAAACCAAATAAATCCGGGGAAGACCCACTACACTACCGCCCCATCTCGTTTACCTGCTCGCTATGCAAACTGGTTGAGAAATTGGTTAATGTCCGATTGATGTGGTTTCTAGAACATAACAATTTTTTAACATGATACAGAGTGACTTCCGAAAACACCGTAGCACACTTGACCATATTTTAACACTTGACTCAATAGTGCGCTCTGGGCTTATGAAGCGCAAACATACAGCTGCATTGTTTTTCGACATTGATGGCGTATATGACACGACATAGCGTCACGGTATACTGATGAAGTTGCATAGTATGGGTGCTCCATGGGGTTCTTTTTGACAAACGTTTTAGCTTCCAGAACGTTTCGTGTTAGAATAGGCCGCACACTATCTGGCACTTTTCCACAACTTAACGGAGTCCCGTAGGGAAGCGTATTAAGTGTAGCATTGTTTGCTGTCGCTATCAATGATGTGGCTACATCACTGCCGACTTCCGTAGGCAAAGCGCTATTTGTAGATGATTTCGCCGTATGGTGTTCTTCGCGCTCTGTTCGCACAGTGGAGACAACCCCAGCTGGCTGTCCGGAAGGTTCAGGGTTGGTGTGATGAAACAGGCTTCGTTATTTCCACGTCTAAAACCGTCGCTGTGCACTTCTGCCGCAGGCGCTCGTGCACCGACCCCATTATTATGCTCAACGGTCACCACATTCCATTCAAGCCTGCCGTCAAGTTCCTACGTATATGGATGGACCGCCGACTAACGTACAACACCCACATCAAAGATCTTGCACAGAAATGCACTAAGAGACTACAGGTGATGAGGATTGCCTCCAGGTGCTCGTATGGAGCAGAAAGAAGTATTTTGCTTCTTATGTACCGATCGCTCGTACGCTCTATAATCGACTATGGATGTTTTATATATGATGGGACGTGCGTTACAACGAAATGCCGCCTGGACGTAATCCACAATACAGCCCTTCGTATTGCCGCTGGAGCTTTCCGTACTTCACCGATTGGTAGCTTAATGGCCGAGACTGTTGAACTTCCTCTTGCGTTACGCCGTACGCTACTGGGAGCGAGATACTCATGTAAGGTCGCACAGAACTGTAAGCACCCAGCATACAAATGGATATTTTCAAGGCCATCGCCGCCACTCCATCCACTCAGTAATCAGCGTGTCCTACCTTTTTCTAGACGCATGGCCCCGACATTTCGAAAGTGCAACATCACACCAGGTTCTGTGGCACGCGCTGTCAATCAGAGTCTCCCCCCTTGGCAAGTTGTCCCAATCGAGACAGACCTTGCTCTGTCCTGCTCAAAGAAGGGGAGTATCAACTCCGAAGAATTCCGAATGTTGGCGTTGGAGAAAATACACCAGTACCGTGAATTCTTTCGCATATACACAGACGGCTCCAAGTCCTCGTCAGGAGTGGGATGCGCGTGCGTCGGTCGACGCGGTATTGGATATTTCCGTTTACCGAAGCAGGCGTCGATTTTTACTGCTGAACTATATGCCATTTTGGAAGCTCTTTACTATATACTGGATGACCAGTCCACAAATAACGTGGTTTTTACTGACTCCTTAAGCAGTCTGCTGGCAATGAAGTCTTTCAACCCAGATAACAGGCTTGTCCAAAGGATTCTTTGCATCGATAACTGTTCTTGACAAAAATATCGTATTCTGCTGGATCCCTAGTCATGTTAGACTTTCTGGAAATGAAGCTGCCGACATGGCCGCCAAGCACGCTATCCGTGATTGCCGTGAAACTCGCCTACCTCTTCCGCCAAGATATATGTATCCCTCCATTTTATCATATATACGATTTGAATGGCAACGAGCCTGGAATTCCAAGCCCAGTAAGCTGGGAGTTATAAAACCAGAGCTAGGATTATGGCAGTCCTCACACCGGACCTCGCGACGAGAGGAAGTGACGCTTTGTCGATTGAGGATAGGGCATGCCTTCGGGACACAGCTATATACTGACCGATGATGACCGACCATTGTGCCCACGGTGTTCTAACCCACTTACCGTTTATCATGTTTTAATAGGCTATCATTAGAACCTCTGCGACACCAGATTTTAGGACGTGTAAAGAGCGACACTTTGCGTATGCTGCTAAAGGATGACCCTGAGGTTGTATCGTCTGGGGACATTTTTACCTTCCTTCGACAAGTAAATTTTAATGTTATCTATCGCCGTCCCTGAATATATTGTCTTACTGCCTACTGTAGGAGCATAGTAGATAGCCTGTAAACACAATTATGGGCGCAAAATGACCATGGCAGTCGACGCGCCCCTAAACCCCAACTCATCATCAACGTTAGGTCATTGACCTCGAATGACTAAGTGAGTCTCCCTTCGCCCTACCAAGCCCATTAAAGCCAATTACAGGCCAATTAAAGTCAATAAGCTATGCTATTTGGCGGTAATTCCTGATTTCGACGAATAACAATCTCGCATGTTCCTGCCTATGACTCCACAGTTTTGTAGTCCGACAGGACAGGTTCAAATTGTTTTCACTCCGAGGTCGACGGAGGATGGTACATCGTTAGGTCAGGAAGCGGCGTACCGACACCTGTCTTGCTCCTGTGGTGACGAGTACACACCTTGCCCAGGGGTTGCAGCAACACTCCCGGCACTGGCCACAGTTAACCGGAAATACGAGCACTACCGAAGGGTGTGTGAGAGAATCTACTATAAATTATAAATTTCGGGTGCCAGTCTGAATTTCAGTGACGAAAATAGCAGCTGGAACGCAACAAGCACAATGTGAAGGCTACACCGGTGTGGGGGTGGAGACCGGTCGGATCTCATCTCTCATTTCTCATAAATGCGCGATAGAATCACTGCCGTTTAGCACCCGCTCGTGCTTGCAAAGGATCTCTATAGGCAGACATAAATGACATATGCTCTTCACAACAGTTCAATGTCAAACTATTATTTCAGTGGCTCCATTCACTCCGGTTACCAGGGTCATCCAGCTGCACTTTAACACGTTGCTTTTATCCAGGAAAAAACCCAACCGGATTAAATGGCATTATCCACACACAAATGAACCGATTGAAAACCCTTGGAGACGTTAAGACCTGTGTACCATATTTAGTTCCGCCAAACCTTTTCAATAGCATTGCGCATTGTTCCATCAAGACACCAGCTCATTCATTGTGGATTTGTCTCTTTGATTCCGGACGAGATTTGGCATGTGAACACAAGATATATGCACCTATTTATGTGATGTAACTTTCGTTGGGGCTGCAGAATGCTTCGCTCTCTTCAGGAAAACGATTGACGAAACGACAGACATGAACGAAACCACATCCCTGAAGGATGGGATGGATAAGCGGCCACCTGCCAAAATTTCACTGGAGATGGAGACTCACTGGAGATGGAGGCGATACAGGGTCCGATTGCGAAGTTCAAAATTCACTTTCCAGATATAACTAACAAAATTAACAATACAAAATCTGTTCGTTGTTCAGGGTAATTGCGATCCCCGGCCGTCTCCTCGCTATAGCATATCACCTACTTTAACAGTGAATACATTACTGCTACATTATCAGTGAATGAATGCAGATGGAAGTATGAATGTGGATATATTCTATTCACATGTCTACCTGAGGCGACTTGTCCAAATCTGCCTTCGTGCCCTGGTTTACTGAATGATGCCGGGCTTACGTTCACTGGGTCAATCGCAGCAGTCCCGTCGGTGGCATTTCCCGATCCGGGACGCTCGCGACTCTAGAGCGCTTCGGTGACAACTTTCGACTGAAGACAAACGCGTTTGTTCGAGATCGCTGTCCACTTTCACGGACCACAGACTTCCGTGCGACCCCGAGCGCAGCGCCAATCGAACCGACTGCTCTTCACTGACGACAGCAATTAAGTTTACAGCGAATCGTGCCTGTTCTGCTCCGATGTCCTCTCCAGTCCCGGTCAGCGAGAGCCCTACAGCTCTCGCTATGGGTAGGTTTCTCCTAGGAGTAGGGGTTTTGTCTCATCATGGAAAGGCTGTGGGCTCGAGTCTCACCTGTCGCTACTCTTCGTTGGTTGGTTGGTTGGTTATTTGGTTTTTACGACACATCGACTGTTCAGTCATGTAGCGTCGCCAATCTCCCACGCCAATTGGTCGCGGGCGAAGAGTAGCGACAGGTGAGACTCGAACCCACAACCTTTCGATTGCGAGACGAGCAACTTACCCCTAGGATACTCGTCACCCTCGCTGCTCTTCGCCCGCGACCAATCAGCGTGAGAGACTGGCGACGCGACACGACTCAACGGCCGATGACCAATAACCAGCCAGAGCCCTGCAGTTCCGTGACAGCAGCCGAACAGTCGGCCGGGAGAAAGCCGAGAGTGGAGTTGGCCACAAGGGGCGACAGGCCGGGCGGCCCGAACGCACCGGACAGCCCCCGGCCGTGCACGGCGAGCACGCCGATCACAAACTGAACAGACTGGCAACCGGACTTGTGCTCGACTCAATTCTTTTCAGCCGACTCGTATGTGACTCATAGACCTTGAGATCTGATTCGACTCGCGACTCAAACAGACTGACAAATTTGAATCGATTCAAATCCGACTCGGTCGTATCAGACTCATGAGCCATATGATTCAGTGTGCACTGCCTACACATGATATTTGAGTTATTGACTCATGATTCGACTAATTTTTTTCTCGAAAGATGTCATTCAACTCACGACTCAAGATATATTTTTGGGAAGACAATCAATTGGACTCGCGACTCGTCCAAAAACGATTGATTCATGAATCGAATCTCGATTCAACTCGAGTCGAGCACAAGTCTGCCGGCAACACACCGAGAAGATAGCTGGGCAGACTGAATGTCACGCTGAGATGGCGCACGTTGCCAGCGCATGCTGAAGGTCAGACATAGCCGACGCTGCATTGGGCTGAAGAGGGCGGAACACCTTGAGACCGCGTAGACGCAACATTTGGGGGGCTTAGGGGCGCATCGACTGCTTCGGTCATACAGCCGTAGACGCAACATCCAACTGGCCCTAGCGATGGTGCTCAGCATCCTTCAGCTCATCCAGTTCTTCTTCACAGCCATCGTCGACTCTCTCGCTCCACAACACACAGCGCGAAGGGCACATTCCACCTCGTGACACGTCTGTGACTTGATTCGTTTTCTGAGTGGAAATGCGACCGCCGGCCCGATTGGAAAAGCCAAATCAGGCTGATGGTCGCATTCGGTGCACTCCGAAAACGAATCAAGTTGCATACCTGTCGCAAAGTGAAATGTGCCCTTCGCGTTGTGTTTCGTGGAGCGGGAGAGTTTACAATAGTTGTAAAGAAAAACTGGATGAACCGAAATATGCTAAGCACCATAGCTTGGGCCAGTTGCACTCGCAAGCCAGACAGGTGTACCCAAAAAGTGCCTGCGCGTCATCGCTTGGCCAGGCGATCGGGAGTGGCAGAGCATTAGATACGTGCTTAGTTCGCCCACGAAGGGATGCTTAGCTCACCCGCCAGTGGATGCTTAGTTCACCCCTGAATGGATGTTTAGTTCACCCACGAAGGGATGCTTAGTTCACCCGTGAAAAGATGCTTGGTTCACCCACGAATGGATGCTTAGTTCGCCCACGACTGGATGCCTAGTTCGCCAACGAATGGATGTCTAGTTCTCCCACGAAGGGATGATTAGTTCGCCCACGAGCGGTTGCGTGGCTTGAGCACGCAGGTGTACAAGTAAAATATCGTGCTTGTTGCAGCGCTTAGCAAACTGTTCGCGTTTGCTTTCGGACCAATCTCCGCCTGACAATTTCACTCGAAGTCGCAACAGGGGAGACGGTTTCGGCACGAGATGACCCGGTCGTGCATAATAGATTGCTTCAAATGACCGCGAGCGAAACTATCCATTGACATGACATGACTCACCCTGCTTTGGTAATCAATGTATGCGCTTTCAGACGGGTATTCTGAAAGGGAGATTAAAAAGCAACGAAAACGAACTCCGTCTTTCCAATGCGGCAGCAGTGAATGCGAAAAACTACGGGTAAAAGATGGGGTAAAAGCTTGCTATGCCGACCGCACGCACGAATAATTTGCAACTGACACTCACAGCTTACTTGTCCCACGGATACCTCCCTAAGCAAATGCCGTATAGACATTTAAATGCATCCCAGATACTTTCGTTCCAACACCTACGTTCGAAGCTTCCCAAGAGAATCTCCTCCCCTGTGGTTCTGAAACCCCAGGGCATATCAAAGGGGACGAGTAGTCTAGGGGTACTACTCGTCTCACAATCGAAATATTGTGGATTTGAGTCTCACCTGTCGCTACTCTTCGCCTGCAACCAATCGGCGTGAGAGATTGGCGACCTACATGACTCAACAGTCGATGTGTCGCAAATCCAATAACGAACGAAGGACATAGCAAACACCACACGGCTGAGCCGAAGACGGTAGTTACCTACAGCTGCCGCCAGGCGGCGGACGTCGCAGCGCACCAGCAGGAGGGAGACGATGAGGCAGGCGGCGACGCCAGCGGCCACCAGCGCCGCGAGCATGGCGCACACCACTCACGCGCTCGTCACGCGCGTCACGCGTCCGTCACGTGCTCCTCACGCGCCTGTCACTTGCTCCTCACGCGCCTGTCACGCACTCGTCACGTGACCGTCACGCTCGTCACGTGACCGTCACGCTCGTCACGCGTCCGTCACGCCCTCGTCACTTGCTCCTCACACACTCGTTACGCGCCCGTCACGCGCTCGTCGCGCGCCCGTCATCGGTAGGCCGCCACACGTGAAAGTCCACATCGCCGCCCTGTCCCGCCGTCTCCCGCTCTGAGCTGCGGCGTGGCCCGCCGGCGAGGTGGAGCGGCGGCGGCGCTCGAGCTGCACCGGCCCGCGCACACGACTGGACCCGACCGGGCGGCGGCGGCCGACGCCTAGCCAACAGCCGAGACAAGTGTCGGCGGTGCCCGCCGCGCCGCTGTCTCTCCGGCGCCGGAGCCGGCGCGCTCGGACGTCCGCGCCACCGACACACCTTGTGACGTCACACCGGATGCGCGCGACGTCGCGCCGACGCGTTGAAGACGGAAGCGCAGTCAGGTCGGCGCGTCGCGGCGCTCGTATTGATGGAGTACACCGCCGTACCGACAGCACGGTGTCGTGTGCCGATACCGACCGCCGCGTCCGTCACACGCCCACAAACCGTCACATCCGTCACACGCCCACAAACCGTCACATCCGTCACACGCCCACAAACCGTCACATCCGTCGCCGCCGCACTTCCGCGTCGCACACGCAGGGTTTGAAGAGCAGCCTTGCAGTTAAGATCCAGGACATTATCCTCTCCCGCAAGCTAACCCCTCAGTTTCTCACTGAAATACTGAATAGAACTGTTTCAGCAGCTGAAAATTTGTGCCAGGCACTCACTGAGAACTACAACAAGGAGCTGGCGGTGTCAGAAACACAAACAAGATTACTCTCTGCGAATTGTATGTCCTCAGAGCTTCCTCTCCAGATCCGAGACTCGAACGCGTCAGTCCAACACCAGTCCCGCCGCCGCACCGCCACGACCCCCGGCACCAGCCGACCGACTGGCGCGAAGGCCATCCGTGCCGCTTTCGATAAGGCAGGTGTGGTGAACAAGCCGGCAAGGCCTATCTGTCGGGTCCTCGCGACCAGGCGTCGATAGGCTGAGTGCTCGCCGCCTGCTCAAGCGAACACGGCCGCATTTATCGCATGCAAAAAGCGGGTCGGCTCGGCGGCCCCGGTGGGCTTCAAAGCCGCCGACAGACGAGCGGGGGCGGGGGGGGGGCGGCAGATGAGAGGGGGGCAGAGCGGCGCGGCCACGTCGTCGGTGGTGACGCGAGAGAACGCGCGCAATCACCGGCGGGGAGACTCTCGATGGGAGACGACAGAGACGCCACGCAGCCCCGTGCCAAGACGAAGAACCTTGGGTTATTTAACGACGCATTAAACCGCTAGGTTATATAGCGTCGCCAACCTCTCACATCGATTGGTCGCGGGTTGGCTCGGCAAAGTCCGTCAGCTGTAAGCTTCGAACCCACGACCTTGCGATCAAGAGTCCGACGCTAAACCAACTGAGCTGCCGCGGCCGCAGCCCCGCGCCGCGGTGAAGTGGTCGACACGTGTCGGCACGTGTCGAGTGGCACGTGGCCGACGCGGCACGTGACGGGACACAGGCGGCGACAGCGGCACTTCACAGAACCACGACCACGACGGCTGTGGCGGCATGCAGTACAGAGCGCGTCAAGACGACCCATTGTGGCTCACCATAGCCAGGTGAGCCACGAGAGCGAATGATGAATAAATAACAAGACAATTAGTTCACGTTATTCGATGCTTCTGCTTTGTAACGTCAATACAACTCGCAACGCCTGGCGTCGCAAGGCAGGAACGGGGCCGGACAGGAATGGGCTTGACTGTTTGGAGCCTTTAGATGATGACATCAGCTTACACCAATTGGCAACAAAAAACAGGCAAGAAGAAACCTCGCCGGCCCTAAAAGGTCAACCTGAGGGGCAAGAAGCGTGGTGTGGCGTACCCGCTACATATTCGACTGAGGATTCGGGATGGAACAGTTTCAAGCGTATCGTGATTTATCAGAGTGTGTCTTCACCAGTTGCCAATCGCTGCGGTGGCAATGGTGACGTCATTTGCCGCTGGTAGACATGTCGTCACGTATAAATCCAGGTATCGATGTGCGGAAATAGTGGGATATTTTGTCTTTCTAACCAGGGGCACAGATACTCTGGTGAATGAAGCATTAGGTGGGGGGGGGGGTTTTTTGGGTTCCCCAACCCCTCTTAATCCAATATACTATTCTCATTTTGTCACAAATCGTACATGGTTAATATTATTAAAAGTGAGTTATTATTAAATGTGTGGTATGATTAAAAGTGTGGTATGATTAAAAGTGTGGTATTATTAAAAGTGAGGTATTATTAAAAGTGAGGTATTATTAAAAGGCACATGCACCTGCACGGGCCTGCTACGTTTTCGCCCCTATGCTTCTGACCGTGCTTTGGAACGTTCATTATCCTCATCTGCACCTGCCTAATTGGTGGCTTTTACGTTCTAATCGCATCTTGTTTCTGTTGGTTGTAATATTGTGATGGTCAGTGTCGGTCATGGTTCACTTCCGTAGCCGAAATATGTTTCCATTGTTTTAAATGATAGCATATCCGTTACCAATATGAACACACATATAAATATATCTAGAATTCATACCAAGTATATAGTAATGAGATTGAATAAATAGTGCACAAATACTACAGCATCATACAAGTATTGCGACAGGGTTCAGATATCGACAGAACTGCCCTGTTACGTCACTTGGGCAACGCCAAGGTGACCTTCAGCCGGGTAGATGCCGGATATTATGCATGCGCAATCAGCCGGGGGAAACGGCATGCTGAAGTAAAACAACGTCCGAATGATGGATTGAGGAGAGCACAAAGGCGGGCTCCAGAACGAACCGCTTACGACGGCTCGATGAACGCCGCGATGACGTCATAATGAGGTGCTACTCGTAATGTCAGTGATCCACTGAAGGTGGGATAATGAGCTGCAACACGGCCGACCGAATCCCGTCGGCGATGTAGCAGTTCATCGCCTCGCCTTCGGTAAGTTATTCGCATCGCGAGTAGCATCTGCCTGTGACGTCGCCCGACCTCAATCGACACGTCTTGCATGTCGCGATCAAGTTTTTGCTGAACTCTCACGTTGCTGGCACGCATAGCGAATTTCGTCGCTGCCCGTGGACCGTGCGACCGTCCACGTCGGGTCTGTGGACCCGATGCGCCGCTGAACTGTTGCAAAAGCACGCCGCTACTCCGGCTTTTAAATGACGAAAGAATTTCCGTAGATCGTCCAACACCAGACTTCCGCCATTCTCTTGGTGTTTTCTTTGTGTCCTGTTGTGATACACGCACGCGATATATAATGAGCGAACCGATTGCATCTCGCGTGCAGTAGTGATGAGCGTGAAATGCAATCGGTTAACTGTGCAATCGGTGAGATGAGGTTTGCGGTTGATGTTACTGAAAGTAAGGGAGGTACATGCCCCCGCACTGACCTTCTGCGTGTTCACGCCCATGCTCTAACCGTACTTTGAAACAATTGTAACTGCGCAATCGGTGAGATGCAATCGGTTGCAATGGCAACAGTCATTTTAAAAAAAACTCGCCGCTTGCATTTATCCAAATATTCTGCCATATTCCGAGAAATAAATCATCACATCACATTAAATTCCTCCACACTCCCATCCGGCTATAACAGTCTTAACCAAATAATCATAACCCACCTCATCTTCAGCGCACACCTGCCAACGTTACACGGCCGAATCGTGTTCACATGGTCACGGACAGCAGGCTGTGTCGATGAGCGACTCCTCAGGTTCGGCGTACCCACAAGGCACCTTCCAGACCGCATACGCGTCAATCCTGGTCGCGGCGCCTCCCAACGGTGGCAAACGACCGGCCAGGCAGGCGGGATGGAATTCGTCAAGGGAGTGTCAGGCACGAGTCAGGTAAGTGTCATCACTCACAGACACGAGTCAGGTGAAGTGTCAGCACTCACAGACACGAGTCAGGAAAGTGTCAGCACTCACAGACACGAGCCAGGCGTAGTCTCGGTCACTCACAGCCACGAGTCAGGCTGAACGTCGTCACTCACAGACACGAGTCAGGCCAAATGTGATACAGACAGGAGGCGTGGACAAGACACGAGTCAGGGGTGTCGCACCACAGACACGGTCAGGCATGTCGCCACTCACAGACACGAGTCAGGCAGAGTGCTGTAACTCACAGACACGAGTCAGGCGGAGTGCCGTCACTCACAGACACGAGTCAGGCAGTGTCGCCACTCACAGACACGAGTCAGGCGGGGTGTCGTCACCCACAGACACGAGTCAGGCGGAGTGCCGTCACTCACAGCCACGAGTCAGGCGGGGTGTCGTAACTCACAGACACGAGTCAGGCGAACGTCGTAACTCACAGACACGAGTCAGGCGGAGGGTCGTCACTCACAGACACGAGTCAGGGGAGTGTCGCCACTCACAGACACGAGTCAGGCGGAGTGCCGTCACTCAAGAACGAGTCAGGGGTCGCCACTCCAGACACGAGTCAGGCGGGGTGTCGTAATTCACAGACACGAGTCAGGCGAGGTCGCCACTACAGCACGAGTCAGGGGAGTGTCGCCACTCACAGACACGAGTCAGGCGGAGTGCCGTCACTCACAGACACGAGTCAGGGAGTGTCGCCACTCACAACACGAGTCAGGCGGGTGTCGTAATTCACAGACACGAGTCAGGCGAGTGTCGCTCACCACTCACAGACACGAGTCAGGCGGGGTGTCGCTACTCACAGACACGAGTCAGGCGGAGGGTCGTCACTCACAGACACGAGTCAGGCGGGGTGTCGCCACTCACAGACACGAGTCAGGCGGGGTGTCGTAATTCACAGACACGAGTCAGGCAGAGTGTCTTAACTCACAAACACAAGTCAGGCGGGGTGTCGCCACTCAGACACAAGTCAGGCGGAGGGTCGTCACTCACAGACACGAGTCGGGCGGAGGGTCGCCACTCACAGACACGAGTCAGGCAGAGTGCTGTAACTCACAGACACGAGTCAGGCGGGTGTCGCCACTCAGACACGAGTCAGGCGGACTCGTGTCTGAGCGGACTCGTGTCAGGCGGACTCGTGTCTCGTGTCAGGCGGACTCGTGTCGACCACTCACAGAAACGACTGCTGGCTCTCGTCCGGAAGCTGACTCGGTGTTTGAGCTGAATCTCCGACAGCCACTTATTGGCCTGCAGCTCCCTGCGAAACAGTCGACCTCGTCAGTACAAGATCACGGTGAACTGTGCCTCGTCAGTAGCCGATCACGGTGAACTGTGCCTCGTCAGTACAAGATCACGGTGAACTGTGCCTCGTCAGTACAAGATCGCGGTGAACTGTGCCTCGTCAGTAGCCGATCACGGTGAACTGCGCCTCGTCAGTAGCCGACCACGGTGAACTGCGCCTCGTCAGTACACGATCACGGTGAACTGTGTCTCGTCAGTACCCGATCACGGTGAACTGCGCCTCGTCAGTACCCGATCACGGTGAACTGTGCCTCGTCAGTACCCGATCACGGTGAACTGCGCCTCGTCAGTAGCCGATCACGGTGAACTGCGCCTCGTCAGTAGCCGATCACGGTGAACTGCGCCTCGTCAGTACAAGATCACGGTGAACTGTGTCTCGTCAGTAGCCGATCACAGCGAACCGTGCGTCGGCACGCATACTCGCGAAGCCACGAACTAGGCCAGCCGAGCCACCCATACATGATAATTAAAACAAGAAGTGCATGGTCAGGCAAAGCGAATTACTCGGAAGGAAACAAGGTCAAATTACCATTCTGAGCGTGAAACAATTGGTTGCTACCACATCAATCTTCCTTTGTTATTGGCAGTTGTGCCCATATGAGGTCACCAATCTCGCACCACTAAAGGCCAACGTCCTCGATAATAACCTATTGCGACACTCGCTACAATTGGCAAGTATCGTGTAATATTGTATTTTATAGACGAATGTGTCCTCAAAAATGAAAGGTGAGTGTAAACTGGTGTATTATCCTATCAGACGCACGATGAATAACCGCGAGTGAATCGCAATGTGCTCACCACAGTGCATAGCCATGTCAGTACATGAGTTCCACTGGGTATCTACATTTAAACATAAATACATGGTCATTTCATGCTGAGCAAAGCCGGCATCTAATAATCACCTCCACACCGTGATCAATGAAGTGCCCGCTCACCAACCATCCACTTTCAAAGGAACTGTACATGTCAGCTTGACTCCATTCAAGTCAGGAGACAGTAGTGAGGCCTGCCCGCACATGACCCGCGTAATTATCTGGCACACTTCTGGTCTGTCTTGGTCTGCACTGGTCTGCACCGGTCTGCATTGGTCTGCACGTCAGCAACTCATCATCACAGACAACGCAGCCGGCGCGTGCCGGGTTCCGGCGGCCAGCCAACACCCTCGGCAGCTACTTGTCACGAGGAGAGGAGCACAACACTGGACCATCGTTGAGCTATCCTAACCGATCCGGGTCCGGTAGGCCCACTGGCAAAGGCAGGGGCTTCCGATAGGCGAATGGCAGCCCGACCGACCGGCGGCCGGTCAGGCCATCGGTCGAGCCACTGGTGGGGCCACTGGTCGGGCCACTGGTCGGGCCACTGGTCGGGTCACCGGTCGGGTCACCGGTCGGGTCACCGGTCCGGTCACCGGTCAGGTCACCGGTCAGGTCACCGGTCGGCCACTGGTCTGGCCACTGGTCGGGCCACCTGGTCGGGCCACTGGTCAGGTCACCGGTCAGGTCACCGGTCAGGTCACCGGTCCGGCCACTGGTCGGGCCACCGGTCGGGTCATCGGTCGGCCCATCGGTCGGTCCATCGGTCGTTCGCGGCCGGTCGGGCGCCGTTACGCGGGCCGGGCTCGGCTGCACCGACGTGGCACGCCTGATGGCTGAATAACGCGCGCTGCGTGACAGCTCTGTTTGCCCCTCCCCGGTCCGCGCCGGTCGGCTGCGCCGCAAACTGGCGGCCGAGGGCTGGACCGGGTCACGTCACACGCGCTCTGGATCAGCATAGCATCATAGGCGCTCTGGATCGGCATAGTATCACACGCGTTCTGGATCGGCACAGTATCACACGCGTTCTGGATCGGCATAGTATCATACGCGCTCTGGATCGGCGTAGTATCACAGGCGCTCTGGATCGGCATACGTCACACGCGTTCTCAATCGGCATACGTCACACGCGTTCTGGATCGGCATAGTATCACAGGCGGTCTGGATCGGCCTACGTCACACGTGCTCTGGGTGCAGGACGTATGTGCTCTGGAACGGTGTAGGTCATATGTAGTCCAGTCCGCATGTTCACGAATGCCCCGGGTCGACATGCATGATACGTGCTCCAGATCGCCGCCCTCTTCATTTCGGGACGGACATATATGGGGAGAGGCGTCAGGGATAAAAGTAAGGTGGCACGCGCATTGGTGTGGAGCGAAGATGGGAAATATCGTGCTAAATGGCGGAAATATAAATGGCGGCATTAACCTGGATTATAGTGATGGGCTGACATCTTTTGGCTCATAGGGATATAAAACCACATGAGGAATAATGGGCAATTTGGGAAGTATTGGAGCGGTATTGTTAAGACATGATTCATCTTGCAGTAAATGAAATAAATGAGGACAACATGTGTGGTATGAATAGTAGAGCTAAGCAGTGCCGTAACATAACCACGGAAAAGCAAGCCCTCGACAGAAAGGGTACCAACAAATACAGCATAATAAAGCAATAAATCAATTCGTCGAAGCTAACCAATACCGTACCGTATGTAGAATGCAGTATGCATCACCATCTCTCAGTTCTTCCGTCATTTTCATCTTATTTTCAAGTTTCAGGTGCACGTCATGACCTCTAGTCAAACTCATTATTCCTCACACGAATACCCCAACATTCAAGAGCGCAAATGTACCAGAGGCATATCCAGCGGATCCGTGGCGGTAGGGGATGCAATGACACCATAAGGGTGAAGTACGCTTCCTTGATGGCATTTCATTGATTTTATTATAAAAGACATTTTACGGAAATGATTTAACGTAAAATGTATCTATGTTTATTCTGTCCCCGACGAAGGGTCATGCCCGAAATATATTAGACCGATGTCTCATCATATTTGTACTTAATAATCATATCACTTCTCATAATCACTTTTCATAATCATCTTCACAAAGTACAAGAATTAGCTTCTCCTCGTTCAAAAGCCAAAACCAACTTGTCTAAAGTGGTGGACCTGTCACGATTCGCCGACGTCGGAATGTCGCCACACACGCCCGACTCACGTGTTGCTCGTGCAGGTGAAGTGCTCCATACACTGGCAGGCAGGTCACATTGCAGCGTCACCTCTCAACGTCACTTGCTTATCACACCCACCAATTCACTTTCACATCACCCTCGTCGAGCGACGCTCAGCCTCGCTTCTCTTCCGTCACTGCACCACCACCTGCGAGCGACGCTTCGGCGTCGCAACTGTGACGTAAACGTCGCGGACGTCACACGTCAACGTCACACATCGACGTCACACGTCTTGATGCACCCGTGGACGTCTCTGCATCTGACTGACTGGCTGACTGATGACTCTCAGTCTCGCCTCTGCCTGACAGACGTCGCCGACCGTCGCCCGAATCCCGCCCATCCTGTCATGTCAGTGCACTTCCGCCGAACACAACTCCAGCGCTCGCTCTGAACACTATTCCACGCCACTCAGCTCTGTCACACATCGCAATATGCCGCGCCACATCACGCCACAGCGGAGCGCCAGTTCACGCCACAGCGGAGCGCCACATCACGCCACAGCGGGTGCCACATCACGCCACAGCGGGCGCCGGGCCAGTTCACGCCACAGCGGAGCGCCACATCACGCCACAGCGGAGCGCCACATCACGCCACAGCGGAGCGCCACATCACGCCACAGCGGAGCGCCACATCACGCCACAGCGGAGCGCCAGTTCACGCCACAGCGGAGCGCCACATCACGCCACAGCGGAGCGCCACATCACGCCACAGCGGAGCGCCACATCACGCCACAGCGGAGCGCCACACAACGCCACAGCAGCAGATCGCCGCGCAGCCGGCGGCGTTTGTGGCGCAGATGGGCCGGCGGCCGGCGCTGGTCCGGCCGGACAACTGGACGGCCGCCGGCGGTGGCGGTGGCGGTGGCGGTGGCGGTGGCGGTGGCGGTGGCGGTGGCGGTGGCGGTGGCGGTGGAGCGACGGCGGATGACACGGCCGGCCCACGGTCGGCGGCATCGCACTGGCCGCCGCCGCCGCGCGCCACCACCGGAAGCGGGTGGGTGGGGCCGCGCGCCGGCACACGACGGACGGCGGCACACACCCACACCGCCTCCCCCCCACACACACATACACCAACACCGCCCGCCCACCTACACGAACGCACGCATGAACACTCGCACGCACGCACGCACGCACGACAACACTCGCACGCACGAACGCACGCACTGAACACTCGCACGCACGCACGCACTCACCACCACTCACTCACCACTCACTCACTCACCACCTCACTCACTCACTCACTCACTCACTCACGCACTCACCACGCACTCACCACGCACGCACGCACGCACGCACGCACAGGCGCGGGACAGTTAGGCGCGGACACACGATATGTCCGCGTGCAGCTGCGAAGCTGTGTGATACCTGGACCCCAATACCACAAGGAAATAATTCCGTCCACGAGTTACAAAATGTCGGAATGGCTGAGGTACGACGAACGACCCAACAGACGGAACTTCCAACTTGCGGGTCTTGCAAGTGGGGCAGGTGGATTACATTCGAAGCACGTAAAATGTAAAACGGCGCCCGCATGCGCTTTGAGCAGGCTTTTCCGCCGTCATGGTCAGGCGGAGAATGGCGCGACATTATGGCACGCGCACTTGCGAGAATGGAGCGACATGACATCGTGGGCGCCTGTGTCGCGGCCCGCGCTAGGTGCACCAGCACCAGCACCAGCTGCACCAGCACCAGCTGCACCAGCACCATTCCCACACAGACCATCACCGGCAGTTGGCAGGCCCTGCTCTCTGTGATACTATGGTGATTTTTGGTTTTGCGACACGTTGACCGTTGAGTCATGTGGCATTGCCAATCTCTCACGTCGATTGGCCGCGAACGAAGAGTAGCGACAGGTAAGACTCGAGCCCACAATCTTTCGATTATGAGACAGGCAACTTACCCCTAGACTACCCGTCACCATGACGGGTATATATGTATATATGCAGGTATGTATGCATATGTATGTAACTACCCACAGTATTGTCTGAGCCCAGTAATAAAACAAACCAAATTGCAACAAATCTATCCCTCCAAATTAAATTTCTACTCATGCAGTAAATCTGCAATTGCAAGCAATGCCGATGACATTTAGTGCATTTCGCCCCGTTGCCTGTCGGCCACTAGCAGGCTGACACACAATCTCACATCGCTGAACACAGTGTAAATCAGAACAGGTGAAGGTATCCCTCCGGGCAGCCTCGGCCTGGAACTTACTGCCGCCGGCTACTTCCGCTTCTCGGAACACGGGGCGAGTTCGTCGCGACGCTTAACAACGACGTCTTCTCTGTTGACTGTACGTGCTTCGGTGTTTTTCCTGTATATTGTTGTTTTACTGTTTCCATTTTTGTTCATGCTTGAAGTGTATCTGACTGTAATCTGACTCAAACCAAATACTAATCCATTTTATAGAATCGGTTTGTTAAACTCGCAAATACAAATACATGCATATCCACCAGCTGTTCATGTAGGAACCAATGCTCCCTGTACCACTTTGTGAGCCTCACGTTATTCTACAATCGTATCATATCATTTCTATGCTATCTCTCTCCTCCCAAAGAGCTAGACGAGGAGAAGCGACAACGTACAGTTGTGCAGAAGTCGCAGGTGTTGCAGCAGACACGTCACGCTTCTTCTACGCGCACGTGCGCCAATTGTTAGTGTTTCCATAACCCACTTATCGGAGCATCGCCGAAAAGAGTTCCATTGCTCAGTTAGTTAGTTAGTTATTTGGGTTTTAGGGCGCATCAACTGCAGTGGTTATACAGCGCCCAGAGTTCCATTGCTCAAAATCCGAGCGTAGTTATGAGTGGTAACCAGAAAAGGAGCTCGATCCAGCATTGGCAAGAAGCGACAGTACAGAATAGATTGAGACGCCTTAGTAAACCTTCATAAAGCAAACTCCAGACAGATGTTTGCAGCACAACAATGTATGGTCAAACGCCTGTTATGAATTGTCTATACCACACTTCTCTCTAGAACAGATCCCCGTGAAATATATGGCAGCCATGCTAGTATTTGCGTCGATAGGCAATCGTTTTACTTTTTGTTTTGCTTGAACATGACCTCGAGCGGGGGTGCGGTGGGGTCACCTTGTCATCTGTGGTTTTTTTTAACGCGGCACGCAGAACTGCAAAATTTGGCGCAGCTGTGTATAATTGAATAGCACATGGCTGGACGGCAAATTGGCCTCAAGGTCAGTACAGATGGCTGAGCTGAACGAGATCGAAGTCAGATCATCGGATTTGACTTTGTGTCGTTTTTAAGTACTGCCAACAATTGATTGCTTAAGATACACTCAATTTGCGTATACCGCTGTAAGCATAATTGGCCACTCCAAAAAAAATATAAATTCGGGAGCTGACGCCGAGTCAAGAGATGTGGCCAAGGTCAGAACTTAATGTGTACGGTTTTGATCAAAATTTCCTACCTAATTGGTCCAGCCTAGAACAAAAATATATATACGACGAACCACAATGCCGCCTAGCAATGTGCTAAGTGTCAGATAAACATCATGTCCGACATCATGCAATGTGCATATCTTCTAGGTGTGTGGAAAAAGCCGCCCAATGGTAATCAACTTGATAACGTATTCAGTGATAATTGTTGGATGTTTTCGTTAAAAGCGAACATTTGCAACATAATGGTTTAGACGACAGGACACATGTTGAATCTAATGTGATCAATGAAAGTCTATGTTTGAATGAATTCATGAAAGATATTCAATGAATTCAACAAATGTAAAATTGAATAATTTAAAAAAAAAATTCAATATTCAATGAAAGTCTAATGAATCTAGTAAATTCGTCGAAACCATCCATGCCACTAATGAAATGTAAATCGTACACTTCCGGTAACAAGTCGGTATGCTTGGAGTGTGCAGTAAATCAGTGTCAGTCAGTATTCTGTCTGGGATGCGCTGATAGAAAAGCTGTTATAATTATAAATCTCGATGCTGCACAACTTCAAACTATTCCCGAACCGAGCGTGAACATGACTAGTTCCCGAACCGAACCTTTTCAACTTGTTCTCGAACCGTTGCCTATCGGGTGGGACGAATAACTAGGAAGGTATAATAAATAACTTGGCAAGGTGGCAAACACTACAGATGGGCAAACCAGCTCTGAACGTGACGAGCATGCGCTCGAGGAATCCACAGACAATGATCCCCATGCTCGGCAAGGTGACTACATAGGTACAGTAAAACAAACTCTACACTCATATGCTAATGGGCTATACCTGCACTCGCCATCCAGCTGTATCCCTACTGGCACGTGCTCTCCGTCTCTGATACATGTTTCCCGTTGCTGAGCCATGCCACTGAGACATGCTTCCGGTCTGAGACGTGTTCTCCGTTACTAAGTCACGCCACTGAGACATGGCCCTCGTCACTGAGACATATTCCGCGTTGCTGAGCCATGTCACTGAGACATGCTCCCAGCCGCTGAGACACGGTTGGTCATTGACTTAACGACACATCGACCGTTAAATCATGTGGCGTCGCCAATCTCTCGTGCCGATTGGTCACGAGCGAAGAGCAGCGGCAGGTGGGACTCGAACCCACGATCTTTCGACTGTGAGACGGAGCAACTTACCCCTAGACCACTCGTCCCCGCCACCGAGATACTTTCCCCGCCACTGAGACACGTTCCCCGCCGCTGAGACATGCTCCCCGCCGCTGCGCCACGTTCCCCGCCACTGACCGCTCTCGCTCGCAGACGCAGCAGATCCAGCCGCGGCGCAGCGACTCGTACTTGGCGCAGCGGCGGCAGACGCTGCCGCTGCACAGCTGGCAGACGAGTCGCTTGTTGAAGAGCAGCAGGAACTGGCGTCCGCAGCGGAGGCAGACGCGGCGCGCGTCCCTGCGCCGCTGCTCGGCGCTGTGGCGCCGCTGCGACTCCTCGTGCACCTCCGCCTCGATCTTACTGCCGGCAGGCGGAAATGGCGCTGTAAGCGAGGATACTGCGGGCGGCCGTGACATTGATACAGATCAGGATACTGCGGGCAGGTGTGGCATCGTTACAGATGGGGATATCGTCGGCAGGTGTGGCATTGATACAGATGAGAATACAGTGGGCAACGGAACAGCTATCGTAGGGGGTCGGCGGATACAGGTGATGCTACTGCAGGCGGGCGTGACATTGATACAGATGAGGGTACTGCAGGCGGGCGTGACATTGATACAGATGAGGGTACTGCAGGCGGGCGTGACATTGATGCAGGTGAGGGTACTGCAGGCGGGCGTGACATTGATGCAGGTGAGGGTACTGCAGGTGGGCGTGACATTGATACAGATGAGGGTACTGCAGGTGGACGTGACATTGTAACAGTTGAGGACACTGCGGGCAGGTGAGACACAAATACAGGCGGGGTGGGAGGTCGCTGCAGGCAGGTGTGACATGGGTACAGATGGGAAACTGCAGGCAAGTCTGGCATTGATACAGGCGGGTTGTAGCAGGCAGGTGAAACGTTGCTACAGACGAGTTTATTCAATGCTGAGTCGGGCTTCGCTACGCACGCAAGACTGGGCTATTGTGGACGGTGAGGGGGAGAGGAGGAGAGGAATGGAAAGAATGAAAGGGAGCACCAATGGGCGAATTGAGTTTACTTTGTGAGTGGTAGCTGCTGCTGAATGAATATCTTGAGTTCCTTGAGAAGATAGTGGAAAAGAAGAGCGAGAAGTTCCCCTAAAATATGCGATGGCACATTAAAAGAATCTAACATTGAATAGTGGAGGCTATCCGAAGGGCAACACCAAGTCAACAGTCAAACAGAAACTCGCTGATAGCAGCGGACCAAGATAAGCATCTTCTCACCGCTCGAGGTTTAAATCCATATATAACAGCATCGCAATCATGTACGTATCATGGCTCTTTCGCCTTGACCAAAGATTCTCTCTCTGGCCCGCATTCGGCTTCCAATTTCATGGATGGCATTCTAACATGAAATGAAACTTTGATCGGTCGTATGATGGCATGCTGACAGATCGTTGACCGCTGTCAGTCAACAACTTTGATCAGTCATACGATGACATGCTGACCATGGATGCGGAGCCGGGAAAATTCTGGACGGCTCCGGCTCCGACTCCAGCTCCGGGGAAGCATCCCGGCTCCGGCTTCGGCTCCGGCTCCGAGTAAAATGTCCCGGCGGCTCCGGCTCCGGCTCCGTCTCCGGGCAAAGTGTACCGGCTCCGGCGGTTCCAGCTCCGGCTCCGGCTCCGTACATCCCAAACGTGATCGATCCATTAAGTAAGAGCTAGGGGGATATAAAAAGCTAGCCGCGACCACTCAGAGGCGCAAACTTCAGACAATTATAAGCAACTTTCCCATATAAACCCTGTATCTATCATTAAATATACACCCGCCACCGCCCAAATCACTTTTCGGTGTTTTGCCCTCGTAAACTGACGCTCGCTTCGTGCCGTATTGGGGCAATCAGAAGAGGGGAGACTCGGATCAACAACACTCCCCATCCCGTGAACGGTCCAAGGAACACCATTGTTGTAAATTGTAATGTTTGACCTCATCTCTAATAAGGTACAACAACCCGTTGATGATGGAAACAATGAACTTAACTAAACTAAACATGGAACTATTGCATTGACTACTGAGGTTAGAATATGGTTATTGGTTATTTTACCATTATTTGATTATATTTTTACATGTTACTCGTATTTAAACATTTTGGCTTTTAAAAATGCGTTTTCATACCATACCATACCTTACTAGGTATAACGTGTTCATTTCACGTTTGCTAATTTTGCTTAATTTACACCTCTTTCGGAGTCGGAGCCGCCCTGCTTTTGACGGCTCCGGCTCCGCACCCCTGATGTTGACAGATCGTTGGCCGCTGTAGATGCCAAGTTTACGTGCAAGCTTCTTCGAAATACCATGCGCATTCTAACAGGAATATTGCTTTGAAGAAATGATTGGGTCAGCCCAAAGTGAGAAAGCTAATGGGTTGCAAGCTTATTGAAGTAGCTCCCGAACAGCGGCCCATGCTAAAACCTGAGGTTAACGATCACGTCTCTCGAAAACGAGAAGGAACTCACATACGCGCTTGCATCTACTTCATACACGGATTAGAAAATAACTTCGCTTAAACATCAATTTTCGGCAATCAGTTATAATTGAACAACTCGCGATCGAACTTAGGTAAGACAAGCTTTATATTAACCGCAGAAAATTATTGTCAACTATCCAGGTTTTTTAACATTTAAGATTCTACTGGCAAGTTTGATCCAACGCTGCTGGTGTTTCGTTCATTCTGGGTATCTGCACGCTGTGAAGCGTCAACAGTTTTGAATTTAGTCCGTTCTGGGCGGCTTATGCTGTATTGCAGTTGTGACTGTTTTGCACTGGTTCTAGGTGAACAATTTTCAAATAGGCATTGTGCTCTTCCCATGAACCACGCACAGTTACAGGAGACGAGGGGAGGGATGCTACAGCAAAACTACGACGAAACGTTCCGCACATAAGCATCGCCTTACTGCGGCATGTGTCTGTGGAACGAAAGGTTGGCTCAGACATGCTGATAAATCAACCCACTACACAGCATTTCGTCAGTACTGTTGTGGGCCAATTCCAGCTCCAGCTCCAGCTTAAGCTCCAGCCCCAGCTCAAGCTCCAGCTTCAGCTCCGGTGAGCCGATCGTGAACTGCTGCACGACGAGCGATAATACACCTCGTGCAGCATATCTGGTCAGGAGATCATAAGGATGACATGCGGGGCCATTGGAGGTCACACTACGCCTTTGGACGGATTGGCCTCTTGCGTGTTGTCGCTGCACCAACTCCCGCGTGGTGTCGCCGCACCAACTCTCACGTGATGTCACCGCACCAACTCTCAAGTGGTATCCCGCACCAACCCACACGTGGTGTCGCCGCACCAACTATCACGTGGTGTCGCCGCACCAACTCTCACGTGATGTCACCGCACCAACTCTCAAGTGGTATCCAGCACCAACTCTCACGTGATGTCACCGCACCAACTCTCAAGTGGTATCCCGCACCAACCCTCACGTGGTGTCGCCGCACCAACTATCACGTGGAGTCACAGCACCAACTATCACGTGGTGTCGCCGCACCAACGCAGCACACGGTCGGTGACATTATCGGAACGGAGGTGCCTTTAGTGGGATGCTTAGGCTACGACCGGGACAATACAAGGCCACGAACCGAAACATTTCCTCCTGAACGGTGGACTCTGGCCAGCCCTATGTTCGAGGATAATTATTGCGTCTGGAAGAACATCAACAAGGCTGCATAGAACTGTCACGGCGGGAGGAAAAATCTGCTATGCTGACGGAAGGACTTGTGGTGTCATCATTGTGCGCTGGCCTCAATAATGTCAGGAAGGAACTTTCTATGCAGTCCATTTACCGACAACGCATTACCGACATACATATTTCCGGCAATAAGACAGAGGCCTTCACGCAGGTAGGTCAAACCACAGCACCACAGCTATGACCCATGATTGCATAGCAAATAACTGATAGCTCCCACGCAGAGCGAAAATATTCGTACCATCATAGAAGCAAGAGGTTGGTCATAACATATGGCATCGTGTCGGTTGGTTAGTTATTGGAGTTGGGGGCGCACCGACTACATCAGTAATGCAGCGCCCTATGACATCGTGTCATACACCACAACGTATGCAGTTTGCCAAATATGCATATAGTAAACGACATGACAGCCGGAATGACAACACACCGTTCACTTGTGTTGCTCGGCTGTTTGTTTTCCTCAAAGCCAAGCGCGCACCAGAGGGGCCAGCGACAGTCTGTCGCTTCGTCGTCGCCGACGGCGCTGCATGCCGTCGGCATCGTCACCACGCTGGTCTGACCCCGACTCCTTTGGCTCGGAACTGTTCTGACCGCACCGCTCCCGACCCTACATATTTTCCCACGCATGCACAGGTCAAATATCGGCATTATGGCACAGCATTGTTAAAATAATAGTTTTTCTTTAGGTGTAATGTGTCGAAACGTGTACAGTAGGATGTCGAAATTTGCCATGGAAGTAATGTCGCTAAGTGCGTTCTTTCAACATAGTTTTGATCCGATACCCTACCCTATACGTGTCTTTTTCGCTTCTTGCCAGATTAAGCGAAGAAGTACCTGGGAACCAAGTCATCCGAGCAGTGGCCATCAGTCGATGCGTTTTACGATTTCCTTTTATGCTAGAGTGCTGGTAACTGGTAATACTTGTGCTGATCCCATGGCCCATGCCTAATTGTGAAACGTCCATGGCAACGCCACCGGCCCCGTGGGAAAGGAACCGATCACCTCGACAGCCAGAGGTGGAAAACCACGAGGGAAGCTGGTGTTATGAGTTCAAAAGATACGCTGCAGATGGAAAAAGCTGGGATGCTAGAAAATGTAATATATTTTGTCAATTTGCCGGCAGCCGATGTGGCGGCAACAAAAGTCTGCGTGAGGACTGTGCGGAGTGTTTGCGTCTGCCCTCGCTGGATACTGCACGCAGCGGTATCCGCTATCGGAAGTATCCAGGGTAAGTATGAGGTGAAGCGCAGTATTTTGCTGCCGACTGAGAATCAATGTAGCTGCAAGCAAGCCATCGGAGAACAGATTGTCGCATTATTGTTCGAGCAATACGGATTATTATCCGACTGTCCGTGTCTACGTGAAAAAAAATGTGCGGTGAAGCAACAACTTGCATGTGGCCATTGTTAATTCGGTGTGTTATTCATTGGTCACGTTATTAATGTATGCGTTGTTTACACACACCACACTTTTGGAAGAAAGGAAGCAATGCGGTCTTTCACAAACAAACAAAAAATACATAAAGTGCACGACAAAAAATACATAAAGCGACTGATCTCGTGCGGTTTCCTTTATCGTACCTGATGAAGAAATACGTGCGCAATGCTACTGTTGGACTCTCACCATCCGCACGCCCCCACACAGCCTGAGTCGGGCAAGTCTATTTCGCCGGAGGCTCTCAGCCGGCCCGGGTCACCCCGGCCGCAGGCGATACAGTCGACATGGGTCGGAGCAGGGGCGCGCTCAGCCCACCCACAATGGGCTCACAGCCACGACCACGCAACTATACGGCTGCGAGGCCTGCGGCGCGATGGCTGTGAGGAGTCGAAGCCAGTGCCGAGCCGCACGCCTGCGCCACGGCCACAGCCACGACCCTGACCGGGCCACGGGCTGTCCGAGCCACAGGTGGTCAGTGGCCAGCGTCCCCAAGGTCACGGTCTGTGCTACCAGCCGCACGGGTCCCACAGTGGCCAGCGTCCCCAAGGTCACGGTCTGTGCTACCAGCCGCACGGGTCCCACAGTGGCCAGCGTCCCCGAGGTCACGGTCTGTGCTACCAGCCGCACAGGTCTCCGCAGCCTCAGGTGAGACAGTGGGGTAGGACGGCGACAAGACGGCGACAACACTCCTGAGAGCCGTGCCCAGCGGTCTTACGCCAGACGCTACGTAACGGCGGGACGGGGATGGCCGAGTGGTTAAGGTGTCGGGCTATGGGTACCAAAGGTCCCGGGTTCGACTCTCGCGCCACTCAGGACATTTCCCAATCCCGCGGCCCGAAGCTACGTGACGGGCAAAGGACCTGCTGGTGTAGCGGTTACCGTTGGCTGGTGACCAGACGACTACAACGTCTCACGCGAGCGTCACGCACTGGAAAGTGCACAATCTGCGAGTACCGTGCTGTTCGACAGCTAAAGTACCATACTTTCTGGGTGACTGAGCGATGGTGGTTCCCACAATTTATTCACACGGAACACGTCTCCGTTTATGTGTGCGATGATATCGGCAGTTTAAATGACTTCTCATCCTCAGCAAATCACAGAATAGTACAGCATAGGATCAGGCTTAGAGAGCCAGACAATTTGGAGAACATGCGGGAACTCGGTTGTGTGGAACCTAACGCCAAAGATGATGCTGAGTGCATGGTCCTCAGATGACCTCAGAACCCCTTCCCAAACCAAATACTCTTTTGCTCAAGAATTCCATTGAATGAGGCTGAAGTCTACGGAACACGGTCCGCGTGATTAGTGCCTTGTCATAGGGGCCACATCTGAAACAGCTCAAAGGTATGAAAGTAAACGCAACCTGAAAACTCGAACGAATTAAAGTGCATCATTTCGCATTAGGGTCATACGGCACAGTATATACTTTAAGTTATTAACAACATTTAAATTCGTGGCAAATGAAAAACCCTGAAGAAAACTGCAAGCAGAACTTGGGAGAAACTGCAATGATTCCAAAAAGCTTCATGTACCGAATAAGCTCGGTTTCCAACACGCAAGCTGCGCTACCCAAATTCACACGCAGCACCAAGACACGGAGAATTAGAACACAGATCCAGGGTTGGACTTGTATTTTGTAATCCTGGGTGCGGAGAGGAAAATGTATCGTTAAGCAGAGTATGCAGAAGATATTTGAATTGAAACCGGTTATCAGAATCCCCGTTTGCACTTCTAAGTGAACATTGAGCACAGAGGCAGTTCGTTCTCGCACAACATTCAACCTCCAAATACGAGGCATGAGAGAATAACTGTCTGGTTTTTTTTGTTCCGGGGGCTTCGACTGCATTGGTCATACAGCCCCAGAAAACAGAGCCATTAATGTTCAGGTGATGAATGAATAACAATGTTCTACAGTCTAAAACTCCGGCGACCGCTCATTTTTCCAAACCCGGACAAAGCCGAACGCGCACTTGCCTGGCAAACCAGAGGAACCACTCGTCGATCCTGCCGAACTGGTACCGACCCAGCCCGGGGTCATAGCACGACCTGCGGGGCATCTCGCCGGCCTGCCGCGCCTGCCACACACACGCGCCACCTGCGCCGGCCACACTGGACGCTCGACACCCCCGGGCGCCACCCCGGTGCGATCGACACAGGCAGCTCCGCCCCGGCCTAACCGGCGCCGGAGACCGCCGTCTCGTCGTGTGCACGCGCCTCGAAGCTCCGCCGACAGCTGCGCCTCCCACGCCGCGGAGATATTGTTTCGTCGCCCTGCTTCGCTCCGTCACACCTGTTGTCTTCGAACGAGGTCGCCGGGCGCGTCGCCGGCTGCCGTCGTTTTGCCAAGTCACCGAGCACAACGGCAGCTACGTCAGCGGCTACGTCAGCGGCTACGTCAGCAGCTACGTCAGCAGCTACGTCACCAGGTGCTGCACTTCTCCGAGAACTTCATCAGCAAGTGATCAGGCTCAACACCGCCTGGTTCACCACCGCCACCATCAGGTGCCGCGCCTCAACCTCACCTCCGTCGCCCAGACAAGGGTTCTTCAGCAGGCAGGTGTTTGCCTGCCTGCTGGCGTTTGCCGAACTTCTTTCGGCAAGCACAGACAGGCGCGCTTGCCGAATGCACCGCGTGGCGAGCAGCAGGGCCAGCCACCTGACCAGCAGGTCGCCGGGCAGTCGGGGCAGGTGCGCGGCGCCACCCGGCCGCGGCTCGTCTCTGCGCCGGCCGCCGCCGCGGTCGGCCCGGCTCCGCCCGGCGCGCGTCCATCTCCGCCGTCACGCACCGTCACGGCACGTGTGACACGCGCCGTGTGACGGCCGCGCCGGTATCGACCGGCCGGCGTGACCCGCGCCCCAGCTGCGCAGGCGCACAGCTGAGACGGCGCCCGCCGCCATCGAGGTCGACCGCTTCCAACCACTGCGCTGGCAACTCCTCGACCTTTGTCAACAGGTCCCCGACTGCCAACATGCGCAGGCAGCACGATATCCCATCGAAAGACCATGTACGTGAGCAGGCGCGTGGGCATAGGTGAGGTACAGCAAGTCGACAGGGAGCAAGGAGAGTGCGGTTATAGCCACACATTTTCAGAGGTCCTATCTCAGAGGTTTGATTGGCCTGTCCTCTCCGGCGGACAGCCGTTCGATTGACCTGACCTCTCTGGCCGGGCGCGGTTCGATTCACCTGTCCCCTCTACACAGATGCGGTTCGATTCATCTGTCTTCTCTGGCCGGGAGCGGTTCGGTTGACCTGTCCTCTCCGGACAAGCGAGGTTCGATTGACCTGTCCTCTCCGGCCGGGCATGGCTCGATTGACCTGTCCTCTCCGGCCGGGCGCGGTTCGATTGACCTGTCCTCTCCGGTCGGGCGCGGTTCGACTGACCTGTCCTCCCCGGCCGGACTCCGTCAGATTGACCGTTACCCGAGGACGGCGTCCGGCACATCTACCGCGCCAGGACGCGTCACGGTGCCAGCGTACGACCCGTCCGGAGCAGCGGTGTGTGACATCCGGTGTGTGGAGCGGCGACACTGGCCGGCTGCACCGTCCGCGCCGGGGGGCGGGCCCACCGTCCGAGGCAGGGGGGGGGGCTGGAGCGGACCGTCAGACCGACAGACCACACACCGAGACTGCTGACCAGAGCACCTCCAGCCATCAACAGCACCTCCAGCCATCGACAGTGCCGCCAGACTGAGCGTCACGTTATCGGACTAAACCGTCAGACTATACAGCAGGCCAGACAGCTGGACTGAACCGTCAGACTATGCAGAGGGCCAGACAGTCACATTGAGCCGTGAGGCTATACAGGGGGCCCAAACAGTTGGACTGAGCGTCAGACTATACAGAGGGCCAGACCGTCTCAATAAACCGTCAGACTATGCAGAGGGCCGGACAGTTGAATTGAACCATCAGACTATACAGAGGGCCAGACAGTCACATTGAGCCGTAAGACTATACAGGGGGCCCAAAAGTCAGACCGCGACAGGCCAAACGTCGCCTGAGGCTGTGAAATAGAGGGCCAGACAGTCTGACTAAACCCTCAGACTATACAGAGGGCCGGACCGTCGGACTGAAACGCCACGCAGGCCGACAGACCACCGGACCATAAGGCGCCAGACCCGTGGACTAACATAACATACCAGACCACCACGCGATATATAATTAAATCCAACACACGTGTACTAGATCAAGCTGTCCTTAGCATGAGTTTCACCATGCCAGTGCTGCTCTGGTTGCTTAGTTATTGGTCTTTACGCCACATGGACTGTTGGCTAATGTAAAGTCGCCAACCTCTCACGCCGATTGGTCGCGGGCGAAGAGTAGCGACAGGCAAGACTCGAACCCACAACCGTTCAATTGAGACGAGCAACCTGCCCCTAGACTGCTCGCCCCCGCTGTTCTGGTTGCTGCTGCATTGCTAATCAGCAGAGAGTCGGCCGACCCGGCACCGGCACGACGCCCGGGACGATCGGCAACACCGAGGACCGCCCAGCAGATTCACAACCTTGCTTGACGTGACGGCGACCGCCCGAGCGGCTCGCTGCGAACGCTCGCGGCGAGCTACCGGCTACGAGCTACGAGCTACCGGACGCCTTGGCGGTCCCGTAGCTCCACGAGACCGCCAGCGAGCCGGAACGTGCGGGGGGTGGGGTGGTTAAGGTCGGGCTTGTCAAGGTCCGGTTCGCTAGCGCCAGGCTTTTCGGGCCAGGGGGCTTTGTGTAAAATAAAAAACAAACAAACCGGAACGTGCGGGCCGCCTGTCGGAGAACGTGTGTGGGCCGTCAAAACACCTGGAGAGCCGACTTGTGCTCGACTCCAATTTTTTTTTAGTCGACTCGCATGTGACTCATATATTTTGAGATCTGATTCAACTCGTGACTCAAACGGACTGACATGCATTTGAATCGATTCAGATCAGACTCATGAGACATATGATTCAGTGTGCACTGCCCACACATGATATTTGAATGATTGACTCATGATTCGACTTACCTTTTATGTAAGATGTGATTCAACTCATGACTCAAGATATATTTGGGAGAAAGAATCAATTCAAATCGCGACCCATCCAAAAACGATTGCTTCTTGAGTCGATTCTTGATTCAACTCGAGTCAAGCACAAGTCTGCCGGAGAGTCGCCGGAATCTGGCGACCCGGTGTCGAGAGGCCACACTCGGGACCGTCGAGTCACTGTGTCGCCGTCTGGGTCGGCCAGTCCGTCGTGTCCCATTCTCCGGGCACCACCTCCGACCACCAGGTGATCGGACCTCCACCTGGACCACCATGCCGGTGCGCCAATACCGGACCGTCACACCAATCCGCCACCGCCGCCCAGCTCACCGGCCCACGTCCCCAGCTCAACATCCCACTGCACCAGTACCTTCCCACCATCCCAGTCCACCAATAACTTTCCACCATCCAAGTACACCAGCACCTTCCCACCGTCCCAGTTCACCAATATTTTCCCACTATCCAAGTACACCAGTACCTTCCCTCCATCCCAGTTCATCAAAAAATTCCCACCATCCAAGTCCACCAGTACCTTTCCTCCATCCCAGTCCACCAATACTTTCCCACCATCTCAGTTCACCTTCCCACCATCCTGGTCCACCTATACCTTCCCACCATCCCAGTTCACCAATAACTTCCAAACATCCAAGTCCACCAGTACCTTCCCACCATCCAAGTTCACCAATACTCTCCCACCATCCCAGTCCACCAATAACTTTCCACTATCTAAGTCCACCAGTACCTTCCCTCCATCCCAGTTCACCAGTACCTTCCCACCATCCCAGTTCACCAATAACTTCCAAACATCCAAGTCCACCAGTACCTTCCCACCATCCAAGTTCACCAATACTCTCCCACCATCCCAGTCCACCAATAACTTCCCACCATCCAAGTCCACCAGTACCTTCCCTCCATCCCAGTTCACCAGTACCTTCCCTCCATCCCAGTTCACCAATACATTCTCGCCACATCCAAGTCCACTAGTACCTTCTCTCCATCCCAGTTCACCAATAACTTTCCACCATCCAAGTCCACCAATACCTTCCTATTATCCAAGTCCATCAATACCTTCCCACTATCCCAGTTTACCAATACCTTCGCAAAATCCCAGTATCCCAGTTCACCAGTACCTTCCCACCATCTCAGTTCACCAATACCTTCCCACCATCCCAGTCCACAAATACCTTCCCCCATCCTAGTTCACCAATACCTTCCCACCATCCCAGTCCACCAATACCCTCCCACCATCCCAGTCCACCAATACCTTCCCACCATCCTAGTCCACCAATAGCTTCCCATCATCCCAGTCCACCAATACCTTCCCACCATCCCAGTCCACCAATACCTTCCCTCCATCCCAGTTCACCAATACCTTCCCACCATCCCGGTTCACCAATAATTTCTCGTCATCCAAGTCCACTAGTACCTTCTCTCCATCCCAGTTCACCAATAACTTTCCACCATCCAAGTCCACCAATACCTTCCTTCCCACTATCCAAGTCCACCAATACCTTCCCACTGTCCAAGTCCACCAATACCTTCTCTCCATCCCAGTTTACCAATACCTTCGCAAAATCCCAGTATCCCAGTTCAACAGTACCTTCCCACCATCCCAGTCCACCAATACCTTCCCACCATCCCAGTCCACCAATACCCTCCCACCATCCCAGTCCACCAATACCTTCCCACCATCCCAGTCCACCAATACCTTCCCACCGTCCCAGTCCACCAATACCTTCCCTCCATCTCAGTTCACCAGTACCTTCCCTCCATCCCAGTTCATCACTACCTTTCCATCCTCCCAGCCGGCCAGTCAGGCAGCCGACTGGCTCCACCATCAGTTCCGCTGGCGGGTCGGTTCCCACGTTGTCACGCGGCGAGTCCATTTCGCTGGCTCGTCGGCCGACCTCGCCCGAGGGCAAGGTCGAGCCGCGGACAAGTCGCCGACGACGGCCATCCGCAGACTTTTGCTCGACTCGAGTTGAATCGAGAATCGACTGGTGAATCAATTGTTTTGGGATGGGTCGTGAGTTGAATCGATTCTTTTCCCCAAAATATATCTTGAGTCGTGAGTTGAATCATATGTTTCCAAAAAATGGGTTGAATCGTGAATCAGTCATTAAAATACCATGCGTGGGCAGTGCACAATGAAACATATGGCTCATGAGTCTGATACCACTGAGACGGATCTGAGTCGATTCAAATTCCTGTTAGTCTGTTTGAGTCGCGAGTCGAATCCGACCTCAAGATCCATAGGTCGCATGTGAGTCAACTCAAACAATTTGAGTCGAGCACAAGTCTGGCCACCCGTGCACCGAATGCCGGCGCTGTCGCCCGCGGTTCGCCTGTTGTCCCGTGACGCGCTCGCTGGCGATGCCGGATCGCGTCCCGACAGCTCTCCGACGGAACCAATCACCGCAATCTCAATCCCAATTCCTTAGAGAAGTCGAGTTTTGGGCACGGCGGCTCCGGCCGTGTTCACCTCGAAATCGGATAATGCGCGAGTGAAGACAAAACAAAATAACCCGGGATGCATTTAGATGGCGTTTCGACGGAAGCGCGCCAGTCTATGTTGCAGGTGCTGCACCCTGTCGGCGTCTGCCTGCGGCTTCGCCTGCCGCGACTCGCCGTTCGGGCTCGCTCATCACTACTCTCACCTTCATCCTTGTCCACAGACGGTGCCGTGGCTGTTGGTTCAGTAGTGCTATAGCGAACAAGACAAAGCAGGCTGATATGTGAACGGCCTGGAGCCTTCTCCGTACCTTTTTTGTGATGAGCCTGAGAATACCTGCATGCGGGGACGAAGCTTTAAGAAGGTTATCGGGGGTGTTCTGCAACACCAAGGCTGTCGATCGCAGAATACAGTGAAGAGTTTCGCCCGTAGGATCTCATGTTAAAATCTGCATTTATTGGATGGTACCGACCGAACATGGGGGTGAGGGAAGACCCTCGAAAGAGAGAATACAATCCACCTATGCATGCATGTATTTGATGATTTGGTCCGTTAGGCAAAACAACAAGTATCCGCGTCAAAAAATATCGAACAACGTATCCAACACTTTTATTACAGAATCCGGTTCGTTTCCACGAAAGTGCCACTCGGGAAAAAAATCCCGAACAATCAGACGGCTTCTATTGAATTCACGGTTCTTTTTTTCCGCGGTTCCGTACACAAATTCCTATCTGTTCCCATCCCAATAAGCTATCGTCACTACAGAATTGGACAATACTGATAATTAGTTGGCAAGAGGCACAGCCAAGGTGCCAGACCCGCTCCTACTCGACAAAAATTCGCGAGATGCACAAGACATTGTGGGATTTTTTCACCACGACAAACGAAAAAAATTTCGGTGCGCCAAGCGCGACGATAGCATTCTTGATGAAATGACATTGTTGGGGAGGGGTGGGCATAGCCTCAAGAAAATTATGGCTGTGCCACTTGGTTGTTCAGCTTACGCAACATGAAACCTCTTCACAGCTTCGTGCTCGTGGACACGTCAAAAAGTGCGCTGCATGAGCCGAAATGTCAGGCTAACTGAATTTAGTTAGCTGCAGCTGTGTCCCAAGTCAAACATGTATTGAAAGACATGCCCATAGCCAAATTCTGAAGCCTGAAGTAGACCAGCTCTGATTCAGGAACAACACACACATGTGCGAAACTACATACAAAAACTCCAACAGGTGCTTGACCGCGAGACCTCTGGAGGGAGGGGGCGCTGCAGACGTGGGCTGCAGCTCCAGAAGCCACAAATGCTCGCGTAAAAACAGAACCACGCAACACATGTTACGCCATCGTCTGATCATACTGCCCCGAACCACTATCGAACCGCAAGACCTCCAGGAAAACGGGCGTGAGATTAACTGCGCATACCAGTCGAAACCGCACACAACCTCGGGCACTCACGTTGTGAAATATCCGCCCCCCCCGTGTGTGGTCGGAGAGGTGATGCGGCTGCACCGCACACACGCCGCGCGGCCAACAAGATCACGCTTCCCTTCCGCACGCCAGCCGAGCGCCGGGGACGAGCAGCCTAGGGGTAAGTTGCTCGTCTCACAATCGAAAGCTTGTGGGTTCGAATCTCACCTGTCGCTGCTCTTCGCCCACGACCAATCGGCGTGAGGGATTGGCGACGCTACATGACTCAACGGTCGATGTGTCGCAAACACCAATAACCAACCAGCCAACCGAGCGCCGCGCGAAGCGTCAACCGAGCGTCGCGCGAGGCAACAGCCGATCGTGAGCCGCTCGGCAGTACGTTCGCACCACCGCAGAGCGCGCGCCGCGCCGGATGTGGCGCGGTCGCGCGCGGCCGGCCGCCAAACGGCGCACGGCGGCGGCACGACCGCCGCCGAATGCAGGCCACTGGACCGGCGTCCGTGTCGGCTCCCGCGGCCGGCCGTGGAGAGCCGGCCCGCCGGCCACCGCCGACCGGGCACGTGCACGAGCCGGGCCGCCCGACACCCGCCGGCGAGTCGAGCGGTCCAGTGGTCCGACACCCGCCGGCGGACAGGACGGTCCAGTGGCCCGACACCCGCCGGCGAGACGAGCGGTCCAGTGGTCCGACACCCGCTGGCGAGTCGAGCGGTCGCAGTGGTCCGACACCCGCCGGCGAGTCGAGCGGTCCAGTGGTCCGACACCCGCTGGCGTGTCGAGCGGTCCAGTGGTCCGACACTCGCTGGCGTGTCGAGCGGTCCAGTGG
Organism: Imbricaverruca yamaguchii; assembly: GCA_034440575.1. NCBI lineage: Eukaryota > Metazoa > Arthropoda > Thecostraca > Neoverrucidae > Imbricaverruca > Imbricaverruca yamaguchii. The sequence goes on along the minus strand of JAOTOL010001530.1, from coordinate 843,997 downwards.
TCCGACACCCGCCGGCGTGTCGAGTGGTCCAGTGGTCCGACACCCGCCATCGGACCGGGTGGTCCAGTGGTCCGACACCCGCCGGCGAGTCGAGTGGTCCAGTGGGCCGATACCCGCCGGCGAGTCGGGCGGACCAGTGGTCGATACCCGCCGGCGGACCGGGCGGTCCAGTGGTCCCGATACCCGCCATCGGACCGGGCGGTCCAGTGGTCCGATACCTGCCGGCGAGTCGAGCGGTCCAGTGGTTCGACACCCGCCGGCGGACCGGGCGGGCCAGTGGTCCGACACCCGCCATCGGACCGGGCGGTCCAGTGGGTCGACACCCGCCGGCGGACCGGGTGATCCAGTGGTCTGATACCCGCCGGCGAGACGAGTGGTCCAGTGGTCCGACACCTGCCATCGGACCGAGTGGTCCGACACCCGCCGGCGAGACCGAGGGTCCAGCGGTCCGACACCCGACGTCGGACCAGGTGGTTCGCACCAACTGGAGGACCCATCGACGTCAGACTGACATCGTCTCCCGCGGTGACGTCGGTGCGAAGCCGAGAACATTTGTCAAACGAGGATTGAGTGAAAGCGCGCCCTGCCTGTAACACTGCATATGCACTGACGATGCAAGTTGTGTGAAAAGTGACTACCTGTCGTCAGTGGCCCAGTTTTCATGGTCGTACCTAATCCAATCCGGAAACACTAATCCGGTTTCCGCAGGTGATAGAAACATGTCGGATCAAATGCATAAACCTGATCATAATGCAGCCACTAAGCCGATACATTTTTCAGCTCATCGCCCGTAAACCGACTTCGTCAGGCATCAGTACGGAAAAAATAAATTTACCGAACAATGTGATTAATGTATTATGTTGTTGTGAAGTGCTTTCATTTCAACGAGATGCATAAGCATTGGGAATGCCATTCAAGCTCTATTGTTTTTACCGGATGTATCCGAAAATGACGGCTTATTTTTGTTCCTATCTTATTTTGAACATGTATTACTGAGTACACCCACAACACGGAATTATTTTGATAGTCGTGGCCTTGACCGTGATCGGCGGCGGATAAAACAACCGATGCTGCGCCCTGACAAGTAATTCAATACGATTTTCCATCCGATTTGACCGGCTTTTATTAATTCCAAGTGGACATCAAGTGAATCTGAATAACTTCAAAGCATGACTGGACCGTTCCATGAAACCTGGCCGGATCATTCCCGGACCAACATTTGTTTCCTTTTGTTGCCATGATCACGACTAGATCACATTGTTTTCACTTCACAAACATTAGACCAAAACCTCCTCCAAATCTACTAACCGGTCAGTATCCGGCCCTCTGGTGTCACTTCGTCACAAGTTTATTGTCCAACACCACGCACGTATACACCGTCGACTTTGTCATCGCTCACCCGGCACTCAGGCCAGCATACTTTATATCGCTGTTGTCTGTTCATTGGGCGGTTCATGACGCACTTTATGCACATCCACGGCTAATGACGCCGCCCACACTGCTTCGCCGGCGGGCAGCGGGATTGGGGAATGTCCTGAGCGGCGCTAGTATCGAACCCAGGACCTTTGGTAGCCATAGCCCAACACCTTAACCACTCGGCCATCCCCGCCCCATGCTTTATATCGTGCTCGGCGGTGAAAACGTATCACGTGAGCTAAAGCTGCCAACGACAAGTCGATCAGCCCGCTCGCTGACCTTGACTGACCCAGGCTAATCCGTGTAAGAACCATGGGAACACGCACATAAAAGTTTACGTAATTGCAGCTGAGACTAATCCAGTACGGCTGTGAGACGTTTCGTCCGTGGAAACACCACTGTTAACACAAATTAACGTCAATACCACTCGGCCTAATCCAGCCATCCCGATCCCAAAATGGCCACAGACACCGAGTCAGGATCGGCACCGGGCTGAAATATACATCCAATCGCGGATGCTTGGCGCCAGCCGCCAGGTCATGGTGCGACCGGCAATGCCAGGGCACACACTATTACTGGAACTTGGGCTTTTACGACGTATTCAACCGCTAAACCGCCAGGTTATATGGCGTCGCCAACCTCTCGCGCCGATTGGTCGCGGGTGAACTCGGTAAACGACGTCGGTTGTGAGATTCGAATCCGCAATCTTGCGATCAAGAGTACGACGCTCTACCAACTGAGCTACCGCGGCCCCCCGCACTATGATTTATTCGGGCTTAGGGCTTAGTTATTAGCTTAGTCGGCTTAGCTTAGTCGGGCTTAGGGCTTAGTTATTCGGGCTTAGGGCCGCGTCAACTGCGTCGGCCACACAGCGCCCATTGCGCACACTGTGAGTGCACACGAGAAGGCTGGGGCTGGGCCGGACCAGATCGTTTACCCGCGACTGCCATGAACTTTGCCGCCCTGGTAGCTCAGTTGGTTAGAGAGCTGGCCTGCGCTGGTCTCCCCTGTCCTGGCAACACAGGGTTCGAGGCGCTTCGCGCGCTCGCATTAGCCCCGGCCAGGGTGTCAGTTGGCAGGTGGCCCGTAAGGCCGGGGGCGAGCTACCGGGCGGCCGTGTCGGTGTATTGACGGCACGTTAAACTTTCGATCAAAATTCTGCCGTTGAACTGGAATTCGTGGATCGGGTGGTGGGGCCAGGGTTCACGCAACAAGCTCTGCTAGCAATAGAACCCTGGTTCCTAAAGCCACCCCAGCAACAACTCGAACTAATTTTTTTTAATTTAAAAAATAAAAACTTGTAGCCGGGGAACATTGGCCCGCTGCGGGTGCGGCCTCACGGAGAGCGCTCCTGGTGCTGACGACAATGCTTTACAGTTTACATGTCGCTGAGCGGTTGTGAGCTTTTGTGAGCCCATAGTGCAGGTTTGGCGTAAACCAGCTAACCTGGGGTTTTCGAATTCAGAATCTGATCCTTTCCCGAACGTCATACTCCCCGGAACATTACTCTTTCCGGAGCATTATCTTTCAATTTTCTCATATGGAGGCTGAATGGTGCTGTTCTGTCAATGTCCTCCGTGACGGAGTGCCCAAGATGCTCTGGAAAGTGCAAACTGAGATCCTGATGTTACAATGTTCAGAAACACCCTCTCCGCCCGTGATTGCCCCGAATGTTCCTCTCCATGTCCAAATGCCAAGGTATAATTCAACACTGCCCACAATGCACACTGCATAGCTCAGTCGTTTGCAAAGGAGCTTCTAAGCATTTGGAGAAAGACAACAACTGACTGCTTCTGTCCCTTCAGGGGACTTTTTCACCTCTGGTTACTGCTGAAAGCCAACGCATGGGTCGTGTCCGCTGCTTTGATCAGTTTATCAGTGGTGCATACAGGCTTGCTTCCGAACAGAAATGTGGAATCCACCTTAATTGGACTTCTTTTAAATACCCGAAAATTGCAGAGCGCGCGGGCCTACCGAATAGAGGAAGCTGGCATACACAAATGCCCGAGCCATGCAGAAAAAGGCTCTGCTCACTGGCCATGCAAAAAAAATCCTTTTGCTTACCACATCGCCAACCTACTTGGAACCACTCGCGAAACCCTGGCTGCACCCCCTGTCCCCCGTAACTCCGGGGGAAAAGAGGACGGAGGCCGGATCGTTCCCCGTGCACGGTCGTCCGCTCCGTCGACGGACGGCACCAGCGAGCCACGATCCCGCCGGTCTCGTCGGGTCTGCTTATCACAACAGCCGGCGGATCGTGACCAGCTGACTGGCGCCGGCAGCCCGGTACTGTGCGGGCCCTGAGCTGACGTCAGCGGTACGGTACCGGGGCCCGGGGGCTGCCGCCCCAGGGCTGACGTCAGCGGTACGGTACCGTGCGGGCCCGGAGTTGCGTTAGCGGTACGGACAGCTGACGTCAGCGGTACGGTACCGCGCGGGCCCTGAGCTGACGTCAGCGGTACGGTACCGCGCGGGCCCGGAGCTGACGTCAGCGGTACGGTACCGCGCGGGCCCTGAGCTGACGTCAGCGGTACCGTGCGGCCCTGACCGCGCGGGCCCCGAGCTGACGTCAGCGGTACGGTACCGTGCCGGCCCGGAGCTGACGTCAGCGGTACGGTACCTTGTGGGCCCGGATAGCATGGTTCCGGCAGCACGGTACCCGGAGATGGCACCGACAATCCGGTATCGTGCGGACCAGGAAATATCGTGCGGACGCTATATAACCTAGCGGTTGAATGAGTCGTAAAAAGAACCCAAGGTTCTTCTTCTGGACCTGGAGATGGCGCCCGCACCACGGAACGGTGTGGAACCGAGACGACACCGGCATCACGGTACCGTGTGGACCCGGAAATGGCGCCCGCATCACGGCACAGTGCGGGCCCGGAGATGGCGTCGACACAGCAGGGACTGCGGCTCCTGTCCAACGGCCAGAGCGTGAGATCTCGGACTCGTGTAAGTGAGCGCGGGCCGCGGCTATAAGATCCGTTAGTCGATGACATTGGAGCCGATTGTGCGCGCGGCCGTGGGGATCTGGCGCCGGTACATACCAGAGTTGGATCGCTTGGGTTGGCGCGGAGCTGAAACTATGAGGATGTTCTGCTGACAGCATGCGTTTATTTTAATTTTCAGCATGTGTGTGCGCTCATCAGGTATGCGTGTGGACGTGTGGTGCGTCCGGTTTGTGACCCATCCACCAAGTGACGGATGGACAAACGTATCGCAGCAAGAGGACGAAACTAACAAAATCAGGTCGTGATGTAAGGTCACTTATTGCATAATACACACGCACACACGCACACTCACACGCGCACGCACACGCGCACGCGCACGCGCACGCGCACGCGCACGCGCACGCGCACGCGCACGCACACACACACACACACACACACACACAAACACGAGGTCGTGAGGTGGACACAGAAGCCGACAGCGCTGGCGTTCTGAGGAACATGCATCTAATGTTCCACGTTGGCAGTCACACCCGGGGCCATGTATCAGATGTTCCACGGCGACAGCTACACCCGGGGCGACGCGTCAGGTGTTCCATGTTACAGTTACACGCCGGGCGGAGAGTTCCAAAGCTTCCAGCACACCATCTGTACTAATGAACAGCTGAGACGCCGTCTGGCATTGGCTGGCTGGTTGGTCATTGGGGCTGGTTGGTTAAGGGCGCTTCGACTGCAGAAGTCATGCAGCGCCCACCGTTTGGCATTGGCAGTGTGGGGCATTGAACGTGGCATCATCTCGCTGGCCGACCCTACCTGACGACGCGGTCAACGGTACGCTGAGAATCTATCGACAGGGCACCCGCACGTGCCGTCCATTGAATGAATATATCACCTTCTATTGTGGTTATACGTGTGGCTAGCGGAGTAGTGAATATCACTGGCGATCTGGTTGAGTATGGCACGTGCGGTTGGATATGAAATGCCGCGAAATGCTGTGAGAGGGTAAAGAGAATGTCCTGATAATCGGCGGGTACAGTAGCGAGTGCATGGACGGCATGCACTTGATGGCATTGGAGACAGTGTGGTAGGACATGTTGTCGACTGGAACGGACGGCGGTGGACTGCTCAGAACGAACTGCATACACCTTCGTTCGCCTTTGCAATATGCATTTAAATCACAAGAAGAATCTTGGAGTGAAATTCGACGCTTATTTTCCAGACCTACACTTTTGCAATAGCCCTTACGATTGAAAAGACACGCATGGATTCCTACATTCCACATCAGCCTCTTTGGCTTTTAGCCGAAATATTCCCCCGCCCCGTGTCATTGACACAACCACATGAATCAGAACGCTTGCGCATTCTTTGCACCGTATTCCGCCTGAAAAGCCACATGGGTGACGTGCAGGAAGCTGTGTAATTCACCGGGTGCAATTTACCGTGTAATTCACGTCTTGTCGCAAGCACGTAATTGTACAATACGAACCGACCGCGAACATTATTCCCATGCATGCGGCGATACATAAATCAAGCAGCCTACAACGGCTGGCCCAGCCAGCAGCGGCCGGGTTCGTCGCTTCCTGCCTCAAAGCCCAGCCGTGGCTCTGAATGGAACGCGTGACGTCAGATGCTCGGCCAGCCGGCCGCCAGACCAACGTCGAACACACCGGCTGATGCGTATCGGACGAGCGATAGCGTGTCATAACCTCCACGGGTCATAACCTCCACAGCTCATAACCTCCACAACTCATAACCTCCACAATTCATAACCTCCACAGTTCATAACCTCCACAGTTCAAAACCTCCACAGTTCAAAACCTCAGACGAGCGTGCAGAGGTGTGTCACGGGGGGCCGCCGGACAGCGAGTCATCCGGGGTGTCTCAGGCGTGAGTTGATGCAGGATGGCCGAGTCGATCTACGAGTTACTGTGCCCGGTGACTTGTCACCACAACGGCGGCCGACGACAAACTCAGCGTTCATTATCCACCCGTTACAGACCGCCTCATTTTAACTCTCATCGGGCGAAATGAGCCGCACGGAGAAACGGCAACAACTTGTTCCGAACGATGTTGATCCCGTCCTGAGGAACAGCGTTGTTCCCGTCCTGGGAACAACGCTGATCCCGTTCTGGGGACAACGTTATTCCAATTCTGTGAAAAACGCGTGCACATCCTGATGAACAATGTCGTGCACGCTCTGGGAAGCAGTGTTTTCCCCGTCCTGGGGAATAACATTCTTATCGCCGACTTGTGCTCCACTCAAGTTGAATCGAATCGACTCATGAATCAATCGTTTTTGGATGAGTCGCGAGTTGAATCGATTCTTTTCCCCAAAATTTATCTTGAGTCATGAGTTTAACCACATCTTTCAAAAAGTGAGTCGAATCATGAGTCAATCATTCAAATATCGTGTGTTCGCATTGCACACCGAATCATATGGCTCATGAGTCGGACACCACTGAATCGGATCTGAATCGATTCAAATTTATGTCAGTCCGTTTGAGTCGCGAATCTAATCAGATCTCAAGATCTGAGTCACATGTGAGTCCACTAAAAAATGTGAGTCGAGCACCAGCTTCACGTCCTGTAGAACCGCGTCATTCCCGTTCTGGGGACAACGCTATTCCCGTCATGTGGAACACCGCTGTGCACGCTCTGGGGAACAATGTTATCGCCGTCCTGGGGAACAACGTTCGTCCCGTCCTGTAGAACCGCGTCGTTCCCGTTGCGCGGCGCCCGTCGACGGCCGGTCGAGCGCGCTGCCGCCGTTGGTCACACGCTCGGCTCGGCTGGGGAGACATCGCGGCGCAGACGGAACCCGCGGCGAGCGGACCGCCGCCGGAAGTGGCCTCTCCTCGGGCGGTGCCCATGGGCGCTGTATGACCAACGCAGTCTTGTTGCTGTTATTGGTTTCACGACACATCGACCATTGAGTCATGTAGCGTCGCCAATCTCTCACGCCGATTGGCCGCCGGCAAAGAGTAGCGACAAGTGAGACTCGAACTCACACCCTTTCGATTGTGAGACGAGCAACTTACCCCTAGGCTACTCGCCCCATGACAAACGCAGTTGGGGCGGGGATGGCCGAGTGGTAAAGGTGTCGGGCTATGGGTACCAAAGGTCCCGGGTTCGATTCCAGCGCCACTCAGGACATTTCCCAATCCCGCGGCCCACCGGCGAAACAGTGTGGGCGGCGCCATTAGCCGTGAATGTGCATAAAGTGTGTCGTGAACCAACCAATAAACAAACAGACAAACGACAATTCCACGACAAATCGACATGTGACCTGCACCCTCACACCTCAGATTTTGATGAAAATGGTTCTATAGGGTTATCAGCATCGCTGAACACGCCTGTGCCATTTTGAAGTCTCTTAGGTTTACCGTTTTCTAGTTATGAACTATATAATTTTTACATTTTGCACTGACATGACTATCTTTGGTGCTAATTTTCTCTGAGTCATTTTTCAGTAACTGAACAAATTTATACGTCAAAATGAAGACAAAACATTGAAGAATATGACTATGCCACCATTTAAACTTTCATTACGTAATTTTTGCCGACTCTAGCCAAATAAAAAATTGAAAAGAGATGAAAACATTTTTCCCCTCCGATATCGTACTTTTTCTCACTTTCATATGAAAGAGCGTAGTTTTTTACCTTAGAAACATAAATAAAAAAGTGGTTATCGACTTGGAAAGACGAATCAAATGCGGTGAATGCGGGCGCTGCGCTCACCGGACCGGCGCGCGCGCTGCCGCTGCCTCGCGATACGCCTGCCGGGGGAGGGGAGGGGAAGGGGAGCCGAGCGTGGGATGTCAAGAATATGTCCTGGACAAAAAGACTATGTGACGGTAGAGATGAGAATGGGGTTAAAGTAAAGAAGCAGAAACGTTTGATTTTAGGTAATTTGCAGGAAATTTACCAACTTTATAAAGAGAACGGTAGCAACCCGCGCATTGGGTTTTCTAAGTTCGCCAGCCTCCGCCCCAAACACTGTGTCCTGTTGGGAAGCAACGGCACTCATACGGTTTGTGTATGTTGCTATCACCAGAACGTTAAGCTAATGTTAGCGTCTCTGGGCTTAAAAGACATTACCTACAAGGACCTGTTGAAGCACGCGGTTTGTGATGTCGGGAGGAAAGCCTGTATGCTGCAAAAGTGTGAAAACTGTCCAGGTCAGGACGGTGTCAGGTCATATTTGTTCGACACTTTAAATGCGCAGGCAGGGGAAATCTCAGACTTGGTGGACGAAGTCAGATTTAGTCAGTGGCTAAGCACGGATCGTTGCACTTTGACCGAAATTGTTCTTCCTATGGACGAGTTTCTTGACAAACTGTCTGACGCCATTGTGACACTTACTCGGCATCATTTCACGAGTCAGCATCAAAGCAAATATTTCGACGATCTAAAAAAGCAGCTACCTGAGCATGAAGCACTGATCATATTATATTTTTCAGAAAACTACACTTTTGTAGTTCAAGACGAAATTCAGTCAAATCACTGGAACGCACCACAGTGTACCGTTCATCCGTTTGTTGTTTATTGGCGAGAGGCTGGAAAGATTGAATGCCACAGTTTTGCGTGTTATCAAACGAACTGAAGCATGACACTGACGCTGTGCACACATTCTTGCAGCACATTGTACCGAAAGTGAAAGGCATAGTCCCGAACTTGAAAAAGATTCATTATTTTTCGGATGGGTCAGCTGCCCAGTACAAGAATAAGTTTAATTTCGTGAATGTGAGTTTTCATGATGAGGATTTCGGAGTCCAGTGCGATTGGAATTTTTTGCAACGTTGCATGGGAAAAATTCGTGCGACGGTGTTGGGGGTACACTGAAAAGGGTTGCAGCTAGCGCCAGTCTTTAGCGGACACACTCGGACCACATTCTTACTGCGGAAAAGCTATGTAAAGTGCTACAGGACAAGGGTAATTTGCATACCGAGTGCTACTTTGTAGCGAAAGAAGAGGTTAGTCGTACACGGCATGAGCTTGGCGATAGACTGTCAATGGCAAAAACTGTCAAAGGGACTCTAAAAATACACAGGGTAACTCCAGTGAAGGCAAACATTGTCGTTGTGCGAGAACTTGCCATAAGTGAAGGAAGAGAAGTGATGGTGGCCTGATTTGCTACAGGATTTAGGTTGAATGGTTAGCGTGACCTACATCGGCAGCTGATTTCCGTTTGTTTATGTGCGAATTACAATGTGAAGTGAGCTAATGTTAAGTTATGCATTTTGTACCTCTGATAAGGCTCATTGTACCATCTCGTTAGCATTCGCAAATGTACATGTACTTTCCGACTTGTTATTTGTGTGAATAATAAATGAAGTGCTAAAACGTCCTGCCTGGTGTTTATAAATAATCTGTAGTGTCCTCTCAATCCCACGGGGCCGCGGACGACAGCCGCCAGCACCCCTATCCCCCCGTTGGCAGCAGCTGGCCGCGGCCGTTGCTGAACGACGCCGTATTGGGTAAAATGAGGCCGGGCGGTTGGTGTTTTAAATTATGTTTAAAATATTTATAAGCCGATAACCACTTTTTTTATTGATGAAATATAGGTAATAATCAACGCTCTTTCATTAAAAAATATCAAAAATCACAATATCGAAGGGGAAAATTGCTCAAGAGAACTTGGCATTTTTTTAAGTGTTATATTTGACATATATTTAATTGCTATGGTTTCGATAGTGATAAACTTTCATTCTGCATGGGATTGCAATCATTTTGATGTACAAACTCACCTACTTATCATTCAATGTAGCAGGGATAAATCCTGCCAAACAAAGCCATGTATGCATCGAATGTAAAAATGTCGCAGGCTGTAGCTCGAAAACCGGAAGTCGGAGAGGCCTGAAAATGTCACAGGCGTGTTTAGGGCTGCTGATAACCCTATAGACTCATTTTCATCAAAATCTGAGATGTGGGGGTGCGAAATCGAAATTTTATTTGTCGATCTGTCGTGGAACGCCCCAAACGCAGTCGATGCGCCCGTAAGCCCAAATAACCAACCAACCGGGTCGTGCTCCGAGGGCGCGGCCGACACGGAGCGGCCGGCGGCCCAAGGCGGCCGCGGCCACCGTCACGCGCCGCGCGTCACGCCCGCGACCCTCCGGCGCGGTCACGACGGGCGTCGGTCACGAGTCACGACGGGCGGCGGTCACGAGTCACGGCGGGAGGCGGCGCGGCGGCGGCGGCCGGCCGACACGGTCCGGTCTTCAGCTGCGCGCCGGCGGGCCGACCCCGACGACCCCGACCGACCGCAGCCGACAGCGACGCAGCCGCTAATACAAAGCGGAACACATCCCCTCGCCAGCGTTCGTTTACATCGGAGACGTCATGAGACTGGACTCGCTTCCTTGCCGAATGAAAAGCTTACTCGTCGAACAGTTCAAGGCAGGAAGTCGCAAACACGTCTGCACATCCTCTCCACCGCCTTACGTTACGTCAGACAACAACACAGAAAACACTGCACGCCCGATACACTCATCTCCGACCCAAACGCACTACAATAATCAGATGCCATGACCTGCGCTTGCAGGCACAGAACACAACACACAGCTCACTGTATTGTACACTGCCCACTTCACGCAGGAGCTAGAACGTAACATTTCAGAGCACTTTCAGCGATACTCGGTATAAAAGTCTCACAAATGTCACGTTCTCATTTATTACCGTACCTCTTTGGTCAGGACGTTGGCGCTGTGTGCTGTAATCCAGTCGTGGCAGAATTTCACAAATGCCAGCGGAAAACGAGTCGTTAGTTATTTGTTAGTTATTAGGGCTTAAGGGCGACGAGTCGTTCCCTATAAATTAAGCGTGTGTCGTTGAATGTGTCCCATTTTCGGATTGCATCGTTTTCAGTGTTGCCATTCAGCGCTTTTAGGTTTGACTACTTTCAGTCAGTGTTAGCCTACTGATGAAGTTCTTCACTTAAAGGGGCGATATAAGTCGATGCGTGCCTAGCTAGACATGCTCACGGTACAGGCACCGGAGGGGCGCCTCAACCTAAACCTCCTTTCCTGTTGAACCAAACTGTCACAATGAAGCATTTCGTTTGACACGTCCATTCCGAAATGCATGATTCTGCGTTCTAAAATGACCAACCGCGATCGCCCCCAGCCGACCTCGAGCGATCTCAGCGAGCCACGACAGGCCCGGGTGACTATGGCCGACCTCGACTGACATTACCTGACCACAGCCGACCCCGACCGACCGCAGAGGGAGGCACCCATTGCCAGACATGCGCCGGTGGCGCCCCTCACTGCGGCGCGGCGGCGCGCGGCGGCCCCTGTCGGCTCGTCCGGCCGTCGCTGACCCGGGGTGTGAGCGGCCTCGTGATATGTCCCGGGGTGTGAGAGACCTCGTAATACGTCCCGAGTGTGAGCGGCCTTATGACACGGCCCGGGGTGTGAAGGACCTCGTGATATGTCCCGGGGTGTGAAAGGCCTCGTGATATGTCCCGGGGTGTGACCGGCTCGTGATACGGTCCGAGTGTGAAGGACCTCGTGACCAGGGCGCTGCATGACCTCTACAGTCGATGCGCCCTTAAACCCCAATAACCAACCGACCTCGTGGCCGGGCACAATCCGGCTCTCGCCGACTCAAGATGTGAGAGGCCTTGTGAAGCCGCCCGGGGTGTGAGTGGCCTCGTGATATGTCCCGGGCTGTGAGAGGCCTCGTGATATGTCCCGGGCTGTGAGAGCCGGCCCGGATGTGGGCGGCCTGTGTTGTCCCGGGGTGGGCGGCCTCGTGTGTCCCGGGTGTGGGTGGCCTCGGATATGTCCCGTGTGTGAGCGGCCTCGTAACAGACCCGGGGTGTGAAGGGCCTCGTGATAGTCTGGGCAGTGCCTCGCTCGGGGGTGGGGCCGGGCGGCCCCCCCGGGGTGTGAAGGCCTCGTGATATGTCCCGGGGGAGGCCTCGTGATTGCCGCCGGGGTGTACGGCTCGTGATACGCCCGAGGTGTGAGGGCCTCGTGAGCCGGGGCGCGACCCCACACCGGCGCCTACCCCAATACCCGACCGACCGGGCCACACCGGCGGCCGACTCAGTGAGGGCCTTAAGCCGGCCTCGTGATATGTCCCGGGGTGGGAATGGCCTAGTGATATGTCCCAGAGTGTGAGCGGCCTCGTGATATGTCCCGGGGTGTGAGTGGCCTCGTGATATGTCCCGTGTGTGTGAGCGGCCTCGTAACAAGGCCCGGGGTGTGAGAGGCCTCGTGATACGTCTCGGGGTGTGAGCGGCCTCGTGATATGTCCCGAGGTGTGAGCGGCCTCGTGATATGTCCCGGGGTGTGAGTGGCCTCGTGGTATGTCCCGAGGTGTGAGTGGCCTCGTGATATGTCCCGTGTGTGTGAGCGGCCTCGTAACAAGGCCCGGGGTGTGAGTGGCCTCGTGATATGTCCCGTGTGTGTGAGTGGCCTAGTGATATTCCCCGGAGTGTGAGTGGCCTCGTGACACGGCCCGGCCCGTGTCCGGCCGCCGACAGCGACAGGTCAGGCACTCCGGAAAAAGCGCGGCGACCGCCTCCGACATCCGACGGCGTGGATGGCCTGCGCCACACAAAGGCACACTGATCGGGGGCAGCCGCGCATCAAACGGATCCGATCATCTTCGTGGCCGTGCCGGCCACCTCCTCCTTCGGCATCTCCTCCCACCGCTCCGGCATCTCCTCCGGCAAGGCCGGGATCGCTGCACCTCGTGCTGCCTGGCCATGCTGTCAAGCCGGACGAACACAGGCTGACTGGACACGCCCAATTGAAATGCAAATGAACTCGTTCACGTCACGTTGTGAAGTGGAAAGCGCCGGTGGATCAGCCATGTAAGCAGCCGGATGATGAATACGCAGATCGGCCCGATTCACAAAGCGCCGTTGTGTTCCATTCACGACCGGCGCCCGCCCCACACGCCGCCGCCGTACGCCCGCCCCGTGGCGGATTCGTCAACAAACCAAATATGTGCACGGTGGACAACACTAAGGTTTTCAACCTCCACACAGGTTGGAGATACCGTCACATCTCTGACGGCTATTATTCAATCCGCTTTTGGTTCACAGCGACAGAAGCGACTCCACAGCATAATACTTGGCACTTTCTCGAGGCACTACAATTTCAAACCACTCCTATTCAGCTAACCCGTTTAGCCCAAAATAATCAGCTGTTTGGATGCAATTTGACACATCGCTATAACGGAATAGATTCAACAAGAAATGCCCAAACTATTAGTTCTACACGAATAACCTGCACGACAGCTAGGGAATCCACATTATTTACCTCTTGTACGACTTTAATTACCCAATTTTGTTTTTGATGGAATACTTCACCAGCAATCTTGTCCACGTATGGCACATGGGTGTGGAATTGCATCAGTGTTAAAATAGTAGTTTTACGCTAGGTGTGAGATGTCGAAAAGTATACAGTATGTAGACATTCGCCATGAAAACGAATTCCATCGGCATAATTTATAAGTTCTTCTAACACAATACTGACCCAACGGCGTACTCCTACGTGCAACATTTCCCATTTCTCAGATACCTACCTCAGTGTCAAAAAAGTAGTATATTCATCACATTTCACGAATAATTCATCACTGAATTACACGCATATTTAAAAAAATCAAATATTAATCATTGATGGATTCGCAAAGGTAGGAACAGGGCGGTGGAGCACAGGAGCAGGCCCAGAGTTGGATTTGTACTTTGTAGTCCTGGACGTGGAGACGAAAGTCATGGGCAATCGAATACGGAGATGATATTTTCCTTTCCGTTTGCCCAGACCAGTTTGCATTTTCCAATGAATCTTGAGCGCTTTGCTACGGAGCAGTTCATTGCCAAACAGCACCATTCAACCTAAAAAATTCGAAAAATGGGATAATATTTTTGTGGAGAGGATAATGTCCTGGATGCCAACCATTCAGAAATATCATTTTTTCCCCAACCCTGAGTATGTCCAATTTCTCAAAAAGCCCGACAAGTAAACCAATGCATGCAAAGAATCGACTAAGAGTTTCTTGGCTCCAATTTTTAGACGTTCCTATGCTCTCCGGCCTAAAAGTGGGTTGTCTCTTTTAATGGACGTGTTGCAGATGAGCAAAAAGACGAAATTGTTTAGCACGAGCCTGGCTCGCGTGACCTGGTGACCTGGACTCGGGCTCGGGTGACCTGGAGAACAACAGCAGCTTTTTTATAACAGAAATTACACGTAAACGTGAAAATTGCAGTGGTGTTCCACGCAATGTTCTTGCTTACGGCGACGCTACGATGCCACACAAATACAGGTAAGATTTCGTCGTATTGTTCTCCAGGCTCACGACATGTCAGGCATATGCATACGACTTCGTGGTGTTTGTTAATTGAATTGTTTTTGACTAGAATACTGAGAAAGCACTTCGAGAAGCATTGTCAATAATAGCCAAAAATTTGCAGTTAAAATTTGATTTATTCCAATATGTCATCCACAAATGTGTTGTCTTGCGTATGCTACCCGGTACGTGCATAACTTGAGCACCGTACATGTGGATATTTTCTTGAACATACTTAAAAATAGCCCTTGCGGAAAAAGAACACTCCCTTAATTCTTCTCACAAAAGGTCATGGAAGGGCTTACTGTGTGGCCAAATCGCAGACAAGAGAGAAGATTTTCTTCAATATTAATCATATGCCCGTTAATTATATGCTAAAATACTTTCTGCAGTATTGGCGATTGCCACGGTGTTTCACAATTTTGCAACACCAAATATAAAAGGGGTATCCGAGAATAGCTGTTCTGAGCTGAATAAAGAAACACGAATCCGGGCAACAGACAAACAGGAGCGGTCATAAGCACAAAAACATTTTACACTGGTACCCAGGTCACGCGCCTTTTTCTGTCAGCTTAAGCTTTCAGCAGTGCTTAAGCATAACGTCAATAACCCGAGTAATAAGCAGCACATCTAGCCATTGGTGTAGGTGCTCAAGATCAAATGCAAGCTTTCCGAACGACTCGAAATTCCTCCGAAGCACAATTCGTACTCTACCAAACATTTTCAAGAAGTGATACTCTAAACTGTCAATACGAACAACTGAATGCAGCGAGGCAAATCGCATATGCGATCAAATAGAATCCAATAGCACGTGGATGTTCACGACTGGTTCAGTTTTGACCGTCCTGCTGCTGGCCTCGTGACCACCACTGCCCTCCAACAGCCGACGCTGGTTTACCTGCACGCCAGTGATGATATTCGTGAAATAATGTAGAATATACCACTTGGTGAACACTGAATCGACATCCCTCCCAGCGAAGTATCGAGATCGTGCTTCGTGATGAGTCTTCACGAAGTCTCCATATTTAGTTTATAATAGTATTTTTGTGATTAGAATCATACTTGTACGTTCCCAGTCCCGCGGCCCACCGGCGAAACAGTGTGGGCGGCGCCATTAGCCGTGGACGTGCATAAAGTGCGTCGTGAACCACCCAATAAACAAACAAATCATACTTGTACGCTGTTTGATCAAAATCGTGTTTAAAGAACCTATATAAGCTATGTTATGCGACATCGTTTCCGGGACGAATTTCGGCATATTACTGTGTTAATTTTGACACCTCACACCTAACGAAAAACCATTATTTTAACACTGCTGCACGCGCATCCGCACTGTCCGATAGCTTCGCCGGCTCAGTCCTTCGCTCAACTCCGACCGGCCTCTGTTCCACTCCGACTCACCTCCGCTCCACTCCGACCAACTCCGATCCACTCCACTCTGACCCACCTCCGCTCCACTCTGTCCCACCTCAGATCCACTCCACTTCCACTCACCTGCGCTCCACTCCGTCCCACCTCCGATCCACTCCACTCCGACTCACCTCCGTTGCACTCCGACCCACCTCCGCTCCACTCCACACCGACCCAGCTCCGCTCCAATCCACTCCGACCCAGCTCCGCTCCACTCCACTACACTCCGACCCACCTCCGACCCACCCACTTCTGCCTCACTCCTGCACACCTGCCGTCGGCGCAGCCGCACCCTGCCACCGGCCCGCACCAGCCGCCGTCCGACACCCGCACACCGCGCGCCGCCCGGACCCCAACTGAACTCGGCGCGCATCCTCAGACACGCCGGCGCGCTGCCGCCGGCCGCCGTCTCCCGCCATTCCCACTGCCCACTGAGTCCACTACCGCCTCGCGCGGCTGGACTGGTGCGCTCGGCTTGCAAACCGACCGACGCAAACGGAAAGTACTGTAAACTGAAGCCATGTGTTCAAATAAACATCACTGCAATATTCGCTAAGATCACAGCAGAAGCAAGGTTTTGTTCGATAGGTTTAGAACGCGAGTGTTATACTTCCGACAGTTTCAGTCGAGCGCATCAGACTTGTGTACTCTGCGTGTAGCCGGCACAAGGTGTGCGAGTGTGGGCGGTGGAAGATTCGGGATCATAAACACCTTGGAATCGCGTCAGAATGAAACGTTAGGATAGATATGCTGAGGAAAGAAGTACTCAGCTGTAGACTGACGTAAGATAACCCAATGCCGTTCAACAACAAGGGGCCCGATGGGGCGGGGCGGGGTGCACTTGAGCATACTGAAGGAGTGAGCGCCTTTCCTCCCAAGGGGAACTCTCAAGCCACCTTTCCATGAGGAAAGGGTGCATGCCCTCAGCCCCCTCCCTGTATCCGTAGCCCCCCACTGTAAGCGACAACAGCAACTCCATGACCACCACGCAGTGGCCAGTTTTTGTCGGCGCTCCGCCCTGCCCACCGGGAAACGCCGGCGGGTCATCTCGCCACGCGTGTTTTTGTGTCCGCCAGGTTCCCATGCGCCGGACGGGCAGCATAATGGCACCGCCGCGCCGGAGCGGGCATCCTGGAGGACGCAGGCTACAAGAACTGGTCCGCGGCGCGACCGGGCCGCGTAAACAGCCACTCCACCTCGACTGTGCCACGCGCAGGCGCATTGCATAGCGTGCCTGAGCACCGGCGATAATTTAGACGGAGAGAGACAGAAAGGTAGTCATAGAGAGGGACATAGGTGTAGGGTTTTTTTTTAATCATTGCGACAGCACAATACACGAAGGCAGCGGGCTGTCCCAAATGTATTCGTGGGCACACTCCATACGATCCCATGTTAAAAGCTGAAATTATTGGGGCCAAGCCAATATTGGGGGGCAAGTAAACACCCAAAATCATGCAATGCTACACTCCTGAAGGGAGAAGGGCGAGAGAGAGAGGGGGAGAGAGAGAGAAGAGAGAGGAAGAGATAAAGAGAGAAAGAGAGAAAGAGAGAGGGAGAGAAAGAGATGGAGGGAGAAAGAGATGGAGAGAGAAAGAGATGGAGAGAGGAAGAGATCGGGGAGGGGAAAAAAGGCAGGAAGAGAGACGGTACAGTACAAAAAAAAAAGATAAGAGAGAGAGAGAGATAGGGGAGGGAGAAAAGGCAGGAAGAGAGATGTACGAGGAGTACAAGATACGTGGGTGCACTAATGTTTGATCCTACAGGAATTATGTTCATCTTCTAGATATTCAAAAATGCACTGAAGGATTTATGAAAGGGACAGAGGCGCAGCCAAGAGGGTCGTTCCCCCGAACAACCAAACATACACGAGGAAAACAAGAATTTCTAAGACGTTTCGCCACACAAAATTGGAAAATTTCGGCACGCTTCACCAGCCGAAAACGATCTCTATTTAACGACATTGTTTTGGTCGCCTCCTTGAGAAAATATTGGCCGTGCCCTTGCAAAGAAGTTCCATTTACAATCCCACAAACTACAAGCAGATGAAAATATTGCTCAGAGTCATACTATACCAATGCACTCTGGGCATTATACTATACCAATAAGCAAAGTCATATAACACTCTGGGCATTGGCATAGTAAAACTTTGATCAAACGCCATTGGCAGCATGCATTTTGCTTTGCACCTCACCTTTGTCTTTCCATGTAAAACATGTCGAATTTGTATTCCGAAATGTCTCTAAACGTTACAAATCATCCTTCATGGAAGACATACCCAGGCTAAGGTAAGTTTAAGTTGCCCTGTGTTTGCTGTAGTGATATCCACGCAGGTCACATAATGACCAGGAAATCAGCTAAAGGGAAAGTCTTCCGTGGGTTTAACTCCAATGAGAAAATGCATAGCTGTACCACCTTGTGATTTCACACCAAGCTGACAAATACCAAAACACCTCGGAAAGACTAGCCTAGGATGGATCCCGTATCCCAACGACCGAACGGCGCGGGCGGCTCCCACCAACGGTGCACCTGCCACGAGACGGGGCCGGTGTCCGTGCGGTGCACCGGCGTGGAGCGGGCAACGGGCGGCGGGCAACGGGCAGCGGGCAACGGGCAGCGGGCAGCGGACAGCGGCACGCTCGCGCGGCAGGAGACACCAGGTGGTCGTCCGACGGCATCCGGCGGCCAGCCGGCGTCAGCTTACCGAGACAATTGCCGCCACATTTGCCCGCCACATTTACCCGCCACATTTACCTGCCACATTTACCCGCCACATTTGCCGTCGTGGCCTGTCATCAGCCGGCGCCACTGCTCAGGCGGCTGGACTGCGATACTGAACAGCCCAAGGCTAGAAAAGAACACAATCGGAGCGCGAAGAGAGCTTAAACATCATGTGCGTGCTGGGGTTGCCCGCTCGGTATTCCTGGTAATTCCGAAGCGTCTATATCATGAAGTATTGTTAAATCGGACATGTTAAACACACATCGGATTGCCGATAGACGAACAGGCGATCGAGGGGATAACTGGAGATTAAATAGAGGGAGAGTGCTAAGATAACATCGGTTGAATGGCGGTAGGTGGGAGTGTTGATGCGGGGTGTGCTGTGGAGTGGGGAGTGTCCTCTGGATGTGCTGTGGAGTGGGGGAGTGTGATCAGAAGGTGATGAGTGCATAACAGTGGGATTGAGCAGATTGAGCGGCGCAGTACTAATTGGAGTTTTGAATGTTGGTGGTGATTCGGCTGGGAAGATGTGCAATTTTAAACTGAAAATGCTTTTGAAGGTACATTGCGGGAAGATTAGTATAAGGCTTCCAGCGCCGAAAAACATAACCTGAAGATCAGCCTCGGCAATTCGTTTGATTTGCCTTTCACACGTATTTCTAAAGAATTCGTCTCGCCGTAAGTTTAGTGGGGACGAATTGCATCTATGCTATATCTCAAAGGCTTATTGGAACACTCACAAGCACATGTTTGGCTCTGTGCACTAGCTAACAACAGATTCAAGAACATCTCAAACCTCGCTGGGAGCTCGGTCAAATGAGTGAAGACAGCAAATGCCGCCCACTGCTGGGCAATTACGGGAATCAGCACAGGGGTCAGGGATCAAAGCCGAACAATGAATGAGCACCTAAGTGTCACTCCTTGTGATGGATATCCTAGCGTCAACCGCGAAGCCTCTAAAACTGCCACCCGACCAACTTATGGCCCACATTCAATGCTCGCAGAATCCTCTTTCTCGACAACTTTGGAGCATTCCTGTTGGCACTGCGGTCGTTTCATACATGTGTTGAGTCAATTCCACTTCCGTGAAGACAGATGTGCTGCATTGCAGCACGTTATCAGTCAGGGTCATTCAGCTATCACTTAAATAGCACGCTGACTGCCAGCGTGGGCCGATACCGTTCAGAGGTGATAGCCGGTCGTCACGTCAGATACCGACATGCCAGAGACGGCGTGATACATGGCATGCCGGTGTACGGTGGCGGCACACAGCATGGCATACTGACCTCCCGAGGTGGTACACCGCACGGCATACTGACCTCCCCAGGTGGTACACCGCACGGCATACTGACCTCCCCGAGGTGAGTACACCGCACGGCATACTGACATCCCGAGGTGGTACACCGCATGGCATGCTGACATCCCCAGGTGGTACACCGCATGGCATGCTGACATCCCCAGGTGGTACACCGCACAACATACTGACATCCCCAGGTGGTACACCGCACGGCATACTGACCTTCAGAGGTGGTACACCGCACGGCATACTGACATCCCCAGGTGGTAGACCGTACGGCATACTGACCTCCCCATATGGTACACCGCACGGCATACTGACCTTCAGAGGTGGTACACCGCACGGCATACTGCCACCCCCAGGTGGTACACCGCACGGCATACTGACCTCCAGAGGTAGTACACCGCACGGCATGCTGACCTCCCAGGTGGTACACCGCACGGCATACTGACATCCCCAGGTGGTACACCGCACGGCATACCGACCTCCAGAGGTGGTACACCGCACGGCATACTGACCTCCCGAGGTGGTACACCGCACGGCATACTGACCTCCCCAGGTGGTACACCGCACGGCATCCTGACCTCCCGGGTAGTACACCGCACGGCATACTGACCTCCCCAGGTGGTACACCGCACGGCATACTGACCTCCAGAGTGTAGTACACCGCACGACATACTGAACTCCCAAGGTGGTACACCGCACGGCATACTGACATCCCCAGGTGGTACACCGCACGGCATACTGACCTCCCAAGGTGGTACACCGCACGGCATACTGACATCTCCAAGTGGTACACCGCGCGGCATACTGACCTCCCCAGGTGGTACACCGCACGGCATCCTGACCTCCCGAGGTAGTACACCGCACGGCATACTAACATCCCCAGGTGGTACACCGCACGGCATACTAACATCCCCAGGTGGTACACCGCACGGCATACTGACCTCCCAAGGTGGTACACTGCACGGCATACTGACCTCCCAAGGTGGTACACCGCACGGCATACTGACCTCCAGAGGTAGTACACCGCACGGCATACTGACCTTCAGAGATGGTACACCGCACGGCATACTGACATCTCCAGGTGGTACACCGCACGGTATACTGACCTTCCGAGGTGGTACACCGCACGGCATACTGACATCCCCAGGTGGTACACCGCTCGGCATCCTGACCTCCCGAGGTAGTACACCGCACGGCATACTAACATCCCCAGGTGGTACACCGCACGGCATACTAACATCCCCAGGTGGTACACCGCACGGCATACTGACCTCCCGAGGTGGTACACCGCACGGTATACTGACCTTCAGAGGTGGTACACCGCACGGCATACTGCCACTCCCAGGTGGTACACCGCACGGCATACTGACCTCCAGAGGTAGTACACCGCACGGCATACTGACATCCCGAGGGAGTACACCGCACGGCATACTGACCTCCCGAGGTGGTACACCGCACGGCATACTGGCACTCCCAGGTGGTACACCGCACGGCATACTGACCTCCAGAGGTAGTACACCGCACGGCATACTGACCTCCCGAGGAGTACACCGCACGGCATACTGACCTCCCCAGGTAGTACACCGCACGGCATACTGACATCCCCAGGTGGTACACCGCACGGCATACTGACCTCCAGAGGTAGTACACCGCACGGCATACTGACCTCCAGAGGTAGTACACCGGACAGCATACTGACCTCCCGAGGTAGTACACCGCATGGCATACTGACCTCTCGAGGTAGTACACCGCACGGCATACTGACCTCCAGAGGTAGTACACCGCACAACATATTGACCTCCAGGTAGTACACCGCACGGCATACTGACCTCCAGAAGTAGTGCACCGCACGGCATACTGACCTCCAGAGTAGTACACCGCACAGCATACTGACCTTCGAGATGGTACACCGCACGGCATACTGGCATCTCCAGGTGGTACACCGCACGGCATACTGACCTCACGAGGTAGTACACCGCACGGCATACTGACCTTCCAGGTAGTACCGCACGGCATACTGACCTCCCAGGTAGCACACCGCACGGCATACTGACATCCCCAGGTGGTACACCGCACGGTATACTGACCTCCCGAGGTAGTACACCGCACAGCATACTGACCTCCCGAGGTGGTACACCGCACGGCATACTGACCTCCAGAAACGGTACACCTCACGACAGGAGCTGGGATGACCGAGTGGTCAAGGTGTTGGGCTCTGGGTACAAAAGATCCCGGGTTCGACATTAGCGCCAATCGGGACTTTTCACGATCCCGCGGCCCACCGGCGAAACATTGTGGGCGGCGCCATTAGACGTCAATGTGCATAAAGTGCGTCGTGAATCACCCAATGAACAAACAACAAACACCACATGGCACTCCGACACACCGGAGGCAGGATATTGCACGGCGTACAGACCCTCCGAAGCGGCACACCGCACGGTATGCCGACTTCCCGGAGCGGTACGCCGCCCGGGATAGCGACAGAATAGACAGCACATCGCTCGGCATACCGACATAGCGCGGCGACACACCGCATAGCGCACCGCACAGGATACCGAAACATCGTGTCGATGTACCACACGACATGCTGAAATATCATGCCGGCACCGCACCGGGGACCTTCATAAGTACCAAGTGTCACAAGTACCAAGAGTCATAAGTTCCAAAATATGCCAGATTTGGTTTCATAAGTTCCAAAAGTTGCCAGATAACTTCCAAAATACTCCAGACAGGGTGAATTCACAAGTACCCAGAGTCATAAGTACCCGGTTTCATAAGTTCCAAAAATAGTTCTGAATTCGACCGCTAGATGACACCGTAAACGCTCAGCGGCACAAGAGCTTACATGCGTGCCGGCAGACGGCAGCACATAAACAATAACAAACGGCTTCAAAATTGTTGCCATTTGTTGTGAGCTAAGAAATCACCACAATTCCTGACGACTTTTTGCAAAAGGAAAAGCCGTTGGTAATTGGACACGTGGAAGCGCTCCTGCAGTTGCATCATGATCAAGTTCTTGCAGGGATGGTGCTCAGCCCTTTCATGAGGTTCTGCCACAGACAAGTGAGTACGGTGAGGATGTATTTCTGCTGGTATTTCACAAGGCCAAAAAGATATAGATGCCCACCTACCTGCTTACATTGGTTAGGGAAAAGGTAGATATCTGAACATGTTCTGTTTAATGGACACCTCATTTGAGGCAAATACCTTTGAATATCTCCCACATGATGTTCAGCGCATAAATAAGAAAAATAAGGTGATATTCATAAATGAACAATGAACCTGTTTACAATCCAAATATTAAGGGCTGATCACACAGCTCTACCTATTCTTTGTGTATGCGCTAGCAATAATAATAATAATAATAATGACCTGTATTTTGCACCTTTCTCAGTACATATCTGGGGTTGGGCGCTAAATGACCAACCATGGTCGATGCGCCCTAAAACCACAATCACACAGTACATATCTGGGCTACCATACAACACACAATGCCTTCATGCATACAGACCAGCAACACAACCAAACTGAGACAGCAACCACTGTGCCATATCTGCTCACTTCACCCTGGGTCATGCACATAAGCCTGATCAGCTCTTTCCAGTACAATTTATT
This sequence comes from Imbricaverruca yamaguchii, assembly GCA_034440575.1. Lineage (NCBI taxonomy): Eukaryota > Metazoa > Arthropoda > Thecostraca > Neoverrucidae > Imbricaverruca > Imbricaverruca yamaguchii. The sequence goes on along the minus strand of JAOTOL010001530.1, from coordinate 820,285 downwards.
CCAGCTGTGACCTAAATGTGTGTTTGATGTGGCTTTGATCAGCTTTACTGGCCACCAATAAATCCATAGATGCAAGTTCATATTCATACCTAATTTGAGCATGATTTTGTGCAATAATACCCAACCAAGCTATCTCACTCTTACATAGTGCTTTTATAATGGCATTGCTGCTGCCCATGAGGCTATGCACAAATAAAAGATGTCTACTTGCCACCAGCATGTGGCATGGCAGCATTCCAAAATCCAAACTCAACCAGATTGGGAATTTCCCAGTTAGGTTTCCCAATTTCCCAGTTAGGTTTCCCAAGTAGGTTTCCCAATGGGAAACCTACTTTTCAGGTTTGCAGTCAGCATGCAAACAGATTTCCTCAGTACATTTTCAACTATGTTTTCATGGACATAATATTTTTTATGCATGGAATCTATTTACCAGTAACCGAAGGAAAATAATATGTACCTAGTCAGTAGACTTACCTATGTAATAAGTAATGTACATTGTCATTTTTGGTCACACCAGCATGCAGAAACAAAGATGTGGATGATGGATGGCACCACAAGACAGGGAGTTGTGATGATCAACTCAGCTTCACCTCTTATAACTCACAGGAGCAATGTGCTTTCCTTTCACTGTTGGTCCAGTGCAAGGCTAGCTAAATGAAAAACAAACAAATAATTCACACTCCACCCTCAGCTCAGAGCACACACCTACCTACATATGCAGCCTATTTGATACAGACCCAATACCACTACTGCACCAGTATAGCACATGCCAGTTGGATGTGATAGCTGAATGCAAAGCAAAGGATCAGTCAACAATTTTTCCCACTACAAGGTGGTTCGGATGCAGGTTTCTGGAGACACATCACCAAATTTGTAGTCTGGAGGGCACTGTTCAGTGAGCATGTGCAAGGTTTGACATGTTGTTGGCATTTCTGTTGATTGTGGTTTGATGTGGTGTGTGTTTGGATGTTATCTGTGTGCTTGATGGTACAAAAAGTGGCTAGTTTATTTGGTAATAGTAAGTAGAATAACATGTTTGGTGGATGTTTTCTTTAATCTTGTATTCCTTTTTAGTGGCATTTTTCTTCCTTCTGCATGTTTTTGTCAGAGTACATGAGGAATCCATTCTATCCAGTATGAACATGGAGTGCAAAAAATGTTTTAAGGGATGAAATCGCTAAAGAAGAGCCTTAATTCCCACCCTGCTTTCAACACACTCCATGATTGCGAGAGTACCTAGGAACCTTGACTAGCCTTTTCAAGCAGGAGTGATGGGCTATACAGACTTAGCGGAAACTCGTTTCACATCCACAGTGTTCCACAATTCACACCCATATAGGGGACAGTATATCTTAAACAGCCTAACTAGCATGAGCTTGTCTGCACATCCTAGCAGCACAGAGCATGTTTACCTGGTAATACAATGCATGTCTGGTCCTCTGCATATCTCTGCAAAGAAGGATTTAGGTATTATTCTAAACACAAAATTTGGGCATCAGAACAGATGAAGGAAGCCAGGAAGAAAGCACTGAGAATTCTCAGGGCAATAAATAGGAATGTATCATACAGGAATGAGGAAGTCTTCAGGAAGCTTTACTGTGCATATGTCAGGCCAAATTTGGAATACTGTATCCAAGCTTGGTCTCCTAGCCATGAAAAGATTGTTGGCTTTTAGAGAGAGTATAAAAGAGGGCTACAAAAATGGTTAATGGTATAAGCAACCTGGTATATGATGAAAGATTAAAGAAATTGAATATGTTTTCACTTAGACATAGAAGGCTGAGAGGAGATCTAATCGAGGTCTTTAAATTTGTCCATGGTCTGGAGAGGGGATATCTTGGGGAAGTGTTTGAATTGAACAGAAATGATGCAATTAGAGGTCATCAATTCAAAATTAAAGTTGACCACAGCAGAACAAGGTTAAGGCAGACTTTCTTCACCAACAGGGTAGTAGAACATTGGAACCAGCTGCCAGAAAACATTGTCAGTAGCAGCACATTGAACATCTTTAAAAACAGCAGACAATCATTATAGGAATACAGGGCTTGCTTTTCAGTATTACAGGGAGGGCTGATTGACAGATTTTGTGTGCAACTGGTTCAGTGTACAGAGTGCAACCAAGAATGGCCCTTGTGGCTCATAGTTGCACTAATCTTTTATGTCTTTATATCTGCACAATCACTCATGTTGCATTCAATTTTGTGCCCCAGATATCTGAACTTCTGGACCCATGTAAGCAGTTTTCCACAGAGGAGTACTTGTGGCCCTTGGCAACACATCAGATGTGATGATGAGTATGGTCTTTGAGGGCAAAACACCATACAGACAGTCTTTTCAACATTAGGTTTCTCATCCATTGAGGCCACAAAGGTCTCACATGACCTAACTAGCACCTGATGTCCTGCCCTAGTGGGGGCCAGCAGAACAATGTCATCAGCATATCCCAGAACATTTACAGCATGCAGTCCAACATTGGCTCCCCATCGTGCAAAATGTTCAGGAAATGCCTTGAAGAGGACCTGTTCTTACACCAGTTTGTATCGGAACCTACCAGGCATGGTTCATTCTTGGACCTTGTATTCTCGGATTTAAGTGACTTGGTTCAAGACTTGACTGTAGGCGAAACTCTGGGTAAAAGTGACCATAACATAGTTAGATTCAAGGCACATGTAGGGGAAATTATCAAGGATAATTTGGTAAAGGTTCCAAATTTCAACAGAGCAGACTTTAACGGCATGAGAGCGGCTTTAAGTGCCATCAGATGGGAAGAAGAATTCTCCAATTTAAATGCCTGTGAAATGTGGGAAAAGTTCAAATCTTACTTAAAGGAAACTCAGATTAGACATGTCCCCCAAAAGCAAAGACGCAAAAGAAGGGTAGGAAAGCCAGCATGGCTTACACCAGACGTGATAAAAGCAATTAAGGCTAAGAAAACTGCATTTAGAGTTTTTAAAGAAGCCTCAAATGTCATTAATCTAAAGGCGTATCAAAAAGCTAGAGACACTGTGAAGCAAAAAACCAGAGCAGCAAAGCGAGCAAAGGAACTGGATTTAGCTAGAAACTGTAATGGGGACAGTAAAAAGTTCTTTAGTTTCTACAAGCTGAGTAAAGTTTCTAACACAATTGGTCCACTGGAAGTAAACGGGACTACACTGGGTGAGGATAGTGAGATGGTTGAGGAGCTGAGCAAGCAGTTCAAATCAGTGTTTACATTGGAAGATATGACCAATCTGCCGACCGTACACCATAGTTCAGTTACATGGGATCTGACAAATGATGTTGATTTCATTGGTAGTGATGTTGTTTACAATCATATCAGGAAAATAAAGCCAAATAAGGCAGCAGGACCTGATGATATTTATGCTAGGGTGTTGCGGGAAACTGAAAATGAACTGGCATTTCCACTTAGTATAATATTTTGTAGATCAGTTTCACATAATGAAATTCCAACCGATTGGAAAAGGGCAAATGTAGTTCCTATTTTCAAGAAAGGAGAAAGAGGGAAAGTTGAAAACTATAGGCCAATAAGTCTCACATCCCTAGTCTGCAAGGTACTCGAATCAATTATCAAGGATAGAATATTTAGTTATCTGGAAGGTAGCAGATTGATTCAAGATACTCAACATGGATTTAGAAAAGGACGATCGTGTCTCACAAACCTCTTGGACTTTTTGAACTTCGCCACAGAACAATTTGATCAGGGAAATCAGGTTGATGTAGCATATCTTGACTTTAGTAAGGCCTTTGACAAGGTACCCCATAAACGGTTAATGATACAGCTTCAGTCCCATGGTATTGCAGGTAGCATCTTAAAATGGATAGAGTTGTGGCTTTCAGATAGACAGCAAAGAGTGATGCTAAATGGTACAAAGTCATCATGGCAAAATGTTCTTAGTGGAGTCCCCCAGGGGTCAGTACTAGGGCCATTACTGTTCATTATATTTGTAAATAACATTGAAAGTGGCCTAAGCAGTAAAGTTTTGAAATTTGCAGATGATTTGAAGGTCTTTAGGGCAATAACAGGTCAGGATGAGCATATCTCGCTGCAAAAAGACTTAGACGAACTTGTGAAGTGGTCCGAAGAATGGCAAATGAAATTTAACTTTGATAAGTGCAAAATCATGCATGTAGGTAAGCAGCATATGAAGGCTCCATACTTGATGGGTGGCCAAGTGCTATCAGTGACTCAACAGGAGAAGGATTTAGGTGTTATTCTGAACACAAAATTGGGGGCATCAGAACAGACCAAGGAAGCCAGGAAGAAGGCACTGAGAATGCTCGGGGCAATAAATAGGAATGTATCATACAGAAGTGAGGAAGTGATCAGGAAGCTTTACTGTGCATACGTCAGGCCAGATTTGGAATACTGCATCCAAGCTTGGTCTCCTAGCTATGAAAAAGATTGTTGGCTTTTAGAGAGAGTACAAAAGAGGGCTACAAAAATGGTTAATGGCATAAGCAACCTGGCATATGAGGAAAGATTGAAGAAATTGAATATGTTTTCACTTAGATATAGAAGGCTGAGAGGAGATCTCATCGAGGTCTTTAAATTTGTCAATGGTCTGGAGAGGGGATACCTTGGGGAAATGTTTGAATTTAACAGAAATGATGCAATTAGAGGTCATAAATTCAAAATTAAAATTAACCACAGCAGAACAAGGTTAAGGCAAACTTTCTTCACCAACAGGGTAGTGGAACACTGGAACCAGCTGCCAGAAAACATCGTCAGTAGCAGAACATTGAACATCTTTAAAAACAGCATAGACAATCATTATAAGAATAGAGGGCTTGCTTTTCAGTATTACAGGGAGGGCTGATTGGCAGATTTGGTGGGCAACTGGTTCAGTGTACAGAGTGCAACCAAGAAGGGCCCTTGTGGCTCAGAGTTGCACTGATCTTTTATGTCTTTATGTCTTTATGTCTTTATGACAACCCACATGAGTCTTCTGCAAATCATATAAAAGCTTATCTATGCACACATTAAACAGCAGAGGTCAGGTATTTCCCCCTTGTCTGACACCATTCTTAATAGAAAATTATTCTGATCTACTGTCAGCCCACCTCACTCCCATCTGTTGGGACCGATACCATGTAATTAGAAGTCTGAGGTATGCTGTCGGGACACCTGTCAGCTAGTATTTGAAAAAGCTTTGCATGACAAACTGTCAAATGCCTTGCTGGCATCTAAGAAGCAGGCATAGACTGGGCTACCCTGCCTGGCATAGTGGTGAATAGTTTCCTCGAGAACATATGTAGCCTGGGTGGTGGAGTGTCCAGCTTTGAAGCCAAACTGAGCATCATTTGTATGGAAAAATGGCTCCAGCCATTCTACAAGGATGAGCTCCAGCACTTCAGATATGCTGGTAGAGAGTGCTGCACTGCACCTAATCTTCCAGGAGCAGTGCTTAAGGAAACCATAAGGAAGTGATGTTCATTTTATTTTAAAAAATTGCATTTACACCAGCATTTTTTAGTGGCTACTAATAGCTTGCACCAACAACTACAATGAGGTAATCTTGCACAACAGCATTTTGGTGTCCAGAATATGGCACACCACTACAAACATGATGATCCCTTTTAAAGTTTCTCTTTGCAAGTGTCTAGAGGATTTTCATTGAAAGGAATTGTTTGAATATGGATAGATTATTCATTGTTGTGTTCAGTACACACAGTACAATTACTGGTTCAGCTGTACAGAAGTGGCAGTAGAGCTATTTGTTACATAATACCTCAAGTGTTCAGAACCCCCCTCTTCTAGGTATGTACCTACTGCCAAGTCATGATGACTTGCAAGGAAACGAAGCAAATGTGCAATGCTAAATCACACATTGCTTATAAGACTGGATAATTGACCCTAAACCCTAGATAGATTAAAAAAAATGATAGATAAAAATGACCCTAGATGTCGACACGCCCCTAAACTCCAATCCACCACCACCACCAGAACAATTTTAAAGTTAAAAACACCAACATAACCTAGCCTGACCTGTTTTTTAAGACTAAAATTATTATGTCTGAATGATACCTTGAAAAGGTGGTACATCTGTAGTTACTGGTAACTTCTGATTTCTTGAAATTTATTTTTATGATGCAGTGTTTATGAATGTGGTACAGAGGTTGCTATTTAGGCTTCAAAGTACAGTAATTATAAGACATGTGTATCGAGACCTATCTAAATATGTTTTGATACATAGGTGCAAAGTAGCTGATTTTGTCAGATATATTTCGTTGTTTTCTAATGTGGTTTGAATTAATTTGATGCTTTTATTTTCAAATTGTAACTACATTTTGGGACATAATTGCTTCAGGTTCATGTATGTATAGTTGTGTCTATACATGTGTTATAATTGCATCAAGAATTAATTTACCTCAGGACAAAAATTGTGGTGGGCTAGGTCATGATTAATATATGTTTAGTAGCCTAGCACGTATCTAGGTACGCATGGCGGATATGAATACGCAAATATGCGTATGCAAATGTGCATAAGCGCAGATGTATGTACGGCAATTGTACGTAAGCACAAATGTACGCATGACAAATGTACGTGAGCGTAAATGCTCTGGAAAATGTAGGTATGTGGAAGTGTACGTAAGCGCAAATGTACGTATTCACAAAGGTACGTATGCGCAAATGTACGTAAGCGCAAAAGTCTGATTTGCGCAAATGTATATGAGCGCAAAAGTGCGAAAGTACAAAATTTCATGTGCACAAATGTATGTAAGTAAAAATGTACGTTTTGTGCAAATGCACGTAAGCGTAATTTTACCTAAGCACAAACGTACGTTGGCGCCAAAGTATGTAAGCGCAAATGTATGCATGGACAAACGTACATATGCATCAGTACGTAAACGTAAAAGATGCAACAGCAAATGTACGTACATTTGAGCATACGTGTCTGCGTTTAAACACATTGCTTAGTTGCATATACTGTATGTACATTTGATATTACGTATATTTACCATGAGTGCATTTGTGATATGTACTTTAGTGCTCAGGCATAAAAAGTCGTGCTCATATCATAAAACCCACAATTATTCCAACTATTTCACATCGGGAGTACTATTGGGGTGAGGGGAGGGTCAGAATACATGAAGGAAATGATCTGGTCCAAATGGATTTGGGGCACACTCCATATGGCCCATTTTGATAGTTTTATTTATGGGGGAACAAAGCCAACATTGTGGCAATTGTAAGTCATTATATAACTAATTTCCCCCAACAACATATAACACTACGTACCTGGTGGTCACGCATAATGACCACATCCAACACATACAAAATGCCAATGGGATGAATGTGGGCAATTTGAGAGAATGGAATAAAAAAATATATTAAGATAAAAACGAACATCAGATGCAAGGGAAAAATGAGAGAATTGATCACCAGACAATGTCAGACCTAGCCCATGACTATGAAGGTCGGTTGTAAAGCGTTTAGATGGGATCATGTAATGCACAGTGACAAGTTGGTGATGCTATATGACCTACCAGCTGAATGTGTCGTAAAAGAACCCAAGGTTATTCTTCTGTGCCCATGACTGTTGGTCCAGTCTCAGGCTGTTGCTGATGCCTTGGCTTTACAGAGGTTGATCCATAAATTTGTGTGAGGGTAGGGTGCCTTTTGGTATCTTTAGGCTGAAATCAGTTGACTGGGGAGGGGGTGCACTGAAGCCTTCTAGAGAAGTGCCGATGCTCATGAAAATGGCACCACCTGTCCATGGGTTTGCTTAATCCATCCTTTTTTAACTACAGTGATGCACTGTGATTCGTCTCTGTGTATGCAAGCAAAATTCCAAAATGCATACATATGTGCATACCCGCATATATACATGCATAAATACATGCATGCATGTGTATACCCATAGGTATGAAGTAGACAGGTGACCTTAGTTGATATCATATGGCATTTGGGGTTATGCTAAGACACACAAAGACGAGTCACAGAGCAACACTGTGGTCTCTGAGGATGATCTAAGTGAAGCAGAATAGTTTGTGCATTAAAAGAAGTAGGCAAACACACAAATAAGCCCTAAATTACATACACATGCACACTCACACATGCTTATATATATACATATGCATGCTTATATATATGTATGTATATGTGTGTATGCATGTGTGTGCATGTGTATGTGATTTACGGCTTATTGTTTATTCGCCTATTTTTTTAAATCCACAAACTATTCTTCACTTAGATCACCCTCAGAGACCAGTGTTTCCATGTGATTCGTCTCTGTGTGTCTTAGCATAATCCGAAATGCTGTATGGTGTCAACTAAGGTCACCTGTCTTCTGCATACTCATGGGCAGGATAATTATAGTGTTTCATACGTTCATCTCCCTTTCATAAAAGAAGTTTTTCTTCCGACTTTCGGCAAGCGATGCAATCAGCATCCGTGCTGTGCTATCCAAAGGGGGATGCAGTTAACATTGAAGAATGTTGATGTCCATATGTTCGATATTATGTCCATATCCGCTATCCTATTGTATATTTATTTTCACAATCCCTCGTGTCAAACTGAATAATGCTGCGTATTGTGTCTTCTTGACATTGTGACATAACTTATACAGCTGAACCGTGCCCGGCAGGTGTGCAGCCCGTATGCGCTATACGGTGTCCGCGACTGCTGTCACGCGGTATGCGGCTGCAGGATCATTGGCACAATCATATGATGCCAGCTTCAGTGAACGCATGTCATACAGTCATATTGGCAGTGAGAGGAAATAACGTGGCTGCACCAGCAATGCGCTGACATCCTACAAGCGAATCGTCACAGGGCGTACGCTTAACGTTCGCACGGTCAGTTACCCAACATGATGCGGATGCATCGTCACTGATGGTGTGTCAAAAGGTCGGCAGTGCCAAGAAGCGTCTTCTGACGCGGCGTCGATGAGAGCGAGCCCTGGGACTGAATCGATTGGATCACACGTCGCACGGCTGATGTCTCCGTGATCGCACGCCACCTGACGGAAGCGTTGTGGAACACCATCGCAATGCCAGTGGCAGGAGCCATCGTTGTACGGTTGCAACATTAGTGAGCGAACGAGGACGCTGTACCCGCAGCGTCAGTAGATGTATAAACCGTAGCGTCAGAATCCGTCGTCAAGTACTCGAAGCGTTATTGAGTGCAAGTCACAGTGGTGGTGGCATCAGGGAGATGCGCTGTAAGGTCCTAGCATTGTGGAACATGACCATGTGGCTGATAGCGATCGACCCGTCATGTCGCAACAAACACGGTGAACATGATCGCACGTGCTGAGCTAGGGTTACCTGTGGCGTGAAATACAGTAGTATTTTCGTCTACCACAGATCACACCCATTGCGAAATGAAATGGTTACCTTGGCAATGTATTTGATTTGATTCGTTCGTGATGTGCCGTACCTGTGGACAATTTATTCCGGCTTTCGGCAGCGATACAATCAGCATCCATGTTGTGCTATCCAGAGAGTGATCTAGTTGATATGGAACAATGTTGGTGTCCATATGCTCGATATTATGTCCATATCCGCTGTTCCATTATATATTTATTTCCACCACCCATCGTGTCAAGCTGAATAATACTGTGTCTTGTGTCTTTTTCTTGACCTTGTGACCTAGCTTATACAGCTGAACAGTGCCCGGCAGGTGTGCAGCTCGTGCGCACTATGCGGTGTCCGCGTCTGCCGTCACACGGCATGCGACTGCAGAAACATTTGGCACAGTCATATGATGCCAGCTTCGGTGATCACATGGCATATATATATATATATATATATATATATATATATATATATATATATATATATATATATATATATACACATATACTAGTTATGATGGAATGTTGTCGTAGCCGTGAAAGGACTAGAGCATTTCGCCGTATTTGTGCGTATAACGTGAGCTGCAGCAACTCCGCGAAGCTTTAACACCAAGGGGGACATGTACCGAATATTAGTGTGTTGCACTTCACGATACCCTGTTGTTCACACCAACCTGTGATGTTTCGGGTTGCTATCGTATATCCATGTGTCAGGCTAATAAAGCTGGATATCTACACAAACAAAACAATCCGTGACCTTCACCCAGGTATGTCGTTTTATGAAAATGATTGGGGTGGCTCAAGTGTCCGAAGATATGGACGGTGTCCTCGCAAACACACTGAGCACATAAGCACGTAAAATGCTATTGCGTGTTGATTATAAGCCGCATTATTTGACTAAGACATATCGAATGCAATATATGAAGTGCATCGCGGTATGAAAAGACGCAGACATGTTCTTTATTTCGCATTTCTCAGAAGGTTTTGAATGCACATCCGATACGCGGAACTTCTCGGTTGACATTCTACCACACCATTCATCACTAAATCCAACGGCAGGGCAATCGTGATGGGGCCCCTAAACCGACATGAGAGGCCTCGGACCAATGTGAGAATCCCTGGACTGACATGTGGGGCCACATCTCCACATGGTGGCCGATGTGACGAATTATAAATCACCGGAGAGGAAACGAGATGAACTCTCAGGCGGTGTAATGTTTCCGGAGATATGCGCTCCAAACTACCTTGATAAATGTCACAAAGACTAATACCTGCTATGGTGCTCTGCCGTCAGAAATTACACGCAGTTTTCGGAGCGCAACCCATCCTTGTGAGACCATATTTTAATTATAGGAACACTTCCACCTACAGACGGTGCACACAAATTATGGGTGCCAACCTCTTACCAAATCTTAGATCCGCCGCTGGCCATGTTATATTGATCTTCGATTATTGCGCGTGTATCATCATACAAAAAAAGTATATCGCAAACGGATAGGGGAAACCCTCAACATGCGTCATAAATAAGCCGTATTGCAATAAACAATAATCGTGGCAGCATCCAAGGGCTTCGACCTACACCTTCTATGTAGCCTTAAACTAATTATGGTCGATTCCTCGCCCCGAAAGCCAGGTAAAGTGTGCTTCACAGGACTCCCGGGCGAAAATAGGTGTCCGGAATCTATCGAACATCCGATAGAGTCCTTATCCACGCGTTCGGAGAGCGTCAACCATGTTTTGTCCGTGCGTCGGGTTAAGTGTTGGTGTGTCAAATTCGCGGCAAATATATACATATACACTATGTGACTACGGCGCGGGACAAAGACGATTTTCTACCTTGACTGCTATAATATCCCTGTAACCTCAACGCTTATCGATTACCGGGGGGCGCTTCCTCGAACCATGCACCTAATTGAAGTGATAAGCGCAATGATAGCATCGATCTACCAAGTAACTTAGAATATTGAATAATTAAATATTATAATATTCTGTCCGTCCGGGAGAATATTTGCTTTACCCTTTGGGATAATAAATATATATGGTGTCAGAAGGATTCTTGGTCATCCGGACAGCTCCGAACGGCTAACAGGAAGCAAACTTTCGGGCGGGATATGGGTGTCACTTTGTGATATTAGCTAAGGGGCCAATTTACCTTTCATATAGCATGTGTCTCCGGATAGGCTAAAAAAAAATCGTTGAGCGCATATTCCGAGCTTTCTTAATTTTCGGCTCTACAGGCCCCATAGTTAAGAATATGTCTGATTGGGAGAGGGGGAAATCAATCATTGGGGAGGGCAAGCTAATGATTGGATGGGGGATCAGTGCCCATCATATGTAAAGTGACACCTTTGGGACAGGGCATAGATTCTTGAAAATGAATTGCCTTCCGGGCAGCATGAAACGTAAACAGAAAAACGAGCGAGTAGACTCCTGCAGGTCCCAGCAGTGGTACTGTCGTTTACCCAGTGCTACCGCCGAGTCTGTGTCTAGTGGAAACGTCCCGAAAATATGTTGATAAAATACGTGAGCAAATAAGGCGCTCGTGTGGCCTCACGGTACTATAATTCAATCGGGCATCGTCGGGAAAATCGTGGGATGAAGTCATAAAGTGTTGAGGCCAAGTGAGATCAACAGGGGCGTATCTGGGTTAAGCCTATATATACAAGATTATGTGAAACAGGAAAAACGTACACCGAAAAAACACCCAATCAAGATTACATCGCGAGTTCCACAGGAACTATCTACCCGAGTACATCCACACCACATCCCCCCGATATCGCGCAACACGAGTGGTCTAGTAACACAAGGGCGAGTCACACGTAATACCCACATGGATGAGTCTTAGAGCAGCGGATGCGACCCAGGTTCTGTCAGGGTTCCAGGCCTCAACTGTTGTTGGCAGAGGCGGGTCTATTAATGTTGATCGTGGCAGGGCATCCCACCAGGCGTGAAGAAAGAAAGTGCATGCACTGAACACTTCTGGGATCAGGACACATCACACCGCAATGACGGCACAATAAAGGAGATCTTGGAATAGTGATCGGCAGGTGGAGAGGAATTGTCTGCGGAAAAGAAAGCCTTTTCTCCTCTTGGAGAGCGCCAACGGTTGAAGAAGTCGTTGACGTACAGATTCCCATTAGTTTTATCGCCGTAAGTTATATATATACCGTCAATGCAAGACGAAGTTTTGACTGAATAACTCAGCTTGGGTGCGAATTATCAATTCTGTTCGAAGCGCCCTAAAGCCCAAATAACTAACTAACACGGCTGCTTATGAACGTCCCTCTTAGCGTGTAGGGTCATGCTGGTTAGCGCGTCAAAGGCCACCTGCGTGCCAATTTTGAAGGAAATCTGGGTAGTCTGACCCTGTCATCTGACTTTGAATGACTCATGTGTTTAGGAACTCTTTGGTTCCATGCTCATGCGATCAGCACATCAAGATCTGCCTGTGTGTTTTAAGGAAATATGAGCACTCCGATTTCCGTGACCCTGGCCTTTGGCGTCTGTTAACGGCTATTTATGAGCACTCTTCTTAGTCTTTATGTGCATTATGTGCCTTTATCAGGATATGGAGGAGTATCTGCATGCCAATTTTAACGAAATCTGAGTAGTCCGACGACGGTGACACTTGTACTTTAACCCAGCATATCTTCGCTGCGTATTGTAGTACGATTATATATAGTGTTCATCATGATTAGAGTATCATGCTCTATGATCCACGCGCAATACTCAAAATGCAACATAACCTTACTTCCAGATTTTTTTCGTTTGCATCGCTGTCCATCATATCTGCACCGAGAATGTATGAAGAAATCCCGACTCAAATAGCCCAGCTATTTATGAACGCCCCTCTTAACTGGTACTTAGATGATGACCAGGACGTCATATATATATATATATATATATATATATATATATATATATATATATATATATATATATATATATATATATATATATATATATATATATATATATATATATATATATATATATATATATATATATATATATATATATATATATATATATACTTATCATTTGTTATTATATTGTTATTACAGGACACTGACACTGAGGTTGGACTACTCACATATCCATCAAAATTGCACACGGGTAGGCCACGTACTAACGTCTCACGGCCACATGCGACCGCATACGGCTTCTTTCCGAATTAGCTCGGTTTATTACTGGGACCCTGTCTGGGTGTTGGAATTTATGACTCTATGACTAATTTTAATGTCATTATGTAACCGTATTAGATGGTAGAACGAACTTCTAGCGATCTGTCACACGCTTATATCAGGCCACCACAAGCTATACACGGCATTTGAGAAAGTTAAAAGGCCCCTCTCGGCTTTGGATGTCGGACCAATAGTCGCCGTCTTACTTCATCACCTGTCTGATTTAGTTAAGGTTTAACTTCACCTCGGTTTTTAGCCATCAATCTGATGCCAATGCCAAAATGGCATCAATCTGATTTTTATTAGCATGAAGAGGGGGCAGAAGATAGTAAATTGCATGAAGGATATTATCCGATAATGCAAGACATTGCATAGCAGAAGATATGACACTGGACGCCTTTGCTGTTGCTAACAGCGTTGATGCCATTGACGCATATGTCTGCCTTTGCTAGAGGTACCTCCCACGGATAGCTTATACATGGTATATATATATATATATATATATATATATATATATATATATATATATATATATATATGTGTGTGTGTGTGTGTGTGTGTGTGCATGTGGATATATATGTATATACATATTCCTAGTAAACATGCCGACAGCGGCTCGCTGTCAGCTGGTGAGTGGAATGCTCGCCAATTTCGACATGCAGCCGACACCTAGCTGACATCCAGCCGACGGCAGACTGGTCCAGTCGGGCGGCACGCCGCGGGCCATGGTAGCATTGATACGGCAGACCCGTGATGGCACCGTCTGACGAATTATCCCACCAGAGTCAGATGTTGCCTGGTACAGAAACTGTGAAACTGCCGGAAGATGACATATTTTCCCGAAGTTTTCCAACATCCCAGGAGGATTCGGGCCTCGGAACTCAGTGGCGGCGAAGCCTATGCACAACCGCAATAACTATAGGTATTACAGACAAGGACATTGATGCCACTCCTATGTTCTTCCGGAGACCAATGGAAAGTCATATGCATTCGTGGTATTCTGTTACTAAAATGTACTCTGGAGTAACTGCCCGCATCCGTTAATCCATTCACTGCCCACCTCTCGCTGCGCGAATTATACAGGCCGTCATGCGAGCCGGTTGACATTTGAATTGGTTACTTGGCGCGCAATGTAACGGCTTGCGCGTCAACGACTTGACCGACGTACTAGCGGCCCACGTACTGTTTTGACTCACAAATGAATTTTCGCCGATAAGCACAGCAATGCTGTTGTCCAGAGAGCTGATTTCAAGAAGAGAGAGAGAGAGAGAGAGAGAGAGAGAGAGAGACAGAGAGACAGACAGACAGACAGACAGACAGACAGACAGACAGACAGACAGATAGACAGACAGCCAGACAGACAGACAGATCGCAAAAAACAATGGCATCATATATTCAATTAAAAAGGGAATATGCCACCCGTTCCCCAATTGGGCAGTAACTCTTCACGTTACGTTCCTAAAACTTGGACCCGAATGGAATGAACGTTTATTTTGCATGCTTTGGCACGGGTCAATCCATTCTATAACTTTCGATTTCTGCCCTTCTGCAAGGGGTGCTTCCCGAGAACCAATTTTGAAAGAAATCGGAGGCGTCCAACCTCGATGACATTTTACTTTTGACCCTAAATATATCTGTGGTGTTGTGTAATACGTCTTCTTGTGTTTGCTCATGTTAATCAGGATGCCGAGCTCTACCAGTATGCTGGCTTTCATGATGTTCCACTGGGAAGCATCAAGTATTGATTTAGCTTGACGTGCAGTTTGCCATTGGTGTTTTGTTTTTAATCGCTGCATGAACACACCGGGAAATATTTTGGCCCAATAATCCAGCTGTTCATGAAGGCCTTTGTCAGCCTTCATGCTCAGGACCGTCAGCGCATCTTGGACTATATGTGTGGCAATCTTGAAACGATTATGAGAGATCGACCTTAATGATCCCGACTTCGACCTTGAGTATTTCAGCTGTTTACGAACGCCCCTCTTAGCCTGTATACTCATGATGATCAGTGCATCAAGTACTACCCGTGCAACAATTTTGAAGGAAATCTAGACGAGGCCGGTCTCGATGGCCCTTGGCCCTTGGCTCCGGAAATCTCCGTAGATTTTTGTGATAGGGCTTCTTAAATATGCTCATGATAATCAGTGCACCAAGCTCAACTGGTAGATTCTCGGACAAATGTACGCATGACGATACACCTAAGTAAATGTAAGTAAGCAAATGCACGTATGCATAAAGGTACGTATGACAAATGTACGCAAGATACGTCAGCGCCAACGTACGTACGCGCAAATGGACGTTCGTGTAACCGAGATATATCACTGCTGTTATTTTAATGTATGTACGTGATCCAAAAATACATCATCGCAGATATGCGTAAGTGCAAATGGACGTAAGCGCAAGCATAAGTATGCGTAAGTGTACGTAAACGCAAAAGTACGTTGGCATAAATGTATGTAAGCGCAAATGTACGTATGCGCAATTATATATCAGAGCAGATATACGAATGCGCAGAAGTACGTAATCGCAAATGTACGTACGCGTGTTTGCGAATATGCGTCAGCGCAAAAGTATGTCAGAGCAAATGCATACAGGCACATATGGACGTATGCGCAATCTTACATGAGGCAGATGAACGTAAGTGCAGATGTTCGAAGGCGCAAAAATACTCATGAGAAATAGATGAATGGCAGATGTACACAAGAGCAATTATGCGCATGGTAAAGGTCCATAAGTGAATATACGTAAGCGCAAATGTGCGAATGGCATACGTATCCAGCCAAACGTATGAAAACGTAAAGATACGTATGCGTAACTGTACGCGCATTGGCTTATACATACATTTATTTTACGTACATGTGCGTTTACATACTTGTACGTTTACCTACATTTGCTCTTATATGCCTTTATTCTTACATACATTTGCACTTACGTACATTTGCGCATATGTACCTTTGCACATACGCTCCTTTACGCATAGGTGCTTTTGGAGATTATGTACATTTCGCTTACGTACATTTAGACATGCGCATAATTGCACATGTCTGTATTTTCTCTTAGGTACATTTGTGCCTACGTACATCTGCGCATACATACATTTGTGCATGCGCACATTTGCGTATACGTACTTTTGCTCTGACGTGCCTTTGTTCATTCGTACTTCTGTGCGTACGTACATTTACGCATACGTACAGTTGCACATCCGTACATTTGCGCTTGCGTACATCTACGCATGCGTACATTTGTACATGCGTTCATTTGCGCATACGTACATTTGCCATCTGTACTTTTGCGCTTGCGTATAATTACGAACATGTTATGCATACGTATATTTGCGTCTCCGAACATTAGAGCATACACACTTTTGCACTTCCGTACATTTGCGTATACGTACATTTGCGCTTAACTACATTTGTCATGCGTACATATGCGCTGACGAACGATTACCATACGTACATCTATGCCTACGTACATTTGCTTCGGTACATTTCAGTATGGACATCTGTCACGCATACATTTGCTTTACGTACATTTGTCCGTTTACCCTACCAGTATGCTAGTTTTCACGATGCTCCCCCTGTAAAAATGAAATTTCAATGTTGCTTGATGTGCATATTGATATTCGTTTTGTGCTATTAATCGCTACATATGCACACCCAGAAATGTTTGGACACAAATAATCCAGCCGTTTATGAACGACCATCTTGGCTTGTATGCTCATGAGGGTTAGTCCATCCTAGAATAAATGTGTGCCTATTTTGAATGAATTATAGGAAGTCCCACCCCAATGACCCCGCCCTCTGAGATTTTATGCTGATGATGGTCAGTGCATCAATTACTCCGCGTGTACAAACTTTGAAGAAAATCTTAATAGTCCGACCTCATTGACCCTGACCCTTGACACTGAATAGCTCAACTGTTTAGCAACGCCGCTTTATCATTCATGCCCATGGTCGTCAGTTAGTCCTTGACTACATGTGTGCCATTAACAATATATATCAATGGTCTGACCACAATGATCTCGACCTTTGATCTTGAATAACTCAGCTGTTTATGAACGGCCCTCTTAGCCTTTGTGTTCATGATGATCCGTGCATCAATTATGACTATTCCACCAATTTTTAACGGAATCTGAAGAATCCAACCTCAATAACTCTAACCTTTGACATTACATATATCAGCTGATCGTGAATGCTCCTCTTAGCTTGTATGCTCATGTAATTAGTGTATTGAGTACTACCCATCTGCTAATTTCGAAGGAAATCTCGATGACCTTTGACCTTTGACCATGAATATCCCAGTGATGTTTTGCAATGCGGCTTCTTCTTGGGGACGAGTGGCCTAGGGGTAAGTTACTCGTCTCACAATCGAAAGGTTGTGGGTTCGAGTCTCACCTGTCACTACTCTTCGCCCGCGACCAATCGGCGTGAGAGATTGGCGACGCTACATGACTCAACGGTCGATGTGTCGTAAAACCTATAACCAACCAGCAATGCGGCTTCTTGATTGTGCTCACGATAATCAGTGTACCGAGGCCCACCAGCATGCTCGTTTCCACGATGTTCCACATGTAGGGATCGAATATCAATCTAACTTGACGTGCAAGTTAAAAAAGAAAAGCTTTGTGCTTTGAATCGCTGCCTTGGTCCAGGATAATTTTTCCAGGAGAGGTTTTGATACACATAATTTTGCTTTCATGAACGTCCCTTCAGGTTTTATGCTCATGGTCATCAATGCATTCAAGAGTACATTTGTGCCCATTTTGAAGGAATTATGAGGAGTTCACGACCTGAATGACCCAGACGTTTTACCTGGAATATCTCAGCTGTTTAAGGGCGCCCTGCTTAGCTTTTATAGTCATAATGATCAGTTCATCCAGTACTGCATGTGTACCAATTTTGAAGGAATTCTGAAGAGTCTGCATTTCTTAGATATTCGGCGAATTTGCGAAATGAATATGAATATGAATATGTCGTCACTTTGACGAATTTACGGCAGGCTGGAACTAAACCAGCGGCATTCCTTTGTTTGGGGACACTTGGTTTTTCTAGACACAAAATCTCTATAATTTGTTGAAAATTTCCCGGCTCAAGAATTTGGTAGCCTTTTTGAAGCACACAGCAAATGCGGCCTGCCATCTGTCGGCACGCAAGCAAGCTCTGGTGCATAATACTTACGTTGTCATCTAGCGGTAGAATTCAGAACTATTTTTGGAACTTATGACACCGGGTACTTGTGAATTCGTCCTACCCGCAGATATTCTAGAAGTTATCTGGCAGCTTTGGAACTTATGAATCTTGGTACTTATGACTTTGGGTACTTGTGATACGGACCCGTATTTTTTTTTTTTTTTTGTGGGGTGGGCTTTTTTTGGTGGGGGGGTGTGGGGAGTATAAGGGGAAAACCTTTTGGGGGGGGGTGTTCGAGTAATTATGGATGAAATAAAGGATGAGAAGATAAAAAATTTTTTTTTGGGAATTACGGGGGGGGGGGGGGGGGGAAACAAACGGGAAAAAAAATTAAAAAGGGGGGGGGGGGGGGGTGTGGGGGGGGGGAAAAAAAAAATTGGGGGGGGCGGAGGGATAAGGGGAAAATTGGGGGGGGAGGAAAAAACACCACCCCTTTTCTGTGTTCCCCCCAAACGGGAAAAACCCCCCAAAAAGAAGAAAAAAAGAAAAAGGGGGGCGACTCCAAACCCTCCCAACCCTGCTCTTAAAAAAAGAAAAAAGCACACACTGGGTAGCTATATTATCAACATGGTCGGTGCGCCCTAAAACCAAAATAACTAACTACCACACTGTGTAATAAAACAAAAACTGTGTACGGGATTGGCACGGCTTAGAAAAGCACCAGGCCTCAGCACCTTCCAACGAACTTTGGAAAACCTTGATACGAAACGAAAGGTGCAAATGAGGGTCGTCTGACCCCCCCCCCCCAGGATCGGCTCGTGACGCCAAATGGTCTCCGTTTCGATGCACGGCTAGCTACGACACACACCAGGCAGGTCTGCCTTATTTAAACTCAGTCATGTCGGTGCGGGGTGCGTCACAACACGTGCGCTCCATTATTGCTGACCTCCTTGCCAGGGATGCCTCATGCTTCATGCCAGTCCTGCGCACCGACACGCGGTATGTACTCGTACAGGGCCAGCCTGCCAGCCGACCACGAGAGGCATGGTATGTACTCGTACAGGGCCAGCGGGGCATAGCCAGCCTTCCAGCCTGCCGTGAGAGGCATGGTATGTACTCCTACGGGGTCAGCTGGCCAGCCGACCATGAGAGGCATGGTATGTACTCGTATATGGTCAGCTGCCAACTGACCACGAGAGGCATGGCATGTACTCGTACAGGGCCAGCCTGCCAGCCAACCACGAGAGGCATAGTATGTACTCGTGGAGGGTCAGCTGCCAACGGACCATGAGATGCATGGTATGCACTTATACAGGGCCAGCGGGGCATAGCCAGCCTTCCAGCCTACCGTGAGAAGCATGGTATGTGTTTGTGCAGGGCCAGCCCGCCAACTGACCATGAGAGGCATGGTCGTATAGGACCAGCCCGCCAGCCGACCATGAGGCATGGTATGTACTCGTACAGGGCCAGCGGGGCATAGCCAGCCTGCCACCCGACCACGAGAGGCATGGTATGTACTCGTACAGGGTCAGCTGGCCAGCCGACCACGAGAGGCATGGTATGTACTCGTGGAGGGTCAGCTGCCAACGGACCATGAGATGCATGGTATGCACTTATACAGGGCCAGCGGGGTATAGCCAGCCTCCCAACAGACCGTGAGATGCATGGTATCTACTCGTATATGGCCAACTGCACACTGACCGTGAGAGGCATGGTATGCACTCGTACAGGGCCAGCCAGCCAGCCCACCGTGAGAGGCATGGCATGTGCTCGTGCAGGGCCAGCGAGGTGACCAGCCTCTCCAGCCGACCAGGACTGACGTACAGCTGTAATGGTGTTAGTGCGGACTGAGAAGCATGGTATCCGATCTGACCTGATCTGACCTGATTTATCTGATAGGTAACCACAGCACAGGGGAGTTCGTTGAATTTATACTTACCGTCGCACCATGGCTACCATAGCCATGTAGTGTCTATCGATACGGAAGAATGTGACGATAATAGGTACTCCGAACGTTTTTTTTAAGTACAGCGTACTTGATGAAAGTTCAAGTGAAACAACAACTCAATGTCGTGATCCTTACACACCCACACATACACATTCGGCCATCGTTGATTCTTGGACAAGAAAAACTGCTGGTTCATCACTGATTGCTACGTGCTTAATTGCCACAATTTTGGCATGATTGATGTTCCTGCTTCCAAGTTGCATTGTGTTCATTATTTCCGCGGCCCTCAATGTTCCCAGTATGTAAGGTATCAAGGGCGTTGCTTGCAGTAATGAATACTCTGGCTTCGTAGCATACTACAATGTCTAAAATATTGCAACATCGGTCTTGCAAAGGTGAGCTTAGTTCCCACAATAATTCTTACGGGCTAGTTCCGAGGTCATAATCTGAAGGAATCTGTTCAATAATTTTCCTGTCGGATAATTTGAGGGCAGGGTCGGGGAGGATAATGGATCTAGTAGCCAGGCTGTTGGATTAATTTCGTATGCCCCAATCCACATACCAGTCCTGCTCACGCGAACAGTTCGCGTAGTAAATACACAAGTATGATGCTGATATGACACCAGATAGATGAAGACGGCGAAGTATGTTTGAGTTCACCAGTTTTTTTTTTACTGTCCGGGTTTGAGTATCGTTTTCACGTTACCATGTTCCTGTCAAACCACATGTACCGAGAGGAAGTTTACACGGTACTTGGCAAGTCCCACGGTGATGTCATGGTCAAGGTAATTACACAGCGATGACGTAATTATACGTCACACGAGGGGCTTCCCATGCGTTGTAGAGTTTAGGGATGTCGCTGTGACATCCGTATCTTCAATGTAAAAGCCGCACACGCTTTGCAGGCCAGTGAAGTGTACACAAACAAAAACTAGCATGACGCGTGCTCAATTTGTGCTCTGCTTTGGCATAAAATGGAAATGTCGTAAATGAATGGCCGTCATCCCGGATGCATAAAGCTTGCGATTAAAGAATGCATGGCTGTGGTTGCCGTGGTCGCCACGCACTTGGGGGGGGGACAGGGAGCATGGTCGTTTTTTGGATAATTCTTTCAGGTGCAACGGCCACGGGAGCAATGCTACGTTTCACGTCTTTGTGGGAAGCTCGCCTCTCCTTTCAGCCAACCACGGCCGCAATGTAATTTGTATGTGTGCAGCGTGTTAGGATGTCGCTGCTATTAAAATACAAAACGGGCATATTTATAATCATTTTGGCCATAGCAAAGGCATCATAAAATTGGCAACACTTCATGGCAGGAGATTACTTCATGGCACGAGGCTTCTCAGCAATGCAGTCAGACAGACACAGCGGCCTGACCTTGTCTGACAGGCAGAAGCGACCCGGCCTCGTCTGACAGAGAAAGCGACCCGACCAAATCTGACGGAATGGCGCGGCCCGACCTGATCTGACAGTCAGGTGCAGCGCAACCTTGTCTGACGGTCAGGCGCCGAGTCACCCTGCCTGACGGACGAGCGTGGTCCGGCCTCGTTTGCGCCACGTCGGCCTGCGCAGTAATACCTGGAGTGAACCTGGCCGACCCATGACCATCGGGAGCGCCAGACGTTTAGCCAGAAGGAGACGTGACTAACGGCACTTTCACTGCAGGGAAAACGTGCGCCGAGCCGGCTCTTCCTGGCCCGATCGACTCAGGATACGTCTGCTGGCCGGAAGATATCCGGTGTGCTGTCGGGGCGCGGATGGCCGAGTGGTTAAGGTGTTTGGCTCTGGGTACCGAAGGTCCCGGGTTCGATACTCGCGCCGCTCGGGGCATTTCCTAGTCGCGCGGCCCACCGGCGAAACAGTGTGGGCGGCGCCGTTAGCAGTGAATGTGCATAAAGTGCGTCGTGACCCACCCAATAAACAACAACAACCGGTGTGCTGTCAACGAGGCGAGCTGGAACCCTACCCCCACCCCCTTTCACGACACAGTATCTGGCACCGAAAGCCAACTACCAGCCGAGCACAAAAATGCACTCTGCCTGGCCATACGGTGCCGACTGTTCGCTCCATGTGTCTGTCCACTGGCAGCACGCAAGGTCCAGTCCGACATTATGCGCTGATGTCGCCTTTCAGGCCGAGTTGTGGACCTTCACTTCAAAGCTCGCGGAAAATACGGGGCCTGGTGCGCTCGCGTATACCGACCCTGGGGGTATCCGTTAGCTCATTCACAAAGCATGCATCCGTTATGAAACCGTGCTCCGAAGGCACGTCTGTCTTCTTCTATAAAGACCACCCACGCGCGTCAACACCAATGTTCACGCTCTGCAGGTACCTTACGCAAACGAACACCTGTTGGATATCCGACAACTCCTGAAGCGGAGGACGCAGCGCATCTCCCTCTGTACCCTCACGTCTACACGGAGGAGCACGCACGACTTCCTGGGCTGCACCATGCCCTGCGGCCATACCGCTGCAGGTGATGCACCTCACGGTCAGAAGCGTGCCGCTCGGGCAGCTCTCAGGAGCAGCGGGTTCAGGACGGACGGGGTCGGCCCGAGCCGCGACCGCACAGGTCTGTGCCCGCAGGCGATTGGGCGCCACCGACGTGAGTCTGACGCAATTACGTTGTCATAATCGTGAGACACTGGGCGGTGTGGCGCTCACGCTGCCGGACGCGCTGAAGCCGGGCGCGGACGTCGCCGAGGCGCAGTCGGTGCAGGAATGTCGGACACGGGGGCGCGCAGGGAATAGAAGCACGAGACGACAGAGCGGATGGTTAGTTGGTTATTGGTTTTGCGACACATCGACCGTTGAGTCATGTAGCGTCGCCAGTCTCTCACGCCGATTGGTCGCGGGCGAATAGTGGCGACATGCAAGACTCGAACGCACAACCTTTCGATTGCGAGACGTGCAACTTACCCATAGGCTACTCGTCCCCGACGACAGAGCGGAAGAAACAGCTGTTGCAGACAGGTTTTTACATGGAGATGAGAAAGTCAAGCACGCTACGGTCGATGCTCGTATGGTATGTCAATGGCAGCTAAAGTGATCACGGTTTCAACGATGCCCTCGCAAGCATCGATCTGAATTTTGTATGAGCTTAAGCGTGTATGGGCGCTAAATGACCTTGTAGTCGGCGCGCCCTTCAGCCCAAATAATCAATCAAGACTCAAGCGTGCCCAATTCGGGTTTCGTGCTCAAATCCCAGCCAACTTGTACCAGTAGCAAGCTAAGAAGAAATGTGTTATCATGTATCTTAATCATAGAACCAAAATGATATCCTGTTCGTTGCAACTGATGTCAACCTTCACGTGGTGCAGCCCTCATTACAAAGCAAGCGCATATATCTCAGGATGAATTTTAGCACCCCCATATTGAATTTGTTAACTAGAAGTTCAATCAACCTTCAAAGACCACTGCATGTTCGTGTCTGGCCCGGTAGACTGGCTGAACTGAAGGGAACCCCAAGGAGAAACGCTTGTCCCCTCCCTTTCCCTGGTAAAAAATGTGGTCCCGCCCCCGTGCAAGATTGCGCTCAGACCCTCGGGGCTCGGATGGCCGGACGGAACCACAATTTTTTGCAAGATTGCGCAAGATTGTGCAAGATTGCGCTCAGACCCTCGGGGTTGGCATGGCCGAATGCAGGCAGTACTCACTCGATGCGTCCCTTCTCCTCGGCGCGGAACACAGAGTCGTTGCCGAGCACGGTGAGGATGGCGTCCGTCTCGGCCGGCGCCAGCTCGGACAGGTCCAGTCTCACCACCTCGTCCCGGGCCACCACCCGCGCGCCAGGCTCGCCGCCCCGGGAGGCGACGCCCGCCGGCTGTTCGTGAGGCGGCGCAGTCCCCGGGTTGTCCTCCCGGCGGGGCTCGCCCTCCGGAGCCGCAGTCCCGCCGGGAGGCACCAGTCGCGCCGGCTTGAGCGGCGGCGTTCTGTCCCGCTGCTGTCCGGCCACCTCGGCCGGCGCCTCCAGAGGCACCGCCAGTCGAACGGCAGGCGCAGTATCCGACAGAACCTCCTGCGGCAACTCTTGCAGCACCTCCGGCACCACCTCTTGGGACACCTCCTGTAGCATCTTCAGCGGCACCTCTTGCGGCACTCTCAAAGGAGCCTCCAGCCGAACGGCAGGCGCAATCTCCGGCAGAACCTCCCGCGGCAACTTTTGCGGCACCTCCGGCACCACCTCCGGGGCACCGCCTCCCGGGCTCCTCTTGTTGGGGCACCTCCCGTAGCATCTTCAGCGGCACCTCTTGCGGCACTTCCAGAGGAGCCTCCAGCCGAACCGCAGGCGCACTCTCCGGCAGAACCTCCCGCGGCAACTCCTGCAGCACCTCCGGCACCACCTCTTGGGGCAACTCCTGTAGCATCTTCAGCGGCACCTCTTGCGGCACTTCCAGTGCGGCCTCCAGTGGAGCCCGCCCTGCTGGCCCGGTCGCCATCCTGTCGGGCACGCGCGGCCGTCACATCAATGCCGCGGGCACCTCCACACGGGCGCGCCGGTCCTGCGGAGAAGGCACCGTCCGCACGTGTTGATTCGCAGTGGCGGATCGAGGTCACATTTGAGTCACACCGGCGTGTTTACACACATATATCGCTTGCTCTTCATTCTCTGAACAGAACATCTAAATATAAGACATTGTGTCGCCTGAACCTAAGCTGTGCGTGGAATGCTCCCGAGAACACCTATACCTGGCGCCGCCGTTGACACCACTGACAGACTGCCACAGGTGGACGTAATTGCTACTGCAGCCGTTTCTTATCGCACACTAAGCAGTGACGCTAACGTGGCTGGGTGTGGCACTGTGTCGTGAACTTCGCAGGATCCAGGCGTTACAGTTTTCGTGGCTATTCACCATTCCCGACATAATCCACGAGGGCCAATTTCACGATGGCCTGTGACATTTTCGTCACGGTCTGCGGGCAATAATCGATATCAGGCGTTGGACCACAATAAAAAGCATGTCATTTGCTGCTGCTATCACTGCGGATCCAACGTGATAATGCCTTGTAAGCATGCGGCTGCCGAATGATAAGGTCGTATCTGATTGTTCTCGGGGCCGCTCCTTGGCAGCAGTTAGCACACTTTATGGCAGGTGTGTTAATGGGGGTAATTATCACGATTGGGCGTCAGTGCAGGCACTGCATTTGATTCGTCCTGTACACCGGATGGATATATATGCATATATATATATATATATATATATATATATATATATATATACATATATATATTAATTTATATATATATGTATATATATACATGTATATGTATACATATATGTATATATATGTATTTATATATATATATATATATGTATATATATATACATATATACATATATATTTATATATATATGTATATATATGTATATATACATTCAGCTACTTTATCGATCCTATGGAGTTTTCTGGGTATGTGAGCTGCAATTGAATCGCTAAGCGCCCAAAGCCGTCTACGGAGCAAAAGGTTGCCTCATTGTCAATAGAATACTAAGCGATGAGATTCATTGAGAGGGAAGAGTTCGTTTAGATGAGATTCAATTGGATTTGAACTTCCCGTCGCGTGAGTGATATGCACTTTATCTATCATCTGTCATCATTTCCTGCGAGCACTGATCAACACAATTTAGTGTTGTGGTGTAAATATCCAATGAATGAACACAGGGATGACCGCGGGCTTACTATACTATTCGTTGCGGATGGACCTTTCGGCACGATTGTGTCATATTTATTCACGTGAAATCATTCTGGCCGGTCTGACCAAAGCAGCAGTGAGCATTTCTCCGCTACAATATAGTGTCGAGACACTGGCCTGCAACAATCGTAAGAAGCGCCAATGGTGACTGGCTCTGGGAAGGAGCACCCTCTGCTCGAGTACGCTCTCCGCGCAATACTGACGTCATACGGCACGTGCCCACGTGGAGAACCACTAAGAGCGTACCAGACGATGCGGGACCAGCCCATAGCACAGCGGGAAAGATCCGAGCAGAGCCGGAGAAGTCCCTGGCAAATCACAGCCTGATTTCGAAGACAGCAAACTTGTTCTTGGCATGTCACGTGGGCAGTGAGTTTTCGGCAAACGCTGCTTTTTAAAAGGGACATGAATGCCAACTCGGGGGGCTAATCAAAAGGTGAGATCCATGCAGGAGATGATTAGTTTCACGACACGTCGAGCCGTTGGGTCATGTAGCGTCGCCAACCTCTAACGCCGGTTGGTCAAGGGGCTCCACGTAGGATAAATAAGGTTAGATCCACGCAAAAGATAGAAGTTAGTTATTGGAGTTTAAGGGGCCGCATCGACTGCGTCGGTCATGCAGCGCCCACACGAAGTACAAGGTGATGATGAATTTGAACTTAGGGGAGCGCCGTCTACCAAGGTCCTTTTGCAGACGTAAAGTGAGATCGACGTTAGAGATACAAGGCGATGGGCGCTACATGACCAATGTAGTCGATGCGCCCTAAAGCCCTAATAACTAACCATACAAGGCGAGACCCACGTGCACACGCAAACTCGTGTCACGAGTGCGCCGCCAGCTACTCACCCCACACGTGCCGAGCGTGCGCTCCGGCTGCTGGGCGTGTGCGAGACCCGACACGCGGCGCACCGCACCGCGGAGCCGGCTCCGCTCGCGAGGCTCGCCGCAGGGGGAGTGTTGGCTCCGCTCACGAGGACCGCCGCAGGGGAGTGTCGGCTCCGCTCGCGAGGACCGCCGCAGGGGAGTGTTGGCTCCGCTCGTGAGGCTCCGCTCGCGAGGACCGCCGCAGGGGTGTGGCCCGCCGCGAGACCCCCCCAGGGGAGTGTTGGCTCCGCTCGCGAGGACCGCCGCAGGGGAGTGTTGGCTCCGCTCGCGAGGACCGCCGCAGGGGAGTGCCGGCTCCGCTCGCGAGGACCGCCGCAGGGGAGTGCGCTGCCGCCGCAGGTCGGGCACCGGCGTATCCTCGGCTTATCGCGCGACGGGGCGTCGAGCCGCCCCCGCGGCGGCCGCGCCTATCGCGAGCCGCCCACGCCGGCGCCCGGCTCGGTGGGGCGCGGGTCATCGGAGACAGGGTCGACGGCAGTCATCGGGAGCAGGGTTATCAGGCGTAGGATCAGCGGGAGTCGAGTCATCACGGGGAGGGTTATCAGGGGCAGGGTCGTTACTGAGGAGCTCATGAGAGGCAGGGTTATAAATGACAGGGGAAACAGGAATCAAGTTATTACGAGGAGGGTTGTCAGAGGCTGGGTCGTTACTAAGGACGTCACCAGGAGCAGGGTTATCAGGGGTAGGCTCTCCGGGAGTCGAGTCATTAGGAGCAGGGTTATCGGGGACAGTGTCGTTACCAATGAAGTCATCAGGACCAGCGACAGCGGGAGTTGTAATTAGAAACAGGGATATCATAAAGACATAAAGACATAAAGACATAAAAGATTAGTGCAACTATGAGCCACAAGGGCCCTTCTTGGTTGCACTCTGTACACTGAACCACCGGCGTATCACCATATCACCATGGGCGTCGCCGCTGTTTCGAAATTGGGGAGTGGGACAAACCATGGACGCGGTAAGTTTGGGCAGAATAGAGGACTAGCCCGCCTCCCCCTACACACACAAATACCTTGGATTTCAGTGACTTCATTTTCAATGTCCTGTTTCAGATTTACCCTTGTTAAAAATAACATTTTAGGGAGAAAATGTTCTGCAAAAATTAACAAGCTTCACTTCCTATCACTGCTTATGAACATCTAGCTTATGAACATCTAACATCTAGTGGTATGTCCTGTGTGCTGGGACCGATTTCATTATCACCATAAAGCAATGCTATAAGTAGGCTAAAAGTTGCCCTCTTGTACCAGGAAAAACAGGAAATATTGGAAGATGGCTTCACTGCAGTAAGTAATGGCATACAATAACCTTTCCCATGCTTTCTTGTTTTACGGGGCCACATTTCGATACAATGAGGAGGGCGGATAAAAAGTGTGACACAGAGCATTCCCCGTCCACACACACATGGAAGGTGGCGTCCCTTCGGCCGGGAAAAGGAGCCCTCTGAAAAGGTTCCAATGTACCTGCTCTGATTTTTCAGCCAGAGGCGCTCCAGATGCTTTCGCAGCGGCGACGCTCCAAGGAATGGCACCCCTCCAGACAATTGCCCCCTGACAATTCCTGAATCCAACCCTGATTACAACATTGCCCTCTCCAGGTTGCAAACTCCCGACTGGTTATTAAATCGCGTGCATTCACACGTGGCTTCACTTGCAAATTTGACAGCTGTTCAACCATGAAGAGGAAAGCGGACAACTTATTTTAAACGGTTGACTATTTTACAGGAGCAGCAATGCGGTAGTGTAAATTAAAAACCGGCGATGATGCCACAGTCCGAGCAGGTTATGACCGATTTATTGGACCAGCAAAAGACAAAAATAGAACTTTTGTTTTCTTTAGTAAAAATAACAAGTACCCCCTTAACCCCCCAATTTACCCATCCGCCCACCCTGTAAAACATAATGATTGTCTATGCTGTTTTAAAGATGTTCAATGTGCTGCACTGACGATGTTTTCTGGCAGCTGATTCCAGTGTTCCACTACCCTGTTGGTGAAGAAAGTTGCCTAACCTTGTTCTGCTCTGGTTAATTTTAATTTGAATTTATGACCTCCAATTGCATCTAGTCATATAGGACATGAGTGCCTGTTATCACAACGGCTGCGAAGAGAAAGATAGTTGATCCTCCTATTCCCTATTCCTATTACACTCAATCATTCTACACACCTTCGACACCATCGAAATTAATTCAGCAATATGACCCGAGCAGTCGAAGCGCCCGAAAGCCCAAGTAACTAACTAGCGAAATAAATTCAATATATCAACATTCTGGTGCCATGCGGCAAGCCACGTCGAATGACACCCACATAAGCCATAGTGATGAAACATGAGGAATTTGAAAACATAAAACCAACCATTAACTTTGAAGCTTGACCTGACATATCCCGGGTTGAAACGTTACTCGAGGGTCGCCCACGGGCTTTCTCTTGATACCATTGGAGAAAAAAAAACGAAGAAACACATCGAAGCCCTTAAAAACGAAGGGGTTAGCACTTTGACTTTTAAAAGTAATGTGATTTCTGAAGAACTTGCTGGAGTACCTCACGGCATGTTGAATGCCACTCACTCGATGAACATCAACCCACGCCGCCCCAGGGTGGGTCGTTGACGACCCCCACCCCCCAAAGGTTTTCCGCGAAGTGTGAAAGAACGGCTCGCGGCAGCGCCCAGAAATTTGGCCTACCCCTTCCAACATCAATTTGGCATGTTGTGTAAAAAGTTTGAAGTCAGGTCGTGTAAGGTCAACGAGTCAGTCAAGGTCAAGTGAGGTCACTCTCAAAAAAGTTCAACCAGTCGTCAAGCTTTAACGGATGAAGATATTTTATGAAACCTTCAGCGTTTGCTTATATTTAAGGATGCAACAAAACACACCACAGGAATTTTTCGTTTTTGTCTGTTTTTGATCATTTACTAGTTTTGTATATTTGCCCATTAGAGTTCAAATCGAAGATTCTGGCTAAAGTAAGCATTTTTTATTGGAGCAAGTTGCCCCTGACATGTACCGGTTTGAATTGTTACTCGGGTGTTAATCATTCGTTATCGCTTGATACCAGATTCGGATGGGTTTGAGCGAAAACGAAAAAGTGAGCTGGCCGGAGGATAAGCCTCGTGCTTGGTCAATATTTTTTCATGTCACCAAGCTAACCTTTGACCTTGAAGTTTGACCGTAATATCTTCCGGTTTGAAATGTTGCACGATGGTTCATCACATGGTATCGCTTGACACCAAATTTGAGCACGTTTGGGTGAAAACGAAAAATAAGGGAGGTAACCGAAAAAAAGTATGTGAAGACATATGTAGTCGCTTCCAGCGTGTTCACTATAGAGGTATTTGTGGTAATTGATTCGAGAGATCATAAGCCCGTCGCTAAATGCAATGCAAGTAGGCATCAAGCGAACTCGTTGCGGAATATGAATACGAATATGTGAACTCGACGTACATGCTTTTGGCTGCCCACGACTCCCCTCCATGGTCTTGAATATACTTAAGGACAGGACAGGAGTCCCGTTTGTTCAATATTTATCGATAAATAAAGAGAATGTAACGAAAGATGCATACAGCCTTGCGATAATTCAAATTTGTTGCCTCGCAAAGAACAATTTTCCACCAAAGCGAAAACGCAAGATGGTCAAAGTTCAAAGTTCATGTTATTCAAAAATGCCTGGAAGCAGAATTTTGTAACGTTTCCTGATTTCCCACTCTGTAGATTTTGTGACGTCAGATAGTTTGTGAAGCCCGTTGATTGGCTAGATCGGCTTCTAGCATTTTTGGTGATTCTCTTGCATAGATATCTTCACACTTCGAGCGATCACGTATCATTTTGCGGCGCTCATGCTCAGGCAGCTGAGGCTTGGGAGTCACGAAGGAAATTGATGGGAACAAATTGCTACTTTTCGGGAAATTTGGCGGGGGAACATGTCCTCCCAGCCCCACAGTGGCTACACCCTTGCGCATGAGGATGCAACCAAAGATGTATAAGGCGTTGTGATAATGCCAATTTGTTTCCTCACAAAGCACAATTTTCCACTAAAGCGCAAACACAAGATCGCCAAAGTTCATGTTATTCCAGAATGGCCCGGAAGCAAATTTCCAACGTTTGCTGATTTGCTACCACTCGGAGATTTTGTGACGACAGATAACCTGTCCAGCCCGTTGATTGGCTGGATCGGCTTCTAGTATTTTTTTACTTATTATCTTGCATAGATATCTTTACTATATAAATTATTAGGTGCAACGTTGCGGCGACTATACTCAGGCAGCCGAGTCTTTGGGTGGGGAGACACAAAAGAAATTGAGGGGGACAAATCGACTTTAAAATTGATGGGGATTCCCCAGTGGTTACACCCATGGTTATTAGTAGTATCTCTCCAAAGGAAGTTGTCACGAGTGAAAACACCTGGGGCACCCAGCAGTGGTTCTGTACTTCCGTGACTGGTCATGTGTGACGGAATAGCCCCCCCCCCCCCTCATATGCTTATACGACGGGTGTACCGGAGCCTCGTTGCACACAACGCGCAAAATCAACGTGTATTTAAGCCGTAACTCAGCGAAAACTGCAGCACACGCTCCGGCGAGCGATAGCCTGCGGCACATGCCGCGTGGCCCGGGTCGTAGCGCGCACAGCCATCCCACGCGCGCCACGGCCGCACATCTCCACAGCGCCCACGTCAGCTCAGCCCGCATCCACGGAGACCGATCGCTAACGCCGACACACGCTGCGACAGCTCGCCGGAGGACGGCCGGACTTCGCGCCGCGTCGCGGACGATCGCTCCCGCCGCGCGAACAGCGCGGCGCTGTTGGCGAACAGCCCTGTTGGCGAACGCACGAGCTGCAGGCGCGGGCCGCTCCGGCCTGGCGGCACGCGCCGGCACGCGACCGACACACGAGACGCCACGTGTCCGCCGGCGGAGTCCACAACTGCCGGCTCACGTCGCGCGGTCGGCCGCCGAAAGACGACTCGGCCCGCCCAGATGGCGTTGTCGCGGCCGCCGCACGTGACGTCACACTCCCACGGGTGCGGTGGCGGCACGGCGCCGCGTCTGGCGACGACGCGTCACGGCGTGCCCACCGAGAAGAGCCGGACCCCGCCGGGCGAGAGCACGCTCGCGTCCGCGGAGAGCACGGACACGCCCGCTGAGAGCACGGACGCGGCCTTGCCGCTCGGAGTGGCGAAGTCGGAGTCGACGAGCAGGCTGGCGTTGGCGTGAGCGGCGGCACCGCGGGCCGCCAGCATGCGCACGTGCTGGATCCGCCCGCCGGACCACGCCTGTCGGGCACGAGCCGCGTGAGGGACGGCAGAGGGACCACATCGGGACGGCAGAGGGACCATAACGGGACGGCAGAGGGACTACAACGGGACGGCAGAGGGACCACAGCGGGACGGCAGGGGGACCATAACGGGACGGCAGAGGGACTACAACGGGCGGCAGAGGGACCACAACGGGACGGCAGAACGGGACCACAGCGGGACGGCAGAGGGCCACAACGGGACGGCAGAGGGACCACAACGGGACGGCAGAGGGACCACAACGGGACGGCAGAGGGACCACAACGGGACGGCAGGGGGACCACAACGGGACGGCAGAGGGCCCACAACGGGACGGCAGAGGAACCAAAACTGGACGGCAGAGGACCACAACGGGACGATAGAGCGAACCACAACGGGACGGCAGAGGGACCACAACGGGACGCCAGAGGAACCACAACGGGACGGCAGAACGACCACATCGGGACGGCAGAGGGACCACAACGAGATGGCAGACCAGTGGCCACGGAGGCATCGCACACCACTGGGTCACACCAGTGTTAAAACAACGGTTTTTCGTTTGGTGTGAGGGGTACAGTAGGATGTAAAAATCTACCACGGAAGCATGCCAATTTTGAGCCAAGAGTGTACTTATCAGTGCATGCTTTTGGTTTAATTTTGGAGACACCTAATATATGGATACCTATATTAAAGATAACGAATGGAATACCATATTATCAGTAGATCGCATTGTTTAGCACACCACACCATACATAATCACTATCTGGAATTGTGTCACCAGATGCCTGTGTAATCAATCTGTAAAGGTGAGCTTATGCATGCCGCTTATACACAAAATGCTCTTATGAACGAGTCATGGAGACTTCACAAGCACACATCAACAAGCACGATGCCTACACGTCCTTGGGAATGATGTCCATTCAGTGCTCGGAAAGTGGTATCTTCCACCATATTTCATGGATAATTTATCACTGGGCCACACACACGCGCCGGATCCGCCCACCGAACCATGCATATCGGGCACGTGAGACCGGGGAGCAGGGGAACGGTGGGTCTCAGACCACTCGAGACTGGGAGACAGGGGACGCGGCACTCAGGGCACGACTGCAGATCACAGAACACGGACGGATCGCAGATCACGGCATCATACACGGGCTTGACGCGACCAAGACTCCGATGTGTACGGTACGTATATAAAGGACATCACAGCCTGCCGCAAGCAAAAGAAGAACTTACGTCGACGCATTTTACCGCTCGGTCGGTCGGTCATTTTACGACGCATTCAACCGCTAGGTCATGTAGCGTCGCCAACCTCTCACGCCGATTGGTCGCAAGTGGACTCGGTAAATGCAGTCGGTTGTGAGATACGAACCCACAATCTTGCGATCAAGAGTCCGACGCTCTACCGCGGCAGGCACAAGCTACATGAAGTAGGCTCGTCGGCCCCGCCGATCAGCAAATTATGCCAATCGTACACCATGGATACGTCCAGAGACAGTGGAACCATGGCGATACACCGGAAAGAACACAATACAAACACACATTAACCCCAGCTCTGACATGAATGTTGGCGCCAATGGGTAAGAGCGAAGGTCATCTGGCTAACTACAACCATCGCTGAATTGATAATGAACTGATAATGTACTGATAATGAACTGATAATGAACTAATAACGGACTGGGTGATAGGTGAAGAAGAGTGTCGTGAAGATTGACCGGAGCAACGTATGTCAGTGAACATCAGGGTCGGGTTCATGTTGTGAAATCCTGGATTTGGAGAGGGAAAATTCGAGCTGTTCCAGGTTGCAGAGGATATTTTTATGTTCCCTGACACCACAAAATCCTTTTTGAATATCCCAGTCAGTTTCAGCCATGTTTATGAAACAGCAAACAGTTAGCAGTCATTTTCGAACAGCTTCATTCGTCTTGCCAAGAAAGGGGTGCATAATGTATTAGAGAAAATAATGCCATTGATGGAAAACACCCAGAACAACGCTGTGTTTCCGAGCCTGGTCAGCAATTATTACGTCTACAAACATCGGCGGTGCCCACGAGCAGATCATGACACAGCGTGTATGACACCAAATATACAGGCGTTATCATGGAAGTATATTGTGACACCCAAAATAGAGGTCATTACTTACATGACGCAGGGCTTGCATCCACGTGATGCAGATGTTTCCACACACAATTTAAAATGCGCGTAAAAACATTGCTCATGCCCAAAGGGCGAGGAAATCATACTCAAAACGTACAGGCTAGCACCGGCACACTGTGGGCAGTTCTGCGGGTCGGGGGTGCCCCCCACTACCGAAGGCACTCACTTCGTAGACTCGCGCCGACACACCGCCGGTATTACTCCTCACGGCTTATAGCACCCCAATCACTGAAAGGTTAGCACGACGCAAAGGGTAACGCCGATACCCTAAAGCAGTGGTACATTATCCGTGACAGGATGGTTCGATACACCACTTTTTGAACAGCAAATCGACATCCTTTCCAAACAAGTATCGGCGTTATGCTTCTGCATGTGTGCTTATGGAATGCGAATGCCCATCTCTAACATTATCTCATTTACAAGTATAATGACTGCACTTAACATTACGGACTGTGAAACACGAACACCCGGCAACACAGTGTCCTAAAATTACTTCACCATTAACTGTGTGAATGAAGGAAGAAGTTGCTTGGGAATAGTGAAAGATTGGAAGAAAATAAAGGATTGTCACTTAAGTATTGAAAAACAGAATGC
Source organism: Imbricaverruca yamaguchii (assembly GCA_034440575.1). Lineage (NCBI taxonomy): Eukaryota > Metazoa > Arthropoda > Thecostraca > Neoverrucidae > Imbricaverruca > Imbricaverruca yamaguchii. The sequence goes on along the minus strand of JAOTOL010001530.1, from coordinate 785,128 downwards.
CTTTCACTTCAGTCACATGCATTTTACATTATTTAGCAGTCATGAGCATGATGACTGCCCACACATCATGTGGCAAAATGGTAAAAACCTAAGATGAGGATGAAATAGCACAACTCCATTAACCGTGAATTTCCAGGCCACATGGTGAATTATTTTACACTGCGGCAACATGTAAAGTAATTTTGAATGATGTCTTCTGTTCAACACCAGCTCATAATATTTGTATTCTGATTGTTGTTGTTAACATAGTTACCTGATCATATATTAAGTACGTGTTGAACAACGGAAAGGATATCACTATAGGTACGCCACCGGCTATAAATCGAGTATCAAGGACATAAAGGGTATTTTTAAATAGTATCCTCAGTGCGAATTTCGACATCCTTCCATACTCGATTTTTCATATCACACTTAACAAACAAAAATCACTACTACCCCATAGATATTGTTTACCACTGTCCAGAGGTACTCATCACACGAGTCGGACACCCACGATACAGAGGCACCCATCGCACGAGACCGACACTCATTCAGGCACCCATCTCACGAGTCCGACACCCCACCGGACCGCCCCGACAACCCTCGCATTCAGGCACCCATCGCACAAGGCGGACACTCACGATACAGAAACACCCATCGCACGAGGCGGACACTCACGACACAGGGGCACCCATCGCACGAGCCGGACACTCACGATGCAGGGCTGGCCGTGTCGCGCAGGTTCAGCTGGAACTCGATGGCCACCGGACACTCGTCTGGCGCGCCGCGGATCAGGCCGCAGGCGGCCACCCGCAGGTGCGGCTGCAGCTCGGTGGCGAACACAGCCACGGCGTCGCTGTCCGAGAAGGCGACGGCCAGCCGCCGGCCGGTGCCGTCCCAGGCCAGCTGGCTCACCTGGCCGCCGGCCCTGCCGAGGTCGGGTCACGTCAGGGCCTGCCACTGGGGAGGTGGGGTCACGTCAGGGCCTGCCACTGGGGAGGTGGGGTCACGTCAGGGGCCTGCCACTGGGGAGGTGGGGTCACGTCAGGACATGTCACTGGGGAGATGGGGTCATGTCAGGACCTGCCACTGGCGAGGTGGAGACGTCAGCAGCAGCTTCCTCTGGGAGATGGGTCACGACAGAACCTGCCGATGGAGGTGGGGTCACGTCAGGACTAGACTCTGGGGAGGTGGAATTGACCTTGAGCGGAGGGGAGATGAAGTAGCTACAGCACCGTACCGACCATAACCAGTGCAAAAGCGAACGTCACATTATTGTGAAACTACGCCCAGCTGGACGAGAATCCTTACAAAATCCACGCTCCTGTGATACTTCCACACGAAGCCCAGATTAACAAACGGCCAAGTGGCCCGTGCGCCCCAAAGCCGAAAAAAAAACGCAGGGAAGATAATAACACAGTGTATGATATGTATATGTATATATATATATATATATATATATATATATATATATATATATATAACATGATGATGGTTGCTACATAGTGGCTATCAAGGCCGAATTCCAAGTTTGGAATCATGCATTTAAGGACCCCCAAAAGTTCTCCACTGTGATCTGGGACGATGACATCGCGTCGTAGTCCTATCGAACAACACAAACATTTGGGCGCCTCGTGGAATTCCTCAGTAACTACCGCTTCTGGGGTCCGCTGTCGGAAAGCACAGACCATCATAGGCGACGAGTAATAAGTGTCCAGCAACGAGTGATGAGTGACGAGGGACGATGTCGAGCAACGATTAGCGAGAACGACTGGCGAGTGACAAGCAACGAGCAACAAGTAACGAGTGACTGCTTCGGTCGGCATTATCCGGCACAGAACAGACCCTAAACGGCCAAACCCGGTTGACGCGTCAAAAACTCGAACAGCCGACCGATCGGCCATTGTAATCCACACTCGCAGGCGGCGCTGCCGCAATGGCACGTGTGAACCGGAACGAACGCGGCGATCAGCCGACCAATTCGCCCGCACTGCTGACAGCGCAGCACAGTTAGTGGCGGACAGCGGGACTGTGCCGAGGCCCAGTTCGCAACAGTTGACCGACGCGCCGGGAAACTCGCACCGTGGCGTGCAGTGTATGCCTCGGGGTGGCAGGCACGGTGTATGTGTGCACGGTTGGTTATTTGGGCTTGGGGGCGCATCGACTGCTTCGGTCATACAGCGCCCATGAATGTGTCTACGGTGGTCTCTTGCTGCAAAGCAGGTGAATGGTGGATTAAATATCGAAATATATGGCGAGACGGTTCGAAGAAATAGCGAGATGACGCCTCATGATGTCACCATTCGGCAACAGCAAGGGATGGTCTGGAAGCTACAAGCCAAGGTAGTCAGCAACCAGCTGGAAATACGATCTGGCATTTATTATCATTTCACCCATTTCGCCGGTGGCCATTTAAATTTTATTCATTTATTTAACAATACATGTCCTCACGTGCAGTGGCTGTTATGGACAGTCTGGGCATATCTGCACATTAGAGTTTAAATAAAAGATTATGGCTAATGTGAGCATTTCTTATCGGAGCAAACATTTTTCGGTCCGCTCTACCAACTAGAAGAGGGAAATTAAAGAAAACATGAAAACTTAAAATGTTTCAATTAAAAAAATGTGTGGACAAAAATGTTATGGTCCTGGACGAGTTCTCTTTCCTTTTCTGATTCATGGAACCTTTTTCTTCAAATATCTCTCAAAATGAACTCCCTAGGCCACAAACATGATGTAAGTCGTGGAAACCTAGGCCCACCAACTATGTCACTTTTTGGAGGTGACTTTTGGGGGTGGTTTGGCCGTACTCGTCGAGCGCTTTCCGATGACACCAACTTCATTTCCGTACGACGCTTAGTTTGAAGATTAGAGGGGGCCCTATCAACCCCCACCCACCGAGACGGGGTGTGAGGATATGACCTAAAAGACGGGGATGGTTAAGAAAGTGCACTATACAACTCTAAGAACGCTATGACATTGTGATATAAATACGTTAACTGCGTGATTTTCTGTGCATAGCTTTGCATGAATGTTGGCAAACCATACTTATTCGACATGTGCTCGAGACAAACATTTGGCCCCACTTTACAGTAAAAATGTCGGACATTCCTTTCCAAAATAATTATAGCAAAAGCTTCAGAGCAGCCCCTACAACTGGAGACTAGTAGGCTAGGGGTAAGTTGCTCGTTCCACAATCGAAAGGTTGTGGGTTCGAGTCTCACCTGTCGCTACTCTTCGTCCGCGACCAATCGGCGTGAGAAATTGACGGAGCTACACGACTCAACGGTCGATGTGTCGTAAAACCAATAACCAACCAACCAGCACCTACGACTGTCGCGTCTTCAGCTGCCACAGTCCTGGCAGTCCCGTCATCTCACCTGAAGCTCTCTCCGCGGTCGAACAGCTGGCAGGTGGCGAGGTCAATGACCGGCACGGGTCTCGGAGCCGATTCCTTCAGCAGGACGCGCACAAACGACAGCGAGTACACCACTGTGGAGGATTGATTGATTATTCGGGCTTATGGGCGCATCAACTGTTACTGGTTATGTAGCGCCCATGTCTCACTTTTCACAGTATTCCGTTTAGCAGCATGTGTCTATTTGTGAAATGGATATATTACGTGTAACTACACGTAATATAGATAGATATCAGCGAGCAGCCGATATATCGATATAGTTGACCTGTTTGGACGATCTCAGAGTTGTCACCCAAAACCACTGTGGAGGAGGGCACCTGTCACTGGGCCCGCGGCCCGACTGTGCGAGAGATTAAGGTCGGGCGAGAAAGAGGGCACAGGGCAGGGGGAAAGGTGCAAGCGACGATGTTCATACATACAACTGATATGGTGTTCATGAGGTCACCATACCGTATGAATGAGAATGTGCGCACCGATACCACTATGAAATGGTCGCTACCACGAACCACATGCAAATGGCTTCGACGCCCCCCCCCCCACCAAACACATACACGTACACACAGAGACTGCAGACGAGTCCCGTGCAAAAACAACACGTACGCCATCGATCATCCCGGTAGTCAGCTCAGCTCATGGTGTGCTAATGCACACCTGACGGGGAGTATGCCACGAAAATAAGTAGATGTGTCACTGCGAGTCTAGGTGCACCACGAACAGCCCAGCAGCGGACGAACTATGCCGGCAACTCAGCGTCAGACTCGCGCGCAGGGGGACGAGTGGTCCAGTGGAAAGTTGCCCGTCTCACAATCGAAAGGTCGTGGGTTCGAGTCTCGCGCGCCTGTGGTGACAACTGACCTGACCTCGTGGTATTGAGCTGACCCTGCGGTACTGACCTGACCCCGTGGTACTAACCTGACCCGTGGTACTGACCTGACCCAGTGGTACTGACCTGACCTCGTGGTGTTGACCTGACCCTGCGGTACTGACCTGACCCCGTGGTGTTGACCTGACCCTGCGGTACTGACCAGAGTCGGCGGAGGTGGCGAACAGCGCCACGTCGCTGTTCGGTGACCAGCAGGCGGCGCGCACCTGACCGCCGGCCGCCGGACTGCGCCACCGTTCGTCCGTCCACCGGGTCGTCTCCCACACCCTGCGGCCCAGTGATAAATTATTCGTCAGTGAAAAATCAGTGGAATAAACCACTTCCTGAACGCTCAATACACATCCTTCTCCAAGAAATATCTACATCCGCTCCTTGGAACCTACACCATTAGCTCGAAGTGCTTGCGCCATCAACTCAAATTGAGTCTGCGGCATCAAAAGCATTTTAAATGACACTAATTCCATGGAAAATTTTGACATCCTACCGTGCTCGTTTCGACATCCCACACCTAGTGAAAAACATTATTTTAACCCTGCTGCGCCCCTTCGTATCGGACACGTGCACAATATGCCACACACGTCGTGCAACTGCCGCGTCTCACACGGTGCCCATCAGAAGCAGCGTTTTATGGGTTTCGCAACTCCTCCCCGTTGCTGGGCTTGGCACGTCTGGCTTTGGTCAGCTCCATCGTCCCCCAATTTGGTGTTCAGACGAGGGCTTTTCTCGGGATGCGCGTCAGGTGTTCTGGCGCGAAGACAGAACACGACTAACATTGGCTAAAAGGCTGCATATGAGACGGGGATGCGCCTGAATCAATATTGCACACGAAACAGAACTAACATCCACGCCTGCCTGCCGGACATTAAGCGATCGTCTCTGCACAGAGACTCGCGTGGGCTACAGTCTGCTGCACAACGAACACGCATCAGGGAGTGCGGGGACGTCTGCGGACCTGACCAGACAAGGACAACCAGAAAGGCGCACGCATCCGGCGAGATCAGACACTTGAGGATCCATCGCTCGTTCCGCTCTGGTTGCGCACCTAGCCTGGCCAGGCACCTGCGAGCATGGCCCATTCAGCCGACCCGCCCGGCACGCTGTCACGTGATCAATGACGTGGTGACCCAACCAGCCACCAGGTGATCCGGCCGCACGCCCAACGACCCCACCAGACCTTCCAGTCAGCGCTCAGTTAGCGCTCGTTAGCGTTCAGAAAGCTGCTAGGCACAGCTTTCTGCATCGGGCGGTCAGCACGTCGAACAACAGGTTCGATGCTTAGGGACGTATTTGATGGCATGTTGTATCATTTTATCTCTTTTTTCATTGACGTTTTGCGATATTTAGTGTTTTTCATAATTCGAGTCTCTTTTATCATTGGTTGGTTGGTTATTTGAGCTTAGGGGCGCTCTCTTTTATCATTGAACCATGTATTGGCGCGAGTGCTGAAAAACCATGAATATGGAGAACTCAATATACGACTATGACTATGACTATGACTCACCTGAACGTCTGCCCGGTGGTGGCGGTCAGCACCCGGCTGGCGTCGGGACTCCAGCGGCAGAACGTGTTGCCGTGCCAACGGAGGCGGGACAGCGGCACGGACACGTCCTCCGCCACGCTCCACACCAGCAGCGCGCCGTCCCGGGGGCTGGCCGACATCAGCAGGTCGCCCTGGCGGCGGACATCGTGTCAGGTCACCCTGGCGGCGGACAACGTGTCAGGTCACCCTGGCGGCGGACACCGTGTCAGTTCACCCTGGCGGCGGACACCGTGTCAGGTCGCCCTGGCGGCGGACGTGTCAGGTCACCCTGGCGGCGGACATCGTGTCAGGTCACCCTGGCGGCGGACACCGTGTCAGGTCACCCTGGCGGCGGACACCGTGTCAGGTCACCCTGGCGGCGGACACCGTGTCAGGTCACTTTGGCGGCGGACCTGTCAGGTCGCCCTGGCGGCGGACGTGTCAGGTCGCCCTGGAGGCGGACATCGTGTCAGGTCACCCTAGCGGCGGACACCGTGTCAGATCGCCCTGGCGGCGGACACCGTGTCAGGTCACCCTGGCGGCGGACATTGCAGGTCACCCCTGGCGGCGGACGTGTCAGGTCACCCTGGCGGCGGACGTGTCAGGTCACCCTGGCGGCGGACACCGTGTCAGGTCACCCTAGTGGCGGACACCGTGTCAGATCGCCCTGCGGCGACAACCCAGCGGTCATCACCCTAGCGGCCGACATCAGCAGATCGCCCTGGCACGACACCTCTCAGCCACAGCCCGCATCATCTCTCAGCCTGAGCCAGCATCGTCAGCATCGAGTTGGTTATTGGTTTCACGACACATCGACCGTTGAGTCATGTAGCGTCGCCAATCTCTCATGCCGATTGGTCGCGGGCGAAGAGTAGCGACAGGTCGAGACTCGAACCCACAACCTTTCGATTGTGAGACGGGCAACTTACCCCTAGACTACTCGTCCCCTCGGCAGATAAAACGTAGCACACAATCGCTCAAAGCCCAGGAGTAAACCCAGCGGACTCTGCAGGACCCAGCACCCACCATCGGAGTCGTTGTTATTGGAGTTTTGGGGCGCATCAACTGCAAGGTTATACAGCGCCCATCACCATGGAGTCCATCGGACGCCGGACTCACCAGTGGACTCCACCTGACACAGGTGACGGGCGCGTGGCCCGGGGCGGTCAGCGTCTGACAGCAGTTGCCCGACGGTCTGGTGATCACCGAGTTCGGCTCCACCGTCCACACCAGCACACAGCGTTCGCACGCCACCGCCAGCAGCGAGGCAGAGTGTGGTCTGTCCGTCACAGGTGACGTCATACAGAGGTGACGGCTTACAAAGACACAGCAGTCTCGCGCCACGGCCAGCAGCGAGGCGGAGTGGGGTCTGTCCGTCACAGGTGACGGCATACACCGAGGTGACGTCACACTGACACACAGCAGTCTCGCGCCACCGCCAGCAACGAGGCAGAATGTGGTCTGTCCGTCACAGGTGACATCATACACCTCACAAACCGCCCACGGCCAGCAGCGAGGCGGAGCGTGTCTGTCCGTCACAGGCGACATCATACAGAGATACACAGCGTGCATAGGCCATGGCTTACCAAGGTCATCAGTCATACCAATGTGACCCATCAGTCATAAATGACGTCACATAGTGGTCACGGGCCACGAGCAGCAGCGAGGCAAGGGTGCCGTCGGCCACAACTGACGTCACACACCGGCATCACAAAATATGAATATATAGGTGAAGCATGCAGTATATTAGCACAGTATTTTTCCTGCTTGCTGTCCAATAGCGCACCTATGCAATACAGCACGACTATCTTTTGGTTGGTCTGACCTGTTGGACCATATGGAAACATTTCAAAGGCACACAGCTGAAAATGAAAACCAAAGTGCTTGACAACCAAATTGAGGTATCGGTGGACGTGTTCCCATAGTCTTACAATAATCCACTGGCAATACCGACAAAAACGATCAGTGAAAAAAATGACGTCAGAAATATCCTCACCGCGTGCGTCGAGAACCACCCAATAAACAAACAAAGAAACAAACAATTAGTGTTAAACTCTTCCCAATGTAGGTTAGTAAAAAGTACACACAAATAGTGTACATATAATGCGGTGTCCACATTCCGTTTACACACACACACACACACAATCTGGCGGGATCCGTGATTGCCAATCAACACCTCCACCAAACCAGCCCTGCCCTGAACCTCGTGGCGATTCCAACCCCACCGCAGGCCTGCTGCGGCACGCCACGGGACCGGCCGGCGGAGGTCTGTCGGCCGGCCGCAGCGGCTGTGCGACCCCTCCGGGCGGCCTCACCAGGCAGCCTCACCAGGCGTCCTCACCAGGCGGCCTCACCAGGCGACCTCACCAGGCGTCCTCACCAGGCGGCCTCGCCAGGCATCCTCGCCAGGCGGCCTCACCAGACGGCCTCACCAGGCGACCTCGCCAGGCGGCCTCACCAGGCGACCTCACCAAGCATCCTCACCAGGCGACCTCACCAGGCAGCCTCACCAGGCGGCCTCACCGGGCAGCCTCACCAGGCGACCTCACCAAGCATCCTCACCAGGCGACCTCACCAGGCAGCCTCGCCAGGCGACCTCACCAGGCAGCCTCGCCAGGCATCCTCACCGGGCATCCTCACCAGGCGACCTCACCAGGCAGCCTCACCAGGCAGCCTCACCAGGCGACCTCACCAAGCATCCTCACCAGGCGACCTCACCAGGCAGCCTCACCAGGCGGCCTCACCAGGCATCCTCACCGGGCAGCCTCACCAGGCATCCTCACCGGGCGGCCTCACCAGGCATCCTCACCGGGCAGCCTCACCAGGCATCCTCACCAGGCATCCTCACCGGGCAGCCTCACCAGGCATCCTCACCAGGCATGCTCACTAGGCGACCTCGCCAGGCTTCCTCTCCAGACAGCTTCACCAGGCATCCTCACCAGGCATCCTCACCAGGCAGCCTCACCGGGCAGCCTCACCAGGCGACCTCACCAGGCAGTCTCACCAGGCCGCCTCACCAGGCAGCCTCACCGGGCGGCCTCACCGGGCGCGCCACTCACTTCCAGTGGAGGTCGGCGACGGCGCGCTGCAGCCGGTGCTTGATGAGCGGCACCGTCGGCCGCGCCGTCTGGTACACGCGCACCGAGTCGTCGCGCAGTGAGACGGCCAGCCGCGCCGTGTGCGGGTGCCACGCCAGGCGGCGCACCACGGCGCCGCTCAGGTCGCGCTCGCCGCGCCCGGCCGGCGAGCGGCTGCTCGACGTCTGCGGAAGACAGGGTCGCAGGTCAAGATCGCCGCAGTCGGTGGGGTCGGCTGCTCGCCATCCGAGACGGGGTCGCAGGTCAAGGTCGCCGCGGTCGGTGGGGTCGGCTGCTCGCCGTCTGTGGAGGCGGGGTCGCAGGTCAAGGTCGCCGCGGTCGATGGGGTCGGCTGCTCGACGTCTGAGGAGACAGGTCGCAGGTCAAGGTCGCCGCGGTCGGTGGGGTCGGCTACTCGCCGTCTGAGGAGACGGGGTCGCAGGTCAAGGTCGCCACGGCCGGTGGGGTCGGCTGCTCGACGTCTGAGGAGACAGGGTCGCAGCCGGCCGTCTGAGGACCCAGGCTACATGAACAGGTCACTCGCCACGATCACCTCAAACGGCGAGGCAGGGTCTGAAGAGGAAGTCACAGACCAGCTACAGGCCGACTGTCCGTCCGAGCTGGCTCGGGTGTGTCACCAAACCTGTGGGTGTTGGACATTGGAGTGTGGCTTTACGACACACTCAGCAGATGAGGCCATATGGCGTCGCATGCCTCTAACCCTGCAGGAAGGGCGGGCATCGCGAGGAATCGAACCCCGGACCTCTGGCGTGCCAGACGCTCAGTTTAACCACTGAGCTACGGGCGCCCCAGACCTACGGGCGTGGAAGTCTGGACAGGACGGGGAAGGAGTTCGAGCAGTCCCGAGACAGTAGAGGAAAATACAGCCTACTCAATGTTGGGAATATTAACACATAACGTCTATTTTGATTTGGTCAACATTGAAACATTGACCAACATTTGTCAACATTAATACGCATCCACTTGGGATTTCAGCCGACATGAGCCGGAAGATCATAACAACCATGTTTAAAAATCCAAGTCTCCACTCTTCTTTAGTATTCACTTCCACAGCGTATTCTGCATCACAATACTGCGCGTCGCCTGTACCGAGAGGCAGACCACTCACCAGACTGGCTGTGTATGGCAGTCTGATCAGGCCGGACAGCAGCGCGGCGAGTTTCCGGAGCCAGCCAACCAATGCCGGGTCACGACCGGAGGCCAGGTCGTCCAGCACTGCCGATACTCCGCCTCGGTGCCTGCCAGCGTACACTGCATCAGCACTGCTTATACCCCACTGTGTGCCTATCAGCGTGTATAACATCAGCACTGCTGATACTCCGCCTCGGTGCCTGTCAGCGTACACAGCATCAGCACTGCCGATACCCCACCGGGTGCCTATCAGCGTACACAACATCAGCACTGCCGATACCCCACCTCGGTGTCTGTCAGCATACACAGCATCAGCACTGCTGATACCCCACCGGGTGCCTATCAGCGTACATAAGATCAGCACTGCCGAGACCCCACTTCGGTGCCTATCGGCATACACAGCATCAGCACTGCTGATATCCCACCGGGTGCCCGTCAGCGTGCACAGCATCAGCACTGCACCCGCCATGACACAGAGCGCAACCAGAGCCTATCGTTGTCCACGACCTGCCTCGAATAGTTTCTCAGCAAAACTCTGCACACAAAATCACCCAAGGCGCCACACACACATGAAGAAGGCTGGTCAAGAGCCCAGAGATCCACAGGTCGCAGCCTATTTTACCAGACAGGGTCACCTGACGAAAGCTGATGCCATTTATGTCGGATACGAGCTCCTTGTTTATTGGGCGGTTCATACGCACCTTATGCACATTCACGGCTAATGGCGCCACCCACACTGTTTCGCCGGCGGGCCGCGGGATTGGGAAATGTCGCGAATGGCGCTGGTGTCGAACCCGGGACCTTTGGTACCCAGAGCCCAACGCCTTAACCACTCGGCCATCCCCGCCCCGGACACGAGCTCCGCCACACCCGTCAAGCATCAAGTGTAAGTGCCCCTCCCCACCCCACCCACGCACCAGCTGGCCAGCAGGCGGGACGTGGTGGTCTCCTCGGTGGGCAGGAACACGTGCTCCATGCTGCCCTTGGAGGAGCGCACCGCGTCCGCCCGGATCGTGACGCTCAGCTCGTCCGCCCTCTGGCGGGTCAGAACGGACAGCATCAGCGCCCGGCGAGCGTCGGTCCGGCGAATTCGTCAGTCTCGCGACCCGGGCGCGCTGCGCCGGTCCAAGCTGTCAGTCATAGTCATGGTCGTACATTGAGTTCTCCATATTCACGGTTTTCAGCACTCGCGTGAATACATGGTTCAATCATAACAGAGAAACTCGAATTATGAAAAACACTAACTAACGCAAAACGTCAATGAAAAGAGATAAAATGATAAAACATGGCATCAAATATGCCCCTGCTGTCGTTCTATCGACCCCCGCAACTCGAACGCCAAAATATGTCGTGTGCATCGGCCTCTCGTCAGAAGCATGGCGGGAGGTCCAATCATCATCGAGTGATCGGGTTCCCATCAGCTACACTGCCACAGCAGAAGTGCGTTTGGTATCGGATGCCAAAAAGTCGTGTTGCACTCATGAGCCTGGCGTATTGCGATGCCGCTGCCGACCGTCTCCCGGCGCAAGCACACATAAATAGTCGTGAACTTGCGAAAGGTCACCACATAGACACCAATGACAACAACGCATTATCAACACATGCATTCCATGGCGCTCTCGGCAGCTACCTACTTCCCCTTTGGTTGATTGTGCGTGTGAATTGCCAGTCGGCTTCCCGATCGTCCGTCAGTCCACAGGGTCCAGAGCGGGTGCTCGTCCGACATCCGACACGCGACACCACGCAGCCCGGTAGCACAAGAGACCCATCGGCTAGGCGGTGCACACACACCGGCCGAGCTCGGGCACGACTCCAGACACGACTCCAGGCACGCACCGGGATGGGGGCGACCTCCAGGCGTCCGCCGCACTCCTGCACGTGCGGACCCGACACTATGTGCTCCGGCAGCAGCCGGCTGAGGCCCACCATCCGCACCCGACTGTTGTCTGAAGCAGAACGTTACGGAGATGTATCACACCCTCCACAGCTCATGACCTCCACAGCTCATAACCTCCACAGCTCATAACCTCCACAACGTGACAGTGTTACAATGGCCGATTGAGGCCACCGCCCATTGCAGGCTAGTTCCTAAAGCATAACAAGGCAATATGTACATGATGAATAGCATCAGTTACCCAGTGGCTGTAGTATTTTTAGACTTACCTTACATCTAGTGGCATCCACCCGATACCAATGTCCATAGACTTCCCACAACTGGACTCCTCTGGGGGCTTTTAAATGACAATATGAGTTGATTAGTGATTCCACCACCCTGCATAGCATTTTGAGTGGGGGTGGGGCATTAGTGGTCTTGAAGCCCCGTCATTTGCACGCAACGGTTCCATGTGCTGCATGGGAACTGGGGGGGGGGGATCGACTGCAGCGGTCAAAATGCTACATGGAAGCTGAAACATACTAAATGAATTATATATTCCGCGCATATATACCCAACCTTCTATAGTAGTCTTTTGCTTTTGATTGCTTTTGCAATATTGCCAACATCTTGCTCTGGCTGCTTAGGGATGGCAAAGTGGCTGCACAGGCAACACAAGGGGGTGGGGGCAGGGTTGAAAATTAGGTTGCACATGGATTGTTTGGCATCCAGATCATTATCTTTTCATTTTTGTGTTTTGGAGTTTGACGGTGCTGTTGCCAATGAGTTGATGTGATCAATGGTCAAAGTGAATGTGTCAAATGTCAATGTGATCACTGGAAAGTGAAAACTTGGATTCTGATGTTATATGTTTGAAGGAAAACATCCCATCCATATATCATTACCCAAACTCATCTCCAAAACCATAGTGCAAATCCGACCCTTCGGAGGGTGACTATAACATTGTGGTCATGATTTAGAAGATTCTAGTCAAGGCCACACAATGTCCGATTTATCCAATATGATCATCAGTCAATGCCTTTTCACCCATGGAAAATAAGGAGCATCGACATCCATTTAATTGTCTGTTTATTTGCCAAGCATATTACAGTACCATATGATATATTACTTAGTGTAAATACACAGACATACTGTTGGTGCAAACAATCACAGAACTGACATAAAGACATAAAAGATTAGTGCAACTATGAGCCACAAGGGCCCTTCTTGGTTGCACTCTGTACATTGAACCCATTGCCCACCAAATCTGTCAATCAGCCCTCCCTGTAATACTGAAAAGCAAGCCCTCTATTCTTATAATGATTGTCTATGCTGTTTTTAAAGATGTTCAATGTGCTGCTACTGACAATGTTTTCTGGCGGCTGGTTCCAGTGTCCTACAATACATGTGCCAATGGTCACAATATCATGGTGGCAGAACTTAACTTAAAAATCGTAACTTACATGGAGAGCTGAAGGAATCCATCCTTTCTGACTAATGAGTTGGCAGAGCTGAAAACATTACAATTGGTTAGAGCACTTAGGAGTTGGGAAACTCACTACAATTATCCTCATAACTATTACACATGGTATCTGAGAACCCAAGGGGGCACCAGACAACTTTTGGGTCAATATTTTCCATTCAATGCTACAGAGTCGATGCTAACTGCATGCATTCAATGCAAGAGATGGAAGCATCTATGACTACCACACTCAACTATCTATGTTCATAACCCAATGAAATTACATAAAAGAACGTAACTCCTACACAAATACACCAAGACAAACAAAAACGCCCTGGATTCTGTGATTGGCATGTATTTCATTAGCTACCACACATTTGTTATTATACATTCTAACATATGTGCTTTCTATAGATGCTCATAGTGTTGCTACATGATCGCCGGAGGGCATAACGTGCACAAGAGGGGATGATTCGGCCCCATTTCCCTAATATTTCGGGAACTACTGAAACCATAGGCACAAAATTTGGAAGGCAGACTACGAATGTAGTGAGCTCGCTTCAGTATAAACTACACGACCAATTGCCTTTAAGGTCAAATGAGGTCGCGATGGGCTGCTTCACCGTAAAGACGAAGCCCTTGTGACCTTGAACGCCCACCAGCTGCCGCACGGCCGGTCGATTTGACACCCGCAATTTGGATATTTACTGACGGATTTATTATTTTTTGTATAGGATGGGTATAACGCTTTGTAACAGAGAAGTAGGTGGATTCGGCCCCTCCCCCTCCTGTGAGTGTGTGAAACAGCCACATCTTGTAACTACATCCATTCTGTGGCACTTTGTACCCCCTCCTCTATTAATTTTCGCAAAACAACAGATGTGACAGATGGTATGATCCGAAAGCAGTCAGGTAAATTAGCATCTCATGACCAGTGAAAAACGCATCTCGGCACTATCACATACCAACTCTACTGTCGACAACAAATCATTTCAAACATGATCACTCACTGTCCTGTAAATTCGGCCGACAGTGCGGGGAGGATGAGACTGGCTGTCACGAGCGGTCTGGCCCAACCTGCGCACACACAGCACCGTGCATAGGCGTGGGAACGACTAAAATGTGGGTGGGCCAGGGTCAACAGCAGGGGCGCACCCAGGGATATCGCAAAGTACCATGGCTGAGCACTTTTGGATAGGTTTGTTGTTGGTTTTTCGACACATTGACCGTTGAGTCAAGTATCGCTCACGCCGAATCGCTCACGCCGAATGATCGCGGGCGAAGAGTAGCGACAGGTGAGACTCGAACCCACAACCTTTTGACTGTGAGATGGGCAACTTACCCCTAGACTACTTGTCCCCAGCACTTTTTGATAGAGAACCCGATAATCATAATAGTAAATACACAGTATTCACCACCAAGGGGAAGGGGCAGGCCCCCTTGGACGCGTATATGGCTAACAGCAACGTGTGGTACTGAACGAGAACTATGATCACAGTATAAGTGCTTTTAAATTAACACTTCACTCTTTCTTGGAACTTTCTTCAAGACTGATGGATTTTTTAGTTTGTAATAATAGGTTTATATTCTTGGTCGAACCATTAGTCGAAAGTCGAACCATTAGTACCTAACACAATTTCTTTGACTTCCGCTATGTGCGTGGTGGGATGGGGTGTGCAAGTTCATGCAAGTTGCCCTAGTTTCCATGATATAGTACCAAACGTCTCTAAGATGTCTCCATTGTAAATGTCATCGATGTTGGTGAAGAGAAAGAATAAGCAAAAACGTAGCTTACTTGTTTGCCTATGCCAAAAGAGATATCATGGTTGATTCTATAAAGTATGAGAAACAGAAAAGATGGGCGATCACTGGTTAAAAATGGTTTGATCCGGTATGTGACAAACCAAGAATGGCAGGGTGACATAATTGTATGGTGTTCGTGCACGGCTAAAAAAAAACAATGTGTATGGTTTTTAAGGCTCTGCCATTTTTTTGCCAGAGTTGGTATTCTTTAGAGGGCCTGGTGCATTTTCGTCCTCCAGTTGTGCTGTAGGATCCCCCTGTTTATTTGTGGTTCCTTGCTCACATTTGTGGGACTCCAGCACGATATTGGGGGCTCCGGTATAATTTCTCGGAGTAACGTCGCGACTGTTCGGCCCAGGCGTGTGCCTATGGGGGTTCAGACGCCAGTCTTCTGGACTTGATGGAATTTTTGTTGAGTTCTCCTGAATTGTGTTAAGTACGAGCCACGGCCTTATTTTTTCGGGCCCCCGGCGATATTTTTTTGTGTATCCCGTGGCGACTTTTTGAGCTTCAGTACGTTTTTAGGTGCTGTATTCAATTAGTTGAGGCATACTGTGGTATGCTTGAGCTGAGGAGACTTTCCTGGCTTGTACATTAAGTTTTTGTAGTCTCTATTTTGAAGGGCTCTGACTTCATCCTTGTTGGGTTTTCATGCAATTTTGGGGCCACACTGTGCTTAGCTGGGACCAACGACGCCAATCTTTGGCAGCCAAAAATTGGTGAGGGATCATTTATCTACAACCCCTGATTCTGGTGGCAAAGATGTGAATGCATGGGGCTCTAGAAACATTTTTGGGGACTCCAACACAATTTTTGGGTTCTTCAAATGCTACCTCTTCAGGATAGGGGAGGTAGGGATTTGCCTCTTTGGTATGCAACTGCAGCTACTCAACAAGTTTGTTTTCAGTGGATGGCATCCTTAAGAGTAGAAAGGCCTTCAGTGAACTTTCTTTCAGCCTGTTCTGAATTTTCCAGTGCTCTTGTGGACTCGATGGAGTCCTTTTGTGATTTTAGGGCTTTTTGCAAGCCTCTTGCATGGTATTTTTTAGTCAAAGTACAATTCTTCAGTTTCCCAGCATATTTTTCCAGTGCTCTGATGCACTTCTTTTCTGGGGCCAGACATGCTTTGGTAGTCTGACACAGTTTGTGCGGCTGTAGGGTAAAAGTAGGAAGACTGATTTTTTGCAACCCGTGGGGCTCGGCAGGACCCTTCTGGCTCCCAATGTGATTTTGAAGAGCAGCGGCACAACGTTTGTGGGTGCAAGTGCAATTGTTAGACCATATCTTCCCTTGTTTGGATGCCTATCACAAGTTTCAGTGGCCTCAACACATCTTTGGGGCCAACACATTCTGGTTTCTTTTTGATCGACTGCTAGGAGTCTAGAGTGATTTTCCATGTCCAGACTGTTTTTCATTGCTCTGGCTTCATTTACTGGGTGTTCTCATGAAACTTATGGGCCCTGGTGCAACCTGTGAAGCCCCTAGTGTGATTTTTGTCAGCCCAGGTGCAACATTTTGGTACCTTCAGGCTCAGGGAGATCTTCTGCAGCCCTGGCCCAACATTCTGAGTGTTCAGATCTATCTTCAGATGGAAAGATGTTCAACATTTTTGTTTCTTTTCCATACTATTTTGTATGCTAGGCATACTACCCAACCAAAGCCCCCTTGAAATATTTTGGTATGCATTGTGTTATTTTGGATGCTAGGTAATTGCAGAGTATCCATTTTAAGAAAATTAATTATCACTTCATGTTAGCCACTTCAATACACATGGCATTGGAAGAAAAAATTTCAAAAATTAAAAATTAGGAAGGTACCCAGGTATGTTTCTCTCTACCCACCTTCCATTAACTGCATATTTACCTGTAGTTTCAATTCCAGTTGCAAAAAAATGCAAAAGGACATTGCAGCACAACTCTGCACCATGCATGCTCACAGGACTCTCCCAGACACACTCATCATGCCTAGATAGGTATGTACCTTACAACCCAATGCCTTTAAAAACACTCCTTATTCTGGCTCAGCCAAGGCCATATACAGGGCTAAGCATACCAATATAGGTTCCCACCTCAAGCTCCCCTCAAATTCAAATAATGCCTTGACCTACCCAGTTTCATAAATATAATGAATTGACAATGTCACAATTCAGCATGATTTGTATTTAGACATGATTTCAAGTTTCACCAAAATAAATTATATGATTTTCCCAAAAATGCTCACATTTTCAGTTCACAGCTCAAAAACCATGAATCAATGCATGGATAGTTTCATCAAACATTTGTGTTGGAAGAATTTCAACCAAATGATGCATGAAAATGATGCTCCACATGACAAGCATAACATTGTGATGTTGGCAATAAGTGAATATGAGTAGAGATGATAGCTAAATTAGGCTATGCTAGCATTACTTATTATTTATCTTTCTTGTGTTAGATACTTACCTTTCTCTGTTGTTTGTTCAAGCTATAGTCCATTATTGTAGATTGGAAGATTTAATTGTAGATTGCAGTTAATTTATCATTGTTAGTTAATTGTTTCTGCTAAGTGTTATTGTTAGTGCATCATTATTAGCTTGTCATGGAAATGCTCCCACTAGGTGTTTGGGGGTGATATGCCCACCCATGATCATCACAGAAGGCAGGTGTTTCATCCAAGGATAAATTTTCACTTTGGTGCTAAGGTGATTCCTGGGTAGATTCCAAACTCATTAATAATCTCCATATTTGTCTGTCCTGTACGTCATTGAGCTTTGCATACAAGCTACAAAAGAGTATTTTGGGCTGTCATTCATGCAATAATAATTTTACTAATAATATCCACAAAATAGGTACCTCATGTCAAGTGAGATTGCTATGCATCTTCATATGCATACATCTTGATCTTTTCATGTTACAATGAAATACATTTCCATTAACATATGAACTAGGCAGCCAAGGATATGCCTATAAGCACTGGATGAATATTTGTGCGATGTGTTTCACCATAAGAATTCGAACTTCGACTTACCCGCCACACCGCGCCACGGGCTCCTAAAAATCTAAAATGAAGCCATGCTCATGGTTCACTCAGTTTCAGCGCCCAGCACTGCGGCGACCTGTGACCTGGTCTTGTGGATCCACCCTGACTCGTAAAGTGCCTTGCCTTGACTGGTAGTTCGGAACGGCCCCTGTCAATGTTCATTGGCAGCCGGGGACGTCATCTGGGCGCTGATTTGGGTTCAGCAGATTATCACGACAGCAAGAAATGGTACTTTTCCGCGTACGTTCCTGACTAACAAGTATACGTGAGTGGTGCAAATTATACGTCATCTGAAAGCTTGTTTCATGGTATTTCGATAATCATGGGAGACTTTCACATGAATATGTTAGTTATTGTGTAAAATGGTGTTATTTCGACCCATGTCATATCCATCGACACTATTTAACTTAAGCGGGCAGAGCGACTCGGTGTTGGTAGCGCAGTTGGTAGCGCGTCGGTTTGCCGACTCGGAGGTAGCCGGTTCGAGCCTGGAGGCCGGCAGCTTTTTGTGCGCGTCGTGGCAAGTCCTTCTAATAAGCGACAGTGAATTAAGACACTGTTCACATGGGACGATCTTTTTCATAAAGAGAAGGGAAATACGCAGATATTCTGCAAGGCTGGGGTTCTGCCACCTTAAATTTATGGTTGGGCACTTCTTCTAATCAGCCAGGCATAGGAAATACGGAACACGTCACCACTTATGGCAGTGTCCAGGCCCACAGTCCCTTCCTGACGCGGGCGGCGGACCATCGGGGGTGGGACAGGAGACAGGATCCCCTGAATTTAATCATTTGTGGCACTACGGCAGTGCATTACAAATATTGAGCTAAAAACTAACGGTTGCCCTTTCCCCTCCCACCAGTACACGCCGACCAACATTAGTCCCTGCTCCTAGAGGTGTGCATATAATAACAGTACATGATTATCAAGGTGACAAAACCAACAATTGTGCATGCTGCCGAACAGTCAAATGACTGGACCCGAGCTGGAGTCAGAGCGATGCCAGTTCTAAGCTCGGCTCCACGCCTTTTACGATACACGGCGAACACACGCCACCAGGACTGCGACAAGCATTGCTTTGACAGGAGCAGACGTTTGCTAAAATATTTCGGTGACAATCCTGAACTTTCTGGAGTGCCGGCGCAAAATAAAAAATCATGCTTTTCGTGCCATGAACGCTCGATTTAGATTCGGCAACAACTTTGTGGAACCCGTAAGCGCTAAGACGGATTTTAGATGCCCGCATGAGGATTTCAGTTCGATTATCATGCATTGTCAAAGGCTTAACGCGGAACTTGGCAAGATTGGGGAAGCATCCCCGTTCATTCCCTACCGTGGATTTGCCCATGTTCGCACACCGTTATTCGGCATTTTCAGTCGAAATGAATTGGCTGAGTCGCTGACGCCATGTGAATCAAACTTCTGTCATACATGCAATAATGCAGGTGTAACAGCAATTTCTATGCCAGACCAGCTCGGAAGCATCATTAATCACAGCTTAATTTGTGGTTGGAATGGAAAATTACCACGTAGTACCATACATCTTTTTAATTAAATGTGTTCTATTTTTAACTAAAGGAAACATTTTCCTTTTAAAATATGATTTCTTTATTCGCGTCGTGCAACCTGAAATGCCACCCCGGTAGCTCAGTTGGTTAGAGCGCTGGCCTGTGCTGGTCTCCCCTGTCCTGGCAACACAGGGTTCGAGTCGCTTCGCGAGCTCGCGTTTAGCCCCCAGCCGGGAGTGTGAATTGGCAGCTGGCCCGATAAGGCCGGGGACGAGCTACCCGGCGGCCGTGTCGGTGTATTGACGGCACGTAAAACTTTTGATCAAAATTCTGCCGTTGAAAAGGAATTCGTGGATCGGGTGGTGGGGCGAGAGTTCACGCAACAAGCTCTGCTTAGCAATAGAACCCTGGTTCCTAAAACCACCCCAGCAACAACTGGGACTAAATTTTAAATAAAAAAAATCACGCATTTTGCAGTACAGCACGACATAAATACGGCAACAAAAGTTGTTTATCAATCAGACTTTAATACGATGAGCATGCATCTGGAAAAGACGAGACTGCCAAGATTGAGGAAGGCCCTCACTCCCGCTGCCGATTGTTTCTCGGTTGTTTCCTTTGTGGTGGAAGTGAATGTGCATTTTGGGCGCATGGACTGCGTTCGTCATTTTGCGCACATGAATATATATATTTTTTTTTTTTTTTTCCGGCGCCCAACAGAGTGCGTATTAAAACGATATATTGAGGAAGCACAACGCAAGACATATATTGGGAGAAGCAAACACATGAAGCAGAAAAAGAACCTTGGGTTCATTTACGACGCAATTAACTCCGCAAGTAACCATATAGCGTCGCCAACTTCACAAACCGATTGGTCGCGGGTGGACTCGGTAATTCCGCTGGTTGCGGGACTCGAACCCATAATCTTGCGGTCAAAAGCCCAACACCCTACGGACTAAGCTACCGCGGCTCCACCAAATGCGTGGCATAAGAGGTTATCGGTAGCAGGTGCAGATAAGCCACGGTACTTAATGAGATTGCGGCAATACATTACAATACCTAACATTACAGTACGTGCATATCTGGCACCTCATAAAATCGGACGAACTGGCAAGAATAGATGGAACATCCTCATCGTGACATCTGTGGCTGAGAACAACTCGACATGCATACATACACAGACTACTCACGAGCACCGTAGTGGGACGATGAGTACGTGTAAACCTACAGGCTACGCTCTACCGACTTCACAAACACAGGCACATATCAGTTGTTGAGCTTGACATACACTCGGTGCGACTGCAACACGTACGTTTAGTCTCGTGTAATATTTGTGTAGAAAGTCCTGATATGCTGCTATATGATCAACGGCAGGTGATGCACCAATACGTCCAAACAATGAAAGATTCAAACACTGATCTGAATGTGAAGTATCGCCCAAGTGCGGCCCATACTTCGCAGTCGCTGAGCAAACTGCTCGGCTTTCCGCAGCTGCCGCTTTGCGAGCTTGGCGACGTTCACCTTGTTCACCAGCCCGAGATGAATAAATGTCCGGATCCTCGCAAAGCACTCAATTATATTTTATCTATGGAATTGAATCTGGATTCAAACACCTGGCGGAAACTTTCAATGACCTTTGGATGTCTGCTGAGATTGTTGGGTTCTTGGGCACGGTGAACACAAAACGCTGCATCCATCTCTCTGAATGTGTGGAAAAATTCCTCGGTGGGAACCGTCAGGCCGCTAAGGCTTAGGCGGTGAGTCCAGAACGCTTCTCGTGGTTCATCTTCGGTATACGGAAATGGGTGCCCAGCGATCGGTCCGATGGTTTCTTTCTGGCCATGGACCAGGCCACACATCATTCCCCCTCCCCACCGCCACGCTTAGCATTTAACATTCCTTAAATTCACATAATTATCTGATGTGACTGAAGGAAGCTGACATTCATTTCTATGGGAAATGAAATCTCAGCAAATCGGCAGTTCAAGTTCATGTGCTGATATTTAGAAAAAAAGTAATTTCACTCAAAAGTAATATTAACATCATTCAACTAAGATTTTTCAAACACTAGGAAAACACTAATGTTGACAATGACAGTACATACAATCCCCCACGCCATAAGACATAAGAGGTTATGGAAGGTGTGGAGAGAATATGGAATAATATGGAAAATATGGAAAGTGTGGGGAAATGGGGTTTTGGTGGCTAACAAAGAACACTGACGTCAAATTACAAAAATATCCTAACTCAATCTAACCTAAACAACTGATGTTGGACCTCCTAAAACATACTCATGTTCGGTCATCTAAAACCTACTGATATTGTATGCTGGATGTGGAACGTGATTCACGAAGGAAATGGTAGATCCATTGTACCTTAATTACACACTCGCATCAATTGTGCACCGTATATTAATTAACCTCGTGACATGGAAACTCAGTTAATGGAAGCATACATTTTGTATCCTAGGCTGAATCTGTTATCATTACTCCATGTAGAAAGGGCTGGCCATTATTCTGCTGGAATATCAGGAAAAAAATGTTAGAAATAGCCACATGCAAATATATGTATTCATTTTTTGGGTATAATTAAACTTGGTTTTGGCTTTTCGTGCATGACTGCCTATCATGTCTTCTTCCGATCTTTCACTACTCCCAAGTAGCCTTGTTCTTCATTCAACACAGCTTATGGAAAATTATTTTTAGGATACTGGGAAGAAGTTGCTAGTGCGCTTCAAGAAGTTCAGTCCATACATCTGTCTAAAAAAATGGTCTTCATTTGGGCTTCTTATATATAAACACCAAGGTTTTTGGAATTTGGAGGATAGAATAGAAACAAGTGTTTTTCCTGAAAAAGAGGTAGGCTATGTTTGGATTGGGGAAGGATTGTGGTGATAACTCAACCAGCATTGTTGCATATGTGATATCAAAGATATTCAATGGATGACATTGGTTTGGATGCACCGTTTACACATTTAACATTATCCTTCATTACCAGTTACACCACTCAAAGCAACACATTTCGCATTACTTCACTTACGAACTAAAAAGCATGCATTTGCGCTGGAATACAATGGTCATATCATCTTAATGACATTCAGAAACATGCATTTACAATTTTTTCTTCAAATGCCACCTCAACTAAAATCCAAATCTTCTTCTGCAGGTGCAATTGTAAAAAAAAACACACAGCTTCAGCCTTGCCTCTTTTCAGAAGAGAACATAAATTAGCTTCCAATTAAAAAAAAATCACATTCATGAACAATTCGATCTGAAAATTGAGGAAGTTAAAGAAATGCCAAACTTATCCCAACATCATTTTAGCTTTGCCTAGGTAAAAATGTGCAAAACGCCACCTGTAAACACTCAAAACTGCAATAATGAAACCTTAAATCACATCTCACACAGTACATGTGAGAGTGGTCATATTTTAACCACATCAATCAACTTTGCATTGGGAAGGGATATCAAGAATTCAAATATTAACTAAAAAGTACATATTTCCGAGAATTTTTTTTTAAGGTGTGATATTTTTGGCAATTACACCAGTATTTTTAGTGGCTACTAATAATTGGTACCACAAGAGCTACAGTGAAGAAATCATGCACAACAACTTTCATGTTAAGAATATGGCACAACACTACAAAACAATTATGTTTTAAAGTAGCTCTATGTGAGTGGTTAGATGACTTTGCTAGAGAGAACCATCTGAACATGGATACCATCGTCATTTTTTGAAATTCAGTAAACAGTATAATTACTGGTTTGGCCACACAAAAAGCAGCAGTAGATTAATTTGTTCCATGCATTAAGTGTTTGGAAACTCCCTCTTACCCTACTACCACTACTGCCCAGCCATGATACAATGGGCAAACAATTACCAAATTGTCCACAAGTTGGTGAATGGCACAGTATGGCATAATTATATATAGCACACAGAAACAATATGATAACTGACAGGGGACCAACGCACATGCTAAGATTAATCACCAGATTGCATCAATGACATGCTGACCAAGTTGACATTGTGGGTATAAGGCCTTAATTCACATAAATTGTCTGAGGTGTGTGTTCTCAATTTCAACCACGCCATGGATAAATTAATTTTGTGGATGGTGCCTTTCGGTTCAAAGCCACCGGCACGCTAGCAGAATAAGATAGAATATTCAAGCTTCAATGAATTACTGATATGCTTTACAACCAACGGGGAAACTAATCGTAAGAAAGGCGCCATAATTGTGCTAAAATGAAAGCACCATATTTAGTAGATTTATTGGCATAGTCCAAAACTAGAATATAATTCAGCAGTATTCTGAAATAAAAAAACGCGTCTGGTATATGACGTCACTTGGCGTAGGTTTTCTCTAGTTTAAACTAACTATACTAGAACAGCCAACTTTGGAGTACCTGTTGTCTCTAGTTATCTTGAGGCAGCACGACCTCACCGACTCAAACAAGAGAATTCTGAGACGGCTGGCAGAGTTCTGCGTCAACGTATATTTCAAGTGCTACTTTGAGATTAAGACGAAGCCCAAAATCGTGGACGCACCCGAACACATAATCCATCTCCGGACCCTTCGTACGCAACCAGAAGAGGTTCAGGCGGCGGTTGCCCGCTGTGTTCGGTCTTCCGCCTGGTACGCCCATCCTGAGAGCCTCCTGCTGTCCCTTCTCCCCAGCGAACAACCTGAAGATAGGAAGTTTGCCATCGAAAAGATCATCGGTGTGAGAGGAGGAGCAGAGTACGGGGACAAGTCGCCAAGGACGAGAAGGAACCCTAAGATCAACATGTCCGCCTCATCACTTATACAACTGATCGACTGGGACGACACAGAGATCACGGAACCTGTGTTTACGTGCGGAATCGCCACAACAGAACTCAGGAGGATCATATACATGCCGCTGGATGTCCCTCCGTTCCCTGCGAATGCCCAGTCGATGGAGCGGGCGGTCCAGCACGTCACGACAGCCGCTGGAAAGGTCAGGAGGCCAGAGATGGCTCTGTCCGCGCCAGTGCCCACCACAGAAAACAGTTGCCAGTGTTCCTCTCTAAGAAGGATATAACGGAAGCTATGAAGTAGGCCAATGACGTGGAATAGTAAAAAGACCACACAAAACTGTACTTTATGCATTCTGTCCTTCAGATATCTATTATTTCCCTCAGCCGATCACTAAACGGTAGTCCTGTGTGCTATGCAATTATTTCCTGCGTTACAAACGATTACTATGATACTTCAAAGCTTGTTTTATGTTATTTGAAGTTTTCAAGAAACGTGTTCGCTTTTTGTATTTTGTATACGACTTTGTATTTTGTATCGCTTTTTGTATTTTGCTTTTGCTTTTTTCAACATACCTACTATTGTCTCCCCCTGGATCCGCCCCTGAGGGAACCTAGGCATCAGTTTTCAGTTCGTTAGTGTAAATTTTAGATGTAAACTGGACAGGGTTTTGATATATGTCTAGTTCAATGAGAGTCAATTTTCCGAGTTAATGAAAAAAGCACCTATGGATGGCATTAGTGAGAATGTGTCGGACGGACCAGAGAAACCGTCAGAAATATATCCAATATACGCTTTAGCGCGCTGAAAAGTGGTAATCAAAGGTATTTTGGTGTGAACATCACGAATATAACAGTCACACAACTTTCAGACATGCCTTTGTGTCCATAGTCCCATATTTAGCATAAAGTTAGGAAACATACCTGCAGAAAAGTGTAAATTTGCGGACCAGAAAATGCTTTGATCCAAAAACAACTTTCGAATTTGAAATCAGCACACTCGATTACATCTCAAAATCGCATGGCCGAATCTCGAATCCAAAATTTCTCAAGGTTGCTGTGCCCTAGTGTGTAGGCCAACCCAATGACGTTTTTCCGGCCGATGAGATGGACTTTCTGGCTCATCGGGTACCAGTTCTGATGCATCTATTGGTTCTCTTCTGCGGCTGGCGTTACAAATCGAATCCAATTCATTTCGCAGCAGCAGAGTTGCAATCCACTTCGCTCGACATATTTACACATGCCTTTCAAATCAAATGTCTATCCACCTTGCGGGAAGTTGGAAGCAGTGTTCCGAAATTTAGTTGATATTTGCAACAACTGAATATCGAGTTCCCCATACGCGTTTCGGCCCTCGACCGTGAAGAGCGTCATCATCAGCACAGCAACAGCAGCATCGCCAGTTCAGGGAAGGTGCTAATTTGTTGCTAACCTTGAGAGTTTCAAAACGAAAAGTAACATGAACATGGATGCAAAGCGTATTGCACGTGACGGTGTTTCGTTATTGGTGCCAAATCAAGATAATTATGATCTCTATTTCACGTTTCAGATCAGCTTCGGGGTTAATTTGTTGACATCATCGATGATTATCACGCTTAATCATTCCATGCGTAAAACAAATAATATATTTCAAGCATTTCAAACATTTCAAACCAATAAGGAATATAATACATGTTGACCCATAGCCCAAGGATCAGATGAAATTACAATGCTGATGTCGTATCGGAAACACTGCAGCGAATAACGGATAGTGGCACGATACTGTTCTTTCTAGCATCTGTTTTTCTAGCATGGACATGCCAATCCTATCTACATGTAAAATGGTAAATGAATTGGCGTACCCAATTTTGTGGGCATGTCAGTGGCGGAGAGACATGCATTTTTACTTGCCTGTACCCGTTTGGGTACCAAAGTCCTTACGTTCGAAAAGGAGACCACGACATTGTCATAAATATATCTGGCCAGACTATCAATTACCCTTTATGATTATGTTGTCGAATTTGTCCCATATAGCGAGACAAGCTGGCTATTCTTTTCATGCCTCCAATACCGGGCGAAAACGGCGGCTGAACGTCCTGTGGCGGTATCAATTCAACGGCTGCCACCACTAAATCAATACCACCACCAGCCACCAGACGCTGTCTGGTTCAACAGCGCCTTATCTCACGCCTGGTCAAGAGGGGGGGGGGGGTCGGGAGTGCCCACACATGTCAAGTTCAGGCATAGCGGCCGAACGGGGAGACGCAGGGACACAAAGTTTTAAATTGTTTCTGATTCATATATATTGGCCTATAACCTGCAAATGCCAAGACCGTGGAAAGCTTTGCCATGACACGGATCAAAAAGTGTACGCTCGAAAATATCCAAAGTGACGCAAGTTTCAGCAAACCAACACCAATCGCAAACCATGTTGTTCTTCCATAAAGTCGGAATACCGGTAGCTCTTTTGCCGCTCCGGTAGCTCAGTGCCGCTCTAATAGCTCAGTGCCGCTCCGGTAGCTCAGTTGGTTGGAGCGCTGGCCTGCACCGGTCTCCCCTGCACTGACAACACAGGGTTCGAGTCGCTTCGCGCGCCCGCGTTTAGCCCCCGGCCGGGAGTGTCAGTTGGCAGCTGGCCCGATAAGGCAGGGGACGAGCTACCGGGCGGCCGTGTCGGTGCATTGGCGTCACGCTGAACTTTTGGTATAAATTCTGCCGTTGAACTGGAGTTCATGGATCGGGTGGTGGGGCCAGGATTCACGCAACAAGCTCTGTTTGCAACAGAACCCTGGTTCTTCAAGCCACCCCAACAACAACTCGGATTAAATGTATTTTAATAAAACCTAACATTTGGTTTTAAGTGAGGTTAAGACCTGAAGTCATGCCGATTTCTACGTTTTTACAGCACTGGGTGGGGGAATTGAATTGGGGCAAAATTTATTCACACCGAAGATGATCAAGAGCGTGAAATATAAATTATGGTTTACAATATGGAAGAATAACAATGACATAAGGCCAGTTCAAGTATGATAGGTATTCTGCACAATGCCATAATATGCAAAATGTTACTGTTCCTCGTGAATTCCTATCCGAATTCGCTTTCAGGACCACCGAAGTTGTGCGACATGGCATAACATTGGTCGGTCCACCAATGACGTGAAATGTTCTGTCCTCTTGTGATCTGCTTTATTTGAGCTGATTTCGCCATCTCTTTGTGGAATTACTTTCAAAGCAGTGTAAATCGAAGGCTCATTAATGTGATCGCTTTTTCACTCAATTAATGCATTAATGCATTGTCCCAGCGTGCCCGAAGTCTCGAGGTCAAAAGCTGGACAGTTTACGATTATGTTTCAGTATCACATCAGCTCTTCTTGGAAGAAAATTGTATGCACCTCGAAAATGATGTACCGGGCATATCCAAGCTTGAACTACTTTACTTCACCACATGACGTAGCCTGATCAGAGCTTAGGATAATCGGATATCAAATATATTCGCACATTTTGCTCCAATGGTCTGTTCAATGGTCCCGCGACACATCTCCGTATTACCTAGGCCATTCCACAAGACAAAGGTCATGACACTGGGTTAACCTACTATGACCTTTAAGGCCTCGGCATGGTGCAAAACGAAGATATAAGCTGTGGTTTCAGCTTTAGGCTACATTGGCCTGCCAATGGCTTGTTCTCCATACTTTAGAAACCGATTTTCAAGATTAATTATGATCAGCCTAACCCATTCTGGCTTGACTTTATTATGATGATGAACATGAATACATTTACGATGGATCTTCTTGAAAACAAATAATGTCGAAAGAAAACAATATCTGCCTGTTCTAACCATTTCCAAGCATTTAAGTCGAACCCCAGATATTGACCTAATATGACCCATGAGGACCCGATTATCGGTCAAAACGCAAATCTGAGCAATATTCATGTTTGTCATGAACGGTGTTGTCGAACGAAGTCTCGTATTTCATCTGAGTTTAGTTAGGTCGGAAGTTAGAGGGGGCTTTAAGATGACCCAGACCCACATACACGCACACACACACACACACACACACACACACACACAATCGGCCGGGCGAAGGTGGATTTCCTGTGAGGATTATACACGATAAGATGTTGGTAGGAGGCAGAACTCCCCATGGGACTGCACGCCATATATGGTTCTAGATTCGGCTTTCTTTGAGATCAGAAACTAACAGATGTCTGGCCATGTCTTGGATCTTGAGTTCTGAAATGACGTCTAGAAGACATCCGGTTTAGCACCACCTTGACTGCACTCCTGTGTTCACGGAACTCCATCTTTGTGATGTCATATAGCATGCGCTCCCTATCTATGACATAGCCTCATTCCCGCCATCATCCTACAGCCACGGATACGGTCTATGTTTCAGCTTGATTGCTCGCATAGTTTGATGAGGGGATTTCATGCGTGAGGAACCTGTCCAATTCGTCAGAAGTGCAACCAGCGTCCCAAGTGAACGAATAATCGGCCTGTGACAGATCGAGACACAGCGCTCCAGCGTTGACGGGCCTTGTCGGCCGGACGTGGACGTTGCTGACCACGTGCTGAGTTATAATGATATAGACTGACACGGTAATCCAGTCATGATTGCTGATGTTGCAGGGGTCCACTCGCGTGACTTATGCTAGTTCGGAACTGTTGGTTCTCCGGAGGTCGATAAGCGATGAGTTCACTCCTGGATGATTAATTTCAGTGATGGCCTGCGTTGGAGAGAGGCCACTGAGTTGTTTCAAGTATGACGTCACACCTTGCTTATCAGGTCGGGTAGTATCAAAGTTGGAATCGCCCAGCAGATGCGTGGACTGGTCACGATCCGTGACGTGCGTCGGCTGGCAATGCAGCTGGTGTTGCCGATTGCGCTGCTTGATGGGGGACGGTAGACAACTCGGACGATGACGGGTGACTGATGACCCCATTTACTCCACCGCCAGTCGCTGCGGGCACCGTTAGTAGTGGCTCCATATTAATGGTGTTTCGCGTGGATAATGCCTTTCCGGTCCGACTGTCCTGCCGGTGGGTGATGTAGACTCCCCCCCCCCCCGCCAACAGCAGTGTGCAGGTGTTGACTACGCTCGTGAGGCAAGTCTCGCTAAGGAAGAGCACGTGCAGCAGCTCCACCAACAGTAGGTGGTTGACTTCGTCCAGATGTGCAAGGGGGGGAAACTTTTAGAGGCTTGCCGCACCATAAAGGTCATTTGTGCCGCCGTTAGAAGCGAGTGTATTTTGCAAGCAAAGCTCAGGCAAGTGTACACGGTAAGCGTCACGAGCGGACATTATACCGGTGGTGTCAATCTGGTGATGGGCTGAAAGAATTCCTCCATCGTTTGTGAGGGAACACCACCAGACTGGGCTTGCTATGATACTGCGATATTCTAGTTTCCAATTGCGGTACAAGTAATTTCCAGTGGTCACATTGAAACAACATTGAAACAAGTCCTCTTATGATGTGTGGTTTGTTCCGTTATCAAATCAGTTCACCCTTTCTCTTTGCCCTTAATCCGCCGGGTCAAATCCTCTCACACCGTCTCGGGTGGGGGAACTGATAGGAACCCCGTCCAAAATCCAAAATAAGCGTCGCACGGAAACGAATGATGTGTCATCGGAAAGCCCTCGACAAGTAGGCGCGACACCCACACCATTTTTTTTCAAACGAAATTGATGTCAATAGGGGGCCTATATTTTCATGACTTCCATTTTGTTTTCGCTCTGGAGAGTTCATTTTGGGACACACACACACACACACACACACATTTTAAGACCTTGCACGCAAGTGCAAAACATTTCTGTTTCTTCTTAAGTTATGACCCATTGCAGCTTGTCTTCTATTATCTGTAACATCATAGAAATTGCGATTCTCTCAAACGCGTTCAAAATGAGAGTACGTAAGGGCAAGGTCATACGAGATTATATTCAAGAATGAGCTAAATGTTTTATTTTTCAGGGTAAGTAGGTATTAAAACCTTGTTTTGGGACCTATGCAAGAAGGTAATTCAACCGTCGCATTATAACAATACCGGTCTTCCATCTCACCTGGCTCGGACGAATACATAGCTAGCAAAAATACCTAGCAATTTATTGAGAATATTAACATGAGCTTTGAAATGATACCGGTAATTTACTTCACAACACCATTCAGCTTGTTATCCATAACACATTATTGGTGTAACGGAGACAAGTAATCCTATAGTTGCCTGAAAAAGAAAAAGAAACTTGTTATGAAAGAAGTCATCCATACATCACGTAAAAAATACAAGGGAACAAAACATGGATATATTTATTTGTGCACAATTGTCTCTGCGTTCAAAAACAATTGCATATTGCACAAGGGAAGGTATTCAATTTATTTCAACGGACATTTAGTACAAATCTTCTCTAAGCATAATAAGTATCATCGGCTACCATGTACAGTGATTGGCCAACAGTTCTTTCTATATTTAGTTCACGAATGTCTGACGAGAGGCGACACAGAGCATAATACGCACGTGCGTTTTTGGGATAGGTGCTGGGTGGTGGTACAAACCAGTGCGTGTGAACATCGCAACCCAGATATGTTATTCGGCTATTTACCTAACATAGAGAAGTAAATATGCATAAGTTATCTGAGTTGGTTTGATCATTGCAGAACATGAATAAGTAGGTACCTGGGCATGTATGTGCACACACACACACACACACACACACACATACGTGTTTGCCGTGACTACCGAGGACTATGGCCTGGCCGTCACTAACGAGGACACCCCTTAGTTTTCACTAGAGAAGCATCAATTTTTTATCTGTCATAGAGCAAGATCTGCCGAGTAAGATAGAGGGTAGATTTTGGAGAAAACTTCCAATCGTCGGCTTCCAATGTGATTTGGAATACCGAGGACATCGGCAAAACCGAGGACATTGTGTGTATCGTCTCATGTTCACCATGCATGTTTATCGTCAATACCGAGGACTATCGCCTGGCGGTCAGTAACGAGAACTCCCTCTGACATCCGAGAGCAGTGTGTATGTGGTATGTGATAATTGATGCGTCTGTGCGGTTTTGGGAGTCGGTGATAATCGCATGTGTGAGGTCTAATTAACCTGCGCCGTCTTTACTGTCAGATCCTCACACCCCGTCTCGGGGGATAGTAACCCCCTCTAAAATCCAAGCTAGGCGTCACACGAAAACGAAAGAGGTGTCATCGGAAAGCGCTCGACGAGTAGGGTCCGGATCCACCCCACAAAACAATTTCCCCCTAAAAATGACGTAACTATGGGGGATAGATTTTCACGACTTTTCACGGCTTACATGTTTTTGGCTCTGTGGATATTCGAAAAAAAAATATTTTTGGAATCAGAAAAGGACAGCGAAATTTACCAGCGCCATAACAATTTTTACCCCCCCCACCCCAATTTTTTTTTCAATTTTAAAATTTTGAGTTTTAAAGTTTTCTTTAATTTTCCTTTTATAGCGGATAGAGCAGACCGATAAATGTTGGAAGTCAACTTACTTTGATAAAAATGCTTACTTTAGCCAGAATATTATATTTGAAGTGCAAGAGGCAAATATGGAAAATTTATGTGTAGTCAAAAACCGAAAATGATAAATTCCTCTCGTACTTTTGGTGCACCCATAAAAATAGGAAAATGCTGAAAGTTTGAACAAAATATCTGTAACCGTTAAAGCGTGACGACTGATTGAACTATTTTTAGGTGACCTCACTTGACCTTGACTAACTCGTTGACCCTATATGACCTGACTTACAAATTTTGACATAACATGCCAAATTGATGTGGAAAAAGGTACACAGAATTTTGGCGCGCTGCCACGCGCCGTTCGTTCACTATCCGCGAAAAAACCTGAGGTGGAGGCCGTTGAAGACCCCCCACCCCGAGACAGGACGGGTTAACCTAGTGCCACTGATGGAGGTTTCCTTAGCGTAGGACCACTATCATCGAAAAACATGCTGTGTTTGAGACAAAAAGTTGTGGGGAGACAAATGATTGCGAGGCACAGTATCGTACTGAATAGTCATTGTGTTCAGTTCGCGTTTGGGCGAAAATTGTCAAGTTTCTACTTTCCTATTGTGGAATTTGTGGGGTGATATCCCCGCAGCTGCCATAATATTTATGCCAAGGTAGAGGAGCTAAGGCCTACGATATCGTTAATATTATGCTAAGATCATAACTGCATTTTCTAATTGAACATAGCCTGAAAATACCGAAGGACCCATCCACCCACATGATTCTCTTCTCAGCCCTTAAGTCCGTACTTGCTTGTGTCATTTTCCGAGAGAACTTCATTCACAATGGCGTAGCCAGGTTTCCGTTCTGGGAATTCTGCGAACCGCAAGGACTATCAGTCCAGTGAAGGTTAAGCTAAAAGTTGTCAATATCATACGGTTTTTTGTTAGGAGCGTAGAAAATATACTGTGCTCGATTCGGATTTGATTTTAATTCGTAACGAACTTGACGTTTTATAATTTTGTTGTGCAACTGTATCATCATTGTTAACTTTGATCGTGGACGCCGCCACTTCTGGGGCATTTGGGATCCATGCCCCATCTGCCATTACTTGATGGGGTCTGATCAATTTCGGGAAAATGCGGTATTTGACAAAAACCTGACAATGGAAACCTGACGCCAACATTTGGGTGGGTCCAGTTCACTGGAGGATACAGCTAACCAATTGACGGGTCAAACCGCCCCATTTTCATTGCAACCTACAACCAAAATCATGGATGGAGTAGTTAGAAGAAAACAAACTTTTAGTGTTGCCCAACACATGGATGCAGTGTGATTCCCAATTTGGTTGTTAAAACCCTCCTCACATGGCCCCACGTTGAGAGAACAAAGTGTTGGTAGGGCGGAGGTAAATGTGGTCGGACTGAGATTACACCAAGGATGTAGGAACTCAGTCTTAGCATATGGCCTCATTTTTTCTCGGATTTATTGCACTTCACATTGAACTTGGGAATTAACGACACGAAAATCTACTGAAATCATTACAAATGACGAATACTTGACGGCAGTAGCAATGACTGAGCATTGCACAACTTTAGGTCCCGTCCTTTGTGCACAAGGGTGTGCCCCAAACAGTCAAACAAAAATCCTTCTGGATGCATCTTCCTTCAATTGCCCTTGATAACGTCAGCATGCATACAAAATTGCACGTGGATCCAACAAAATGTAGAAGTGACGACAAAGGTAGTCTATTTGCTACCGTAGCCTACGGGTTCTAAATAAAAATGCTCGTGGTCCCGTAGCAGGTTTTATGCAAGAGTGCTGAGGAATCGACTTTAACACATTATGTGTATCGATGTTTCGTCGGTTTTTAGCGAACCTGTGAACGTTCCATGGCTTAAATTGTTACGTCATCTGCTTGGTTTCAGATCCTCGTTCTAGGTAGTGACAACGTACACTATGCATGACAAAACGTGTGCATAACGGTCATGGGTAAAGGCGGACAGCTGTCCCCATGGCATGCTTCCTGTTGCGCACAATGAATGTCGGCAACTGGATGAGCCCCAGCACAACCCCACTGCATGTGCCGACTTTGGGGCATGCTTTCTGAAATTGCTCGCGATATCAAACAAGGTGCAAGAACAAGTGGATAACTTAGCAATCGTAATTCGTGCAACTTGTATAGGCATACAAAAAAGGGATGAAACGTGAAAGTATATGATCTGCGGAGGTAATTTCTTTAGCTATCTTATTAAGAAAGTTGCAACGAGCCAGGATCCTTGGATATAAGCCTCGTAAGGTGGGGTGACAGCAAGCGAAATTTGTGACGACGTCTATAGTGTGTCGGATCGACAATAATTATGTGCGAAAATTTGTCTTGCTAATGATGATCAAAGCAAAAAGTAACCCAAGGGATTTAATTTTCCGGTTGTTTGTCTCGGTTGTTTGTAATTTTCGTTTGGTTTTCCGGCTTATTGTGACACCTTATTGCGCACGTAAATATTGGTATTTTCTTTAGACATGCCGGTTTCGGCGCATTCTACGTGGGTTCTTCAGATAATTCCAAATGGAATCAGAGGGTTCTGCTGATGTTTGTATGCGTTTCATAGTAGGTGTACCATTGCCACGCGAAGTCTTTAAACAAAGGCACCACCTTCAGGAATTTCGCGTTTAACCAAAGGAAGCTCAGCTGACTGATTTTTGTTTCGTTCAGGCGCACGCGAAACGCACAGAACAGGTAAACGTCTGGTTTGAACAGGCTTCTATGGATAATATTGCATCCTCCATAGTTTGGTGTGCTGCTATAAGAACACACCATAATTAGCAATGTTTGTGAGTCTCGAAAAGTCAGATTACCAAGCCCAGCGTGTTTGTCAGCAAAATCATGGTGTCTAGAATTAAGAGCAAGCAAAGGTTTAGCGCCAACATGTCCACTGCCAAATCGTCCTGTGCTCAGGCTATTGGAGCGATCGGGATGACGCTGCCCACTTTCATGGGGCTGCTCAGCACCAGAGGTTCTAAATAGATGGAAGGACACGTGGGCATGTGTCCCCATCTCCACCCCCACCCCACCCCAATCCAAAGAAGTGTGACGGCTCTCTGACCGGGGAAAAACACCCACGATAGACTGCAATGCACCACGTCCCCCAAACAGTCGCTCCAATCCGAGGAAATGGCGCCCCCTTCAAACGATTCCAAGCGCCCCTAATTACAAAGAGTTGTACGCCTTGATGAAAGAACAGCATGGTCTGAGCTTGGCGTTGATATGCGGTAATTGCTCCGAATGGTGGCTCTTTAAATGTTTGGGAACATTTCTGTGCTTGTCCAGTTTGGAGTCAAGGGCCGACGATCTCGCCCTCAAATTTGTTTCAAGATACGCAAAATCAGATATACATGAACGTACTACAGTTTCGTGTCAATGTGTCACCTCATTCGGCAACTATCCCGGGAAAACCTGAGGAGGTGGGGCGGGACTCTCGAGAGCCTCATCCTGGTCCGGAGAGAGTACTACATGAACGCAATGCCAGTATTCCACTACAAGCATAAGTAAAAGATAAACAGTGGTTTTCTACGCTTCCTCGAAAAGTTAATTCGTAAAATCTACGAATTGCATGACCTCTTCTGTGCACCATGCTGCTAAATATGCCACAACATGTCTTCACTTACTTGTAATTTGGGTATAATCGTCGTCATTTTGGTATCAAATGAGCCTCTAGGAAAATAGTATGGTTTTAAATGGGTAAAGGGACCTTCGCTAAATGCATGAGTGATTTTATTTCGTTGGCGGGAGTACCCCCTATATCATTATGTCTTACACAAACTGATATGGGATAATACATTTTCTCCCAAATATTTCATTTTTGTTGGAAAACCAGCTCCAAACGTTCAAGATAGCAATCAACGTATCAACAGCTGGAACACATTGTGTAGTGTTACAGAAAAAATCGAAAAGGCTTAACTGGTTGCGTCAATCCTGGCTTCTTCTGTTTCTCCAAGTCATGATGTTCGCAGTATCCACACCCGTCTCGGGGGGCGGACCCCCAAAATCCAAACTCCCACACCACCGTCTCGGGGGCGGGGCGGATAATAACCCCCTCTAAAATCCAAACTAAACGTTGCACGAAAACGAAAGAGGTGTCATCGGAAAGCGCTCGACGAGTAGGGTCCAGATTCACCCCTGAAAAGAATTTACCCCAATGGTGACGTCACCAGGGGGCTAGATTTTCATAACTATTCACGACTTACATTATGTTTTTGGCTCTGGGGAGTTCATTTTGAGGGATACATGAAAACACAACATTTATTTAGAATGAGAAAAAGACAGCGAAATCGACCACGGCAATACATTGTTCCTGGCCACCAAAAAATGAAAATTAAATTTTTGGAATGGCAGAAGTTTCAGTTTTGAAGTTTTCTGTAATTTTCCTTTTTCAATGGGTAGAGCAGACCAAGAAACGTTGTTGAAAGTCAACTTGCCCTAATCAAAATGCTTAGTTTAGCCAGAATCTTCTATTTGAACTGCAATTGGCAAATATGCAAAATGTATATGTAGTCAAAAAAACAAAAACAAAATCCAGATACGTTTTGTTGCATCCCTAGAGATAAGCAAACTCTGAAAGTTTCATTAAAATACCTGTATCCGTTAAAGTGTGACGACTGGTTGAACTTTTTTGGAGGTGACCTCACTTGACGTCGACTAACTCGTTGACCCTGGACGACCTGACTTAAAAATGTTGAAACAGCATGCCAAATTGACGTGGGAAAAGGCACCACAAATTTGGGTGCGCTGCCCCCGCCGTTCGTTCACTATCCGCGAAAAACCTGAGGGGTGCGGTTGAAGACCCCTCCCCGAGACGGACGGGTTAATACTCTGCGGATCATCCTCTTTCTTATTCATGTTATCACTCCACAACTGTGCGATATGAAAACACCGCGCTTCCTTTTGCTTCATTTATGTAATCTGCGATCATGTTGGCCAGGTCTGGCCAGAAGAAAATGGAAAATTCCTTCCAAAATCCAGAAGCGGAAGGAGCTTTGTTCTTCATCATGCCTTAGAGCATATATAGATTGCCTTCACTTGTTGACAATTACAGTTCTTTCCATTTTGTATAATTCTGGAAAATCTATAGAAGCCAGATAATCGTTGATTCGCCGGTCGCTATGATCTGCATGACATGTTGACTCATATAGTTAAGTAAGCAATGCATTGTAATATTAAAAAAATGTCTGCTGTCGGAAGCTAGCTGCCCGTCTTCTGTTTTCAAAACATTGATTTGTCCTTAGTATTTCATTGGGCACACATACCGAAGAAGCATTTTGTAGGTATCTAACCCTGCTTTCTCCATCTCAATCTAGACCATAACTAGCAGGTCAAAGATTAATGTTCCTAGAATGCATTTGCTCGATCACGAATAGTTGCGTATGGTTGGCAGAATCGTTGGTGGCGTGTCGTTGGTGGTGGTAGCTGCATATTCGTTGGTAGAACTGACGACAAAAGCAGTCAATCCCATATTGTTGCAGTCATGTAATGTACTTTCTTCTTTTCTCCTCTGCACGATCTTTTCTTTACGGATTCTGGTTCTACTGACTCGAATGGCACTCGTGGTCATTTCTAAATTCAAGCGCAAATCGTAAGCATTGTTCCGTTTATGCTGTCGCTAGCATAATTCATTTTTGATCTCTACGCACACTGCAAAT
Organism: Imbricaverruca yamaguchii; assembly: GCA_034440575.1. Taxonomy (NCBI): domain Eukaryota; kingdom Metazoa; phylum Arthropoda; class Thecostraca; family Neoverrucidae; genus Imbricaverruca; species Imbricaverruca yamaguchii. The sequence goes on along the minus strand of JAOTOL010001530.1, from coordinate 747,519 downwards.
GAAAATCATCTTCGAGAAGGGTATTGGTCAAGTCACCATAATCTAGGTCTCATCGCATATGCGGACAGTATAATTTTTGTATGCATAGGCTGTGGTCCGTACACTGTAACTTATGTAGATATTCAATCTCACAACTATTGTATTTAGGTGCTGAAGCATATAATTGCCGCCCAAATTCGAATATCACAAAGGTGCATCACATTTTAAGTAAACTGATATTCGTGGATGTTTGCCATGAACAAAATCCCAGAATTACCAGGAATATCTGGCGGCGACGAAACTCCGTTCAATTAATTCAGCAATCAAGAAGTGGTTACATGTTCAGCAATATTTATTTGTTGCAACATGCATATTGATGCATACCGATGCATGCATCCTGATCCATGTGTACTGAAAGCCAGGTATTTGTGTTCGCTTCCATGCTTAGGCGGACATTTGGTCAGGATACTCTGAATTTCAATTATTTTTAGTTTATGCTGACAAAATGGCCAGCCGAAATTAAACCTGGTGTATTTTGATGGGACATGTTCAGATCTGAGTGTAAACCGAAATCAGTGCATGATAGCCGAAGCCATGCATACACCAACATGACTACTTAAAAGATTCCTGATCGGATCCCGTTCTTCAGATGTGGTCATTTATTCACTGCATACATATACATACTATTCACTGACAACAACCTACATACATATCCGTTTTTCGTCTGGAAGCTGACATTATTAAAGCGCGTGGTATTATCCCGACGTACTTAGGCGAATATTTTCTATCATGCGATTAACGGGTCATTTCTGGCCGTGTTTAGTCAGACATGAAGCTACCTTGCCACAGGTGTGCATAACATTTTACTGAAACAATATATATATATAACTACTTATTGACTTAACCCACTTTATTTTCACTCGCCAGAATACGGTGGATTAATGCCTCCTTTGTGGATGTTGGATGATGGTGAAGCATCATGTGGAATTGTTCAGCTCTTACCACACTTTTTGTTCGCTTAACTTTAACCCTCGCACGTTCAGGAGCGTATCGCATTGCCACCCATTTTTTGTGACCGCGGAACAAACGTCACTGGTTAGCATGTGGCCTCTTAGTGTAACTCGCGGGGAGGGGGTCTTATTTTTGCGATGCTCGTACTCTCGACTAGAGTTTCCACTTTCTGGCGCAGTGGCAAGACACGGCAACCCGTAATCCTGGGAACATGAGCCTTTTGCTGTACAATGCCATAATTTTACGTGCCACTGCCGTGCCAGTGTCGGTGCCCCTAGTAATAAAATTAAAGCATATATCTAAAATTGTCTTGATGTTGAACTGAATTGTCCAAGATTACCAGGAAAAGGGGGTTAACCAATGATGTGTGGAATAACTTTGAAACGTAGAGACTGATATGCTGTCCGTGTGTGAAATGTTTTGCATCTCTGGTATTGCTTACTTTCGTCATCAATCATGATTTCCCTCGTTGTTTAGATGGTCCCTTTTTTATCCCCATGCTTTTTATGTGCCATCATCCAGCTTGCTGTGGCATGTGTCGTGCGGTGCCAGAACCTGCTGTGCTCGTGCTACGTCTCATGCCAGTGTTTGGAAGAAAAAGTGAACAACTCTATTCTCGACTCTTATCGGGTCATCCATCAGTGGCCTAATCGGGGAGTGACCTGTAACCTAGAACACCATTGAGGGATATAATCCCTCCGTACCCATATTCAGGTTTTAATAAATAATTAGCGACAACATTGCGTGCAAAATACCAAAGGCAAATTATCGTTTGACCCGATGACATCACATGGGCTACTTTTTTGTTTCTTAGCTTTACCTTAGTAATTTCTCTCTCCAGTACAGGTTACTTTTGGCTGTATCTTAAACGGTTTGTGAGATATATTGAATGCACATTTAAAAACTGCACTAGATGACGTCACCTGATTTTGGCGTTCCCCAACTTCGTTAAGTTAGTGGACTGCACCTCAACATTTGACATGCACGTTCATCAATTGTCGGGTTATATGATAAATTACCGAAGTGATTCTTTAGCCGGATTATGAGTTATTTCAGAAAACCTTAGAGGGTCTAATTAATCCCTTCACTGCGTGGTCCAAGCTAATGTAAGATATTCATTTGTTACCCGAAGTATACAAATGGGTATTAATCGCGACAGCTGATCACATGCACCACGCTAGCTTTTCTTTCGCTTCGCTAACATTCTCCGTTTGTAAATATTTGAAGAGAAGTAAACCACATCTGTAAAATTTCTGGATAAGGTGACAAAATGCAATGCAATGCAATGCAATGCAAATGTAACGCAAACTCCATCAGTAAACTTTCCGTCTCCTTTTATGTCAGTCTACTGACTTGAAACCTAGCCCTTCACTTTATTCGGTGACTACTCCGATGGACCATAGCACTGGATGTAACGGATGTCTCCCACCAAAGAACTTTAAATCTCCCCATGCCATTGCATGCTGACGACGGATACTGGATGCGGGTAGCGACGAACACAGCCCAAAGCGGTGGTCTATGCCCTGTTGTGTTCAGCACCATTTATAAAGAACTGAATTAACCGAATCGGCCGTCGAATTGGCCGCTGAATGCCACGTTGCATTTGACAGGCGAATCAGCATCTTAAGGCTGGTTTGCTGACAAACACGAGGAGCAGTGCTTATGAATTAATCCAAGCCATGGCTATTATGTATGAAATGTGTATACAATATTTTGGCAGTGTCAGGGGTACTCCCACCGTGTCCCCCTTCCTCCGGTTCATGCATCCCTGACGACAGTACTGATATGCACTCGCCTGGACAGGTCCATTACGAGGTGTGTGACCTCAGCATCTGACAAGGAATCATGATTCATACATTTGAAAGTGCCAGGCACATCCATCATGTCGGCCCAAGGAATGGTAAAGAAGTCGTCACCACTGCGTTACGTTTCAGAAGTATACTTGTTAGTTGTTCGCGTTCTTTCGCCTACGTTAGCAAATGCCGTGGTATGCTCAATAGTGACCACGCCGCAAGAAATCTGAAGTTCCTTGTCCGCTACAGCATCTCCACACCTCATGATGCGTCTTGCCACATCAGTCAATGTAAATTATGAGGTTAAAGATGATGGAACTGAATGAACATATGTGCCTGCGCCTTCCACTTCATTAAAATTAATGAGGAGGTGACAAAAAATGGCCTTGACAATGAATACTTTCACTCAGTTTTTGGAAATTCACACTAATCTCCATAAAAATTGTGTTGTTGAGGGACACGGGAGACTCTTAAACCGACACGGAACGACTCTCTGCGATACAAGAGGTAACTGACACAGAAGGCTCCTCACAGACACAAGGACTACCATGACCAATACAGAAGGCCTCTGACGGACATAGGAGGCCCCGTGATCGGCGTAGGAAGCCATCTGACAGAGGAGGCTCTCGCGGGAAAATGAGGACAGCCTGACTGGCACTGGGGCGTCCCTCACTGATATAGGAGATGCCTGGTGATTTAGGGATTGCATCTACCATTCTAGATAAAACGTTGTCAATAAAGATCAGTGTACGTAAACTATTTCATTGAGCTGCGCCTTTTTGGTCTACCTAATTACTTGGCTCTGATCATTTTGGAATAGAGAACCGATTGTTTCGTTCTCATGGGATGCATAGACCTAAATTTAGATATTATAAGTGTTGCTATAGGCTTACGCCGGAGTTTACTATACTGAACTCATGCAGTGCGAAGCACCCGAAGTCCGAATGCCCCGAAACTCTCAGTCACGTACTGATTGTCTGCAGCCGACTTAACCATGAGCGAAGGCGTCATTTTGGATATACCTCTCTCTCTCTCTCTCTCTCTCTCACTTAGGGAAGTCATCAATTGTTCAACCGGGAGGGCTTTTCCGCTTCCTATCAGAAATCAAGTTTTCTTTGATTTACACTGTGATATATTCATTAACTCGATTTTATACCGGACGAAATGAGAATCGTAGCATGGTAAGGTATCATGTGTACTTAACCCCGTGATATTCAATTCTGACTGAGTTTTGCTAGCATTTTACTATTTGACTGACGATGATATGGGCGCTGAATGACCGATGCAGTCGATGAGCCCCTAAACTCCAATAACCAACCAACCAGCCAACCGAAACTCTCAGTATATGTATCTCGGCCTAAACCCCGAGTAGCTCAGCAGCTGAAAATGATTATCATAGGTCGAGATATGTCAGCAACTTTCAATCACTTTGGAAACAAGCTGATGTACGCACATGAGCTTAGATGCCTATCATCTCACCGTATCCAACATTTTTTTATGTGTGGGCAACAAGTGACGTTGATTGCCAATAATTCACACTTGCCTTAACAACAACAGATATATTTCCGCCTATGGCGTCATAGCGCAGTTATATGATCAGGCATTTTCATTTTTCATTTGATCAAGTCCGCAATAGATGGTCCCATCAAGCAGCGGCGCCAAACCCACGCCGTTCCTCCGTAGTCGCGAAAAAAATGGATGCATTGACACCCGCCTAACCCCTCGCAGCCCCCCACACGGGCGGAGGTTAAGGCACGTGAAGCAAAACTGCGCTAAGTTCGGAATGCTTTTGTGTAATGATTTCCCTCCCCAAAAATAAGAAACGATGGCATGCAACCGTCACCCCTGCCGCATCATGGGCAAAGCAAACGAAGTGGACTGCATCAATGTGCTATTGTACATGCTGCTTCAGTACAAAATTACGTACGCTTATTGGCATATTGGCAACTTTCCTTCGTGCTCGCTTAACCTGGCCTAGGCTCACCCATATATGATCAAAAATGTTTGCTAAAGGAGATCAGTCTAAGTAACAGGTCTTGTGATGATGCCAGCCTGAAGAGGATGAACGAATATGCACGCAATTTAATTCATTTGGAAGCAATCCATTCAGCCAATGTGGGAAAGATGGTAAAATAGAAGACGACCCAAATTGTAAAGCTGGGTTGAAGCGCACAGCTCCAATGGTTTCTTCTAGGACATTCGAAGGTGAACTTAGCGACTAATAAACCTCCTTTGGCATCCACAAGAACATTTTCCATCTTGCTGACCAGTTCAGGAAAAGATTGAAGGAATGGCAGTATATCAGAATCAGGTTTCCTTTCACCATATGTGAGGGATATGTCTCATCCCATTATTTTTTCCAGAACTTTATCATCTTGAATATTGGAGTGGGTTTCCTGCAACAACGTAAAATGATGATGATAATCAATGTTTAGGAATCTGAACGAAGTCATTCGTTGTCAGTGCGACGGATTAAACGATAAAACATTAAATCCGGAAGTAATACGTTAACCCTCCCCGTCATTCCTGTCAGATCCTCACACCCCTCCAATCTCAGGAGGGGTGTCACGTCTCAGGAGGGACTCATTATATACCCCTCCAATCTCCAAACCAAACGTCGCACGAAACCGAAAGATGTCTCAATGGAAAGCGGTCGACGAGTACGGCTAAAAAGCACCCCAACATCCTACTGAGGGGGTTTATGGGGTCACGGTTGACGTCATGTATGTTCTGTGGAGTTCAATTTCGTTGAGAAAACTTAATTGGAATCAGAATAGAAAGACGAAATTGGCATTGTGCAAAATGTTCGCCCACCCAAATATACCAATTGTTTTCATGTTGCTCAATTTTTGGTTCAATTCTTAAATACTTTTTTATGTTTCTAATAGATAAAACATACCGAGAGAAGTTGTTTCAGGTAAACATCGCCTCATGGAAATTGCTTACTTGAGCCACAATTTTTGATTCTAGCCTAAATGGGCAAATATGCTAAACAAATATGCCATAAAAGGCGAAAGTTCAACCATACCTCTGGTGCGTTTCGTTGCGTCCATAAAGAAAATTAAACGCTGAAAGTGCATTCAAATATCTTTACCCGTAAGTGTGACGATTGGTTGAACATTTTTGGAGGTGACCTGACTTGACCTTCACTAGTTCAGCCCCGTGAATGACCCGACTTCAAAATTTCCACGCAAAATAACAACTTGATGTGGTAATAGGTATGCCGAATTTTGGCGCGCTGACGTGCGCTGTTTTTTTTTTTACTATCCGCGGAATACCTTAAGGGATGCAAAAAAAACACGCCTCCTCCTCTAAGACGGCGCGGGTTATGATGTAGGCCCAAAGATGTTTCAAAATGTACTTCGCTTACATCTTTATGTGGCGCACGAGATGTTCCTACCCTCTGTTGCGCTAACGACCAATTGCAAAGTATATCCATAATAGCTGTCGCAGCTCTTAACCTCCAAGCCTCAGCCCTGTCCTCTCCCACAATACTAGTAAAAAATCGGCCTAACCGAAGCGCCAATTCGTTTCCTCAAACGCGTGTGCCGGCCGCCGGCCGCCCGCCGCCAGCCGAGTCGACGGAAGCCAACTCGGCACCCTACCGACGACCGGCCCGTCCTGCCTTGCAGCAGGCTGCAAGCATGAATGGTGTCAAGTTGCAAACATGAGCGCGACGCGTCTGCACTGTAACTTTCGGCTTGTTCACACTTTGTCTACGTAGTACACACATACACACCTGCTGGACACACACGGTCACATATATGGTCAAAACCGAGGATGGCGAAAAAATCCGTCTGGAGACTGGTAAGCATCTGACAATGCTTCAGACGAAGTTTGAAAACCGAGGACGTCAAAAACGTCCTCGCTATACACATCACGTCCTCGGTTGTCAGGTGTGCAAACAGAAAATGGCCTCGGTTTGCACGAAGTACAAGTGCACACACACATACATACACACACACACATATATATATACGCATTGCCATCGACGATGTAAGTGGCTGTGTTGTTTCGTCTGCTTATTCATAAAGTCACGGACGAGCGCTGCATGTCCCTTTCTACGTTTCCGTGCGTGTAGCAGGAGAGAGAATTTGGGGAACGTCGCAGACTGCAGGCCAATTTGAAACAACACCACGAAATATCACGCCCGGAGTGTCCCATTCGGCAGGCTATATGTGAACCCAAACATCATATGCCGTCCGAGAAGCTCTGTGGTGCCCAATTTGCAGCGTGTGTTAAGGAGAGGTTGTCAGAGGATGCACGATCTTGAATTCAGACACACTCTGGTAATGAGAGCCATTCTGCGAATCAGCTAGTCTTGTGCTGAAAAAGGCTAGTGAACTGTCGGTCTTATCAGAGATAAAAAGTATACTTTGCCGACATGTGGATGTTCATTACCATGTGCATTTTCATCAAGTACAGTTCAAATTGAAGGACTAGATACACTTGTATTGATGATGACGAAGATTATATCCATATAATTCCTTCATTGTTATATATATATATATATATATATATATATATATATATATCTTGTGCAGATATACATATATGTCTTGTAGATATATATATATATATATATATATATATATATATATATATATATATATATATATATATATATATATATATGTATATCTGATGAAGTCTGCATGATACCTTCAGGCTATGACTGTTGCGATATACAGTGGCTTATAAGCCTGATCATGCTGCATTACCAAATCCAAATCGACAGCCGTAACATCAAAACCATGCATCGTTCTGTAGTGGCCTATTCAGCTCCAGTACCAATTCGGTAATCTCATATTGAGGAAATGTTCTCTTCCCTGGCCATACTTCCCGTAGCTTGCGTCGTCTGGCAACAGTTAACCTACACTAGGTGCATTAAATAAAGTCATAAAGTGTTAAGGCTTAATAAGGGCCACAAGGGCCCATCTGGGTCAAGCCTGTCTAGAAGATATTAGAAAGTACATGTTCACACCTATCAATTCCAAACCCATGCAATCCCTCCACCTGTGCCACCACAGCCAATCTCATCAGTATGACATCGCAAAGGAAGTTGCCAAATCCACTGCTAGGTACACCCCATATAGTACAACATAATACTAGCATAATGTTATACCCTATATAGCTAGTGAAAATACTCAATATCCCATGCATCCCAAGTTAGAATTCAAAAACAACATTTTCCTGTCTAAAAAATGTATCCACCCTACTTTTAAAGACATTCAATGAGGGACTCCCCACTGCATCAGCAGGCAGCCTATTCCATTGGTCAACAACCCTAATGACTGAAGACCTGTTGTCGTTTAACTGTCCTGCACCTCATTTTGTCTAACCTGAATTGATGACCCCTATGGGATACTCTAAACTGCAGAGCATCATTCAAATTGACCTGATCTAGCCCTCTAACAATTTTGTACATTTCAATCATGTCTCCCCTTAATCTCCTATACTTGAGTGAGTACATATCTAATGCATTAAGCCTTTCTCCATATTCTAAGTTACTTAATCCACTGACGAGTCTAGTGGCTTTGCGCTGGACTCTTTCTAACATATCTATATCCTTTTCCAGGTAGGGGCTCCATGCTTGTACAGAGTACTCCAAGTGGGGCCGCACATATGCTAAGTACAGCTTTTTCATGACTTCCCTGCTCTTATATTTCACACTTAACACACCTAAGTCCCTTTCCTCTTCAATAACATCCAGTTCCCTCCCTCCCATTTTATAACTGAATGTCTCGCCTGCAGACCCTATATGCATAACCTTACACTTATCATAGTTGAAAGTCATCTGCCATTGATCAGCCCACTCTTTTAGGTCGTCCAAATCTAGTTGAATATTACTAGATTGATCTCTGCTGTTGGCCACTCCTACCAGCTTGATGTCATCAGCAAATTTGAACACTCTATTCCTCAGCCCTACTTCAATGTTGTTCACAAAGATGATAAAGAGGAGGGGCCCTAGAACAGAGCCCTGTGGCACTCCACTCAGAACATCTTTCCAACCAGATTTACATCCATTCAATACTACCCTTTGTTTCCTTCCCTGCAACCATGCTTCAATCCAATGTAGAACTTTTCCTACAATCCCATGTTGTTGTAATTGATGAATTAACCTTCCATGTGGAACTTTATCAAAAGCTTTGCTAAAGTCCAAGTACACAACATCCATCCTGCTTTCATTGTCTACTTCTTTGGTAACATACTCAATGAACTCCAATAGGTTAGTTAAACAAGACCTTTGAGATCGAAATCCATGTTGAGTATCCCTTATAAGGTTGTGCCTATCAAGATGAATCTGAACATTCTGTTTAACCAGCTTTTCTAGTACTTTGCAAACTAATAAGGTCAAACTGACTGGCCTGTAGTTTCCTACACTCTTCCTATTTCCCTTTTTGAAAATTGGTACTACACTTGCATTTCTCCAATCTTCAGGTACTTCTGAATACTCCATAGATCGCCTGAAAATGATACCTAGGGGAGTTGCTAAAGCTTTAGCACACTCTACTAAGATCCTAGCATATATTTCATCTGGTCCGGAAGCTTTATTAGGTTTTATATTCTGCAACTGCTTCTCTACGGCTTCTGTAGTTATTGTAAGATCCTCCAGCATATCACCTGCCATGGCATGGCCTACAGATGTTCCTATTGTACCAGAATTATCTTTAGTGAAGACTGATGAGAATTGCTTGCTTAGGGATTCCACAATGTCGCAATCATCAACCACTATTTCCCCATCTACCTCCAGGGGTCCTACACTACACTTTTTAGCCTTAAATTTATAGAAGCTAAAGAATCTCTTAGCATTACCTGCTGAACATTCTCGAGCAAAGTTGATTTCAGCAAGTCTTTTAGATGCTCTAACACACCTCCTAACTTTATTTCTAGCTATTCTATATGATTCTAGGTTTAACCCAGAGTTAGTATCTTTTAGTTTCTTGAATGCTTGTTTCTTTGAGTCCAGTAATTGCTTAACTTCCCTAGTCAGCCACGAAGGGTGCTTAACCCTGTTTGATCTAATTTGCCTACTGGGAATGAACCTATCCTGACCCTGAAATAGCTTATCTTTTATCATTGTCCACATTTCATAAGCATCTAAGCCATTCAATATGACTTCCCAATTAATTTCACTTAGGAAGCTCCTGAACTCACTGTAATTCCCTTTTGTAAATTTCGGAATCAATGTTCTGTTGGTTGCTACCCTTCCAACATATAATGAGAAGCGTATAATGTTGTGATCACTATTACCAAAGGTCTCTCCTACGTTAACATTTTGCACAAAATTTTCCTCATTAGTAAGCACTAGATCTAATATTTTATTTTCCCTTGTAGGCTCGTGTATCATTTGAAAGAAGAAATTGTCCTCAAAACAAGCCATGAAACATCTTTCTGATTTGCTTACACCTATTGTTTTGTTTCCCAATCCTGCTATGTTGAAATCCCCCAACAAAATAGTTCTCTCCTGTACTCTCCTACTTATCTCTTCCTGCATCAGCCTGTCAGTGTTTTCATTCTGGTCTGGAGGTCTATAGAATGCCCCAATCCTAAATTTTGTTCCATTCTTCAGAATTATATCTAACCACACAGATTCTACTCCTGCACTATGTACTCCATCCTCTATGGAATGACATTTCATTACTTGCCTAACATACAAGAGAATGCCACCTCCTATCCTTGCCTCTCTTTGATAGGCATGCATGTTGTAGCCTGTCAATTCAAATTCTTGCAAGTTGTCTCCAAACATGCTTTCGTTAACCCATGCTTCTGTTATGCACACCAAATCTAGCTGTTCAGACAACATATATGCATGCAGTTCCCCAATTTTGTTCCTAACACTTCTGGCATTGACATAAAAACATGATAAATTATTCCTTCCATTGCTTGCTATGCTTATCTCTTTATCAGCTACATCCCCCCATGTCCTGCCTAGTTTCCCTGTTTCCTGTTGAGAGCCTCCTCATACCTATTGCTGAGCAATTCCACTCCTCTCTTGCTCAGATGTAATCCATCTAAAGCAAACATCTCCGTCCTCCCCAAAAACTCCCCCCACAAATCCAAGAACTGCACCCCGAGCTCCTTACAAATGTTGGCCACCCTGGTATTGAGCCCAATGGCCCTCGAATACCACTCCATGCTTGCATGGACCATAGGGAGGATGGATGTCACCACTCCTCTTTTCCTACTTCCTGCCAAACTACCTATCAAAGCCCTATAGGCTTTCATTGTTTCCTCTGTATTATTTTTTCGTACATCGTTAACTCGAACCTGCACAATTACCGTTGCACCCTCTCCACTTCCCCTCATTACTCCCTCCAGCCTATCCCTAACATCTTTCACCTGCGCTCCCGGGTAGCAAACACGCATCCGTCTGCTGGGGTTCTTGCTACAAAATGTTCGATCCATGTACCGAACCCTGGAATCCCCTATGACTAAAACCTCTCTCTCTCCATCTCTATCTTCAGCCATCTGGTCATCCCCACCTCCGTCCCTCTCATCATTACCTTCCCTCTCCTCCAGTGCATCAAACCTATTTTTAATTGGGACGCCCATGTCCACCTTCCTTAGCGCCAGTCGGGTGCTATGGCGCCTTGCCACCTTCCAACTGCCACCATCCCGGACCAAGCCATCCGAACTCCCATCAGTCCTCCGCTCGGGCACCCGAGTTGCCTGGCTGGCACCTCCCATGATGGGTCCCGCCACCAAACACTTCAAGCGCTCCACCTCCCCCGTTAACATATCTAACCTCTTACTCAAGTCCCCAATGATTCCCACACACTTACAATTCCCACAGTCTCCTTCCATTTTTGTTGTTGTTTTTTTTCTTTCTACTCTTAGTACTAAGTCTAGTTACTGTAAGCTTGTAAGCCTACAAGTATCTACTGTAATATATCTACAGTAATACAGTAATATAGCCTTTAAGTATCTACAATACACTATAATCCCGTATAATTACACTAGATATGAAGATACCTACTGTAATTTATGCCCACTATTTTAGTCCTAAAATCTATCTTAAACTTACACACCAATTTGACACAAACTTATTCACTACAGAAGCCTACACTATATAATTATACACTCTAGAATTACACACTACAGAGCTCACACCACACAAATATACACCACTGAATCAAACACTGTAGTACCCGTCCACAACACCCAACAATCCTGCAGTTACACTAGGATATGAAAATATACCTAGTGTAATGCTATGCCTACTATCTTAGTCTTAAAATCTATCTTAAACTTAAACACCAAATTGTTGTGCTTCTTACCACACGCACAGCTAGCACAGCTTGTTTGGTATGCCATCACAAATACCATCATAGCCGGTAGATAGCCGGTAGGTACACCATTGTTACTCGCACTGGTACACCACTTGAAGATGTTGTTCCGCCAGTAAAGAAAACAAACCATGTCACTGCCCCGCTCTTGATATGTGTGACGTCGGTGTTTTGGCCTGAGCTACTGGCTACATGACCACCAATTTGAGTTACACGGCCACCAACTACGGGCTACACGGCCACCAACTACAGGCTACACGGCCACCAACTACAGGCTACACGGCCACCAACTATAGGCTACACGGCCACCAACTACGAGCTGTACGGCCACCAACTCAGGCTATGCGGCCACCAACTACAGGCTACACGGCCACCAACTATTGGCTATACGGCCACCAACTCAGGCGATGCGGTCACCAACTACAGGCTACACGGTCACCAACTATTGGCTACACGGCCGCCAACTACAGGCTACACGGTCACCAACTATTTGCTACACGGCCACCAACTACAGGCTACACGGTCACCAACTATTGGCTACACGTCACCAACTATTGGCTACACGGTCACCAACTATTGGCTACACGGCCACCAACTCGGGCTACACGGCCACCAAATCGGGCTACACGGCCATGAACTCGGGCTACACGGCCACGAACTCGGGCTACACGGCCACCAACTACAGGCTACACGGCCACCAACTACTAACTACACGGCCACCAACTCGGGCTACACGGTCACCAACTACAGGCCATACGGCAACCAACCCGGGCTACACTGCCACCAACTCTGGCTACACGGACACCAATTACAGGCTACACGGCCACCAACTACAGGCTACACGGCCACCAACTACAGGCTACACGACCACCAACTGCAGGCTACACTGCCACGAACTACTGACTACAAGGCCACCAACTACGGGCTACACGGCCACCAACTCGGGCTACACGGTCACCAACTCTGGCTACACTGCCACCAACTCGAGCTACACGCCCACAAACTCTGACTACACGGTCACCAAATCGGGCTACATGCCCACCAACTCGGGCTACACGGTCACCAACTCTGACTACACGGTCACCAACTCGGGCTACATTGCCACCAACTTGAGCTACACGCCTACAAACTCTGACTACACGGTCACCAACTCGGGCTACACGGTCACCAACTTGTGCTACACGGCCACCAACTCTGGCTACAGGGGACGAGTGGCCTAGGGGTAAATTGCTCGTCTCACAATCGAAAGGTTGTGGATTCGAGTCTCACCTGTCGCTACTCTTCGCCCGCGACCAATTGGCGTGAGAGATTGGCGACGCTACATGACTTAACGGTCGATGTGTCGTAAACCAATACCCAACCAACCTCTGGCTACACGGTCACCAACTCGGGCTACACGGCTACCAACTCGAGCTACACGGCCACAAACTACAGGCTACACGGTCACAAACTATTCGTTAGGCGTCATGAGCGGACATAATACCGGTGGCGCTTCTGGTGGTGGCTTTGTGGAAGAACACCGCCAGAGTGAGTTGGGTCTGATTAATGCTACATTCTAGTTTCTATGGAAGTTGCAGGTGATTTCCGATGGTTAAATTTGAACAACATTGAAACAAGCTCTCTTATGATGCGTAGTTCACTTTATAATGAAATCATTTCACACTGTCACTTTGCCGTTAAAGTGAAATGAAAGCAATTGGCCACCCAATATCTTGTGATAAATGCGCGTCATGCTTCTTCTGTGTGATGTGCTGACAATCTCCAATGTTCTTAACGAAACTAAAATAAAGCGTGCTACATTTTTATATCATCTTGAATAACCCCAATGAAGGTTTAAACCTGTCACCTTTACACTCAATTCCAGAAGTTGTGTTGCAAATTAGCACATCGTACAACAATGGTCTCAAACAAACCGGCATAAAATCAGCTGTCTTTTTGTGTCATTTTCAACTACTTTTATAGAGAGTGAACTCTGCCATTTTTCCACTCAATTCAAAGATTTGTGTCTGAAATTATCACATTCTACTCCTTCAGATTAATTATTGAATGTTCTACATAAGCGAATTAATTTCCAATGGTCTCGAATAAACTGGCATAAAATCCGCTACCTTCTGATGCCATACACGACTACTTATATACATATTTAACCCTGTCATTTTTGCACTAAACTCCACGATTTCTGTCTCAAATTATTACATTGTAGTACTTTTATTTGTCTATCAGATGTTCTACATTACCAAATTAATTTCCAATGATCTCAAATAATCCTCCATAGAATAAGCTGCCTTCCGATATCATACCCGACTACTTTTATAGATATCTAACCCTGCCATTTTTTACCTTTTGACATGAAGTTGTACGAAATTATTGAGGTTCTGGCATGGCTCGATGCACGTCAAGCTCCGACAGTTGCTGCCCAGAGGACCCGGAGGGCCGCCGAGGAGTTGCATGACAAAAATAGCATGATGTACCACCCTTCAACAATTCTAAGCAGCATTGGCTTTGCCACGCCAAAATGGTATATGAGAAATTAACGTCTGTAGATGCATTCTTTCCATGCAACACCCATCAGCGCAATATTCTTAGACAATATCGAGAAAATCTGTCGGCCTCGACTGTACTAGTGGCAGAACTCATGTCAGGTACATCACCTAATGTTTCAAATCTGAAAATCTACCTGTTACTTTGACGTTGGGGTCCATTAAGATTTAGTTTGCACCCCACCATTTATGAATGGCCGCGGGCGATCGGGGACAGGCCGGGGGCCGCCAGCATCGCCGCCAGCGTCCCGCTGTCTATGGTAGAAAGTTCCAGAATGCAATGCGAAAAGTAACAATATGCGCAATATATCACTGTAAGTGGCAATGGAATTGACGTCTGAAGGCAAACTAGCTTTCATACATGTAATTCGCATCATATTTTGTGGAGACAGAGTGTCATAAATTGGAACTATATTTTTCGCGCACACGCTAATGAACATCCAGGCGCGCTTGTCGTGTGCGCATGCTTCAGAGTTCTTGAATGACATTAGGAACTTACCTGTTTTCTTTCTTTACTAGGGGTCCCCTGAGGTCCGCATTAACATTGCGTCTGACGCCTAACTGACAAAGTCAAAGTCATGTATTGAGGTACTTCCACGTGGTGGCTGTACTGCACCCAGACAATGTTGCGTAAGCATATCTGGAAGAGAAAATTGCATCGTAAACATCTCAAGAACATACATCGTACTAAGACTTACACCGCTGTAGTAAAGCTAGCAACTCTGCGCCAAAGCACTTACGAATGCAGAGCGACTCGGTGCTTGCCTGGTGACTGGCGGTAGCCTATTCCAAGCGACCGCGGCGCGGTATGAAAAACCTCGCTGGATCTGGGTGAGTCGTTATCTTGTGAGATGAAGCTCACCGAGTGACCCGGCTCTGGTCTCCCTCTGCGATACTTGTGACCGCCAGGTAAACATTCTACGAATAACTTCCGGGTATTGCTCAATGCACATGGCTCTGTGCAACTGAATGCAGTCATGCTCCCGAACCATCTCTGCAAACGTCAGCCATCCTAATGACACGAGTGCAAGGGACATGTGCTCGTTGCGGCGCACACCGGTGACTAGTCGCCCAGCAAAGTTGATGCATTTTTGTAAGCGGGGCAGACGGCGCTGGGCGGCTCCACCCCAGAGAGATAGGCAATAAAGTATGTGAGGAAAAACGTGGAACTGGACTAAGAGGTTGAGGACATCCGTGGTGAAATGATGTCGAAATTTCTGTACGGATGCTATGAGGGCATTGCATTTGCGCACTACCATGGATATGTGAGAATCCCAACTAAGTTGCTGGTCGAGGAGAACACCTAAGACTTTAACGGTGGGACGTGGGGTTATCGTGGAATCTGAGAGAGTGATCTGGAAGTTCACTGCCTTTTTTAATGACGCCTTGGTGCCAAAGATGGTGAATTGAGTTTTGTCCTGGTTCATCCTGTGACTGGTAGACTTAAACCAATTTTGTAGACGAGATATGGACTCCTCGACGCGTGTCTTGAGGCTGGATAGGCTGGTGACGTTGGGTAGAGAATGATCTAGGAGCTGGGTATCGTCGGCATAGGATATTAGGCGGCCATGAGGGAGGAAAGAGGGCAGGTCGTTGATGAAGATGAGAAAGAGGATTGGCCCGATGATGAAGCCTTGTGCCACGGCATGAGTCAGGGGAAGGATGGAAGAGCCTCCGTTCACCGTCTGTTTCCGGTCGCTGAGGTAATTGCCGAACCATTCAATCGACTGCACGCTATACCAGCCGAGCTTGGTCAGGAGGACACTATGATCGACGCTGTCGAAGGCTTTGCTGAGGTCTATTGTTGTTAGCGACGCGACGTGGCCCTTGTCTACCATCTGTAGGATCCATTCGACAGCATCAAGCATGGCGTCCTCCGTACAGTGGTTTGGTCGGTAGGCGTACTGTAAAGGCGAGAGTGCATGATTGCCATGCAGGTACGACACCAATTGCAAGGAGACGACATTTCCCGTGATTTTGGAGAGTACAGACAGAATCGAGATTGGTCTAAAATTGCTAAGATCAGAGCGATCGCCTGACTTAAAGATTGGTGTGACACGGGCGACTTTCCATGCAGTGGGGAAGGTCTGCGTGGTAATGGAACAGTTGATGAGATGGAGTAGATGTGGGCCGATGACAGCGAAGTCGCGCCCCACCTCCGCCGCTATGCGTGCGCCCATCTCTGCGAAGTGCGAATTGAACTTGTCTTCCCGGGCTAGTACATCATTAACACTGTCGGCTGGTCCCTCTGTCAGTCGAAATGCAAACTCTTTCAAACGGCGCCAAAACTCCCGTTGGTCGGTAAGCAGGCCACCACACAGGGACTGACGGCCAGCTCGGATAAGTTTGCTTTTCAGGCGGTTTCGGCTCTGTTGATAAGTTTGTCGTGCTTCCGGTGTTCTGGAGGTCTTCCACTCTCTTCTCGCTGCGTCACGCTCCTCCATGGCTGACGTGAGCTCGGCGTTATTTCTGAACCACGGACATTGCGGATGACGCCGTGCCACGGTGATGAGCGGGCGGTGCTCATCTATCGCTGCGTTCCATACCATCATGATGGCCGCCAGCTTCCTATCAACGTCGGTAGCCTCGTAGAGTGGCCCCCAATCAGCGGTCAGTAGGCTCAGACTGAGAGCATTCCAGTCTACGCGTCTCCACGGCCTGGTGGTGACGGGGGCGGAGCGCGTTGGGCGCTGTCTGCGGATCTGGGCGTTGATGAAAATGGGCTGGTGATCTGCTATTGGATCCGGGAGTACAAGTGCGGGTGTGGAGAGGTCTGTGATGTTCGCTATGATGAGGTCCAGTAGCGAAGGTGTAGGGAGGAGGTGAGTTGGCTGCATCACAAGCTGTTTCAGGCTTTGGTCGTTGAAGATGTTTTTCAAGCTGTGGGCGGTGGAATTATCCGCATCCATATTGATATTTAGATCACCCAATGCCACAACTGGCTTGTTTGTGGAGACCGCCGCCTGGAGGTGCTGCTCTATGAGCTCCAACCTTCTGGTGACGGGTGCGCTGGGTGGCCGGTAGATGGCGCCGACGATCGCAGTTCGCCGGCCGGCTCCCGTCACTGAGAGCCAGAGCGACTCGACTGCAGAGTCGGCGCCACCGATGTCCAGTCTCGTGACTCGGAAGTGTTCGTGGGTTAGTATGACGACTCCTCCGCCTCGCAACGCGGCGCGAGATCCCGACGGCTCTACGCAGTCACATCTGATGATTCGGTATACAGGGAAGACCAGCACTCTGCCGGTGATCTCTGACCGTAGCCAAGTCTCGGAGACGCATAAAATGCCCAGGTGGTGCCTGTCTAATAGCAGGTTCACCTCGTCCAGTCTTGGTGCTAAAGACCTGGCGTGTATATGCCCAAACTTGTAAGATTTCCCGGTGCCGCTTGGTGGTTGTCTTTGTGGGTGAGCCGGGCGGCACTGTACACGTCGGGGGACTTCCCCAGTGCCAGGAGTGGTTCGTGGAGCGGCACTCCTTTGAGCCGATGTTATTGCTCATTGCATTGCTCTCATTTTCACCTGTTGTCGTCGGTGTCCGACCGGGACCGATTCGGCGGGGCGGACCAGGCCAGGGGACGGCTCGGCACTGTTTACTTTAGCGTCGGCCGCGGTCGACCTCGGCTGGCCGGGGTCGGCGCGGACCTTCGGACACGCAGACATCTGCGACGGCTGTCCTAGGGGGCGGGGTTGACGGGGGTGAAGGGGTGCAAAGTGATTGCTGGTGGTGTTCTTGCGCCTCTGTGGCTGGTGGCTGTTCGGCGGCTAGTAGGCATGGCAATAGTTGTATGTTTTTTGCTGATTTTTAGGTTGCTTGCACTGATGATGAAATTTCGATGATGGCACCTTGAACTTGGCTTAATTCTGGGTCTTGTTCAAGGCTTCCGAGGGGTTCTCTCAGGGACTGTGGCTGGCCCTCATATAATTCAAGCTTTTGTGACCGTTGAAATGTCCGAACTTAATAACGCGATTTTCAGCTGATTGAAACACTCACAGTTTTCCGGCGGTTTCGCATATTCACGATCAGTTGTTGCGATTTTCATGTGCACACTGTAACACTGTAATGCTGCCTTGTTCTAACATAACTCGGGCTACACGGCCACTAACTACTGGTTACACGGCCACCAACTCGCGGCCTGGAACAATCACACACTGATTACCGCTCTAACTATACTAACAATGTCCCGACGAATCGGCTAGACTATTTTGGAGTTGGAGCAAACTGTTCCACTGGGAACTTCAAACCATCCGAAGTTAAATAGCTGCAGCTAGTTGGTTCAAAGGCAGCATTAAATGTTAAACGTCGTTTTGTAATCAATCAACTTGCATAGCATTGCAACAAGTGTGCTCAAATTTAAAGCCTCACTTCATTGTTGCTGTCAGACCCCTCCAGTCATGTTGACCTACCACATCCTAATCAGTTTGCTATTAGTTGGCCGATCCCTTGTCGCGGCGCCGACGCCGCTATCGTGCAGTAGCGACGACCAAACCGTCTGCGCAGTTAGAAGTTAGATCCTCCACTCCTCCGCCCGCGCCGCGACGAGTTCATGGCATGCCTTAGCAGGCTCAACGGCTAGCCGGTAGAGCCGGAGTGTGAGTTGTGGTGGCATGGGTAATGTAATATAATTTAATGTAATGTGATGTAATGTAATGTAATGTAATGCAATGTATTTTCGGATCCTCCCGAGCAGGGTTTTTCAGTCTCCGTTACAGGTGCACCAATGTGCCGCACACACCATCGTCAAGATCATACACTTATAACACGGAAACACTAGCAATATGAGCCTACACGAAAATTAGAGCCTGGACATGCGCAGCATGACCGAAAGCCTCCGCCTGAAAACACTGTAGCCGCCTGAATTCCTCACATCTGGAGGCAGATTGTTCCATATTCGGCAGGCTCTCGGTATTCATTTCTTGCATACTTGCAGGCATGAGGTATGATCCAGCGTTTGAACGGCTAGCTGAAGGCGAGGAATATGTGGAGATCCCAGAAGATGTACTTGACAGCATGTCAACAGACCAGAAGGTCTCTTACGAACTATGTCGGGCGGTGAAAGCTGGAAGTCTGTCCGCAAGTATGCAAGAAATGAAGCCTGGCAAGTTGCACCACGCGCGCTGGTTGACAACAGGTGAGAGGATAGTGTACTTGTGGACCAGGCAGCACGGCCTCACCGACTCAAACAAGAGAATCCTGAGACGGCTGGCAGAGTTCTGGGTCAACGTATATTTCAAGTGCTACTTTGAGATTAAGACGAAGCCCAAAGTCGTGGACGCACCCGAACACATAATAACCCATCTCCGGACCTTTAGTACGCAACCAGAAGAGGTTTAGGCGGCGGTTACCCGCTGTGTTCGGTATTCCGCCTGGTACGCCCATCCTGAGAGCCTCCTGCTGTCCCTTCTCGCCAGCGAACAACCTGAAGATAGGAAGTTTGCCATCGAAAAGATCATCGGTGTGAGAGGAGGAGCAGAGTACGGGGACAAGTCGCCAAGGACGAGAAGGAATCCTAAGATCAACATGTTCGCCTCATCACTTATACAACTGATCGACTGGGACGACACAGATATCACGGAACCTGTGTTTACGTGCGGAATCGCCACAACAGAACTCAGGAGGATCATATCCATGCCGCTGGATGTCCCTCCGTTCCCTGCGAATGCCCAGTCGACGGAGCGGGCAGTCCAGCACGTCACGACAGCCGCTGGAAAGGTCAGGAGGCCAGAGATGGCTCTGTCCGCGCCAGTGCCCACCACAGAAAACAGTTGCCAGTGTTCCTCTCTAAGAAGGATATAACGGAAGCTATGAAGTAGGCCAATGACGTGGAATAGTAAAAAGGCCACACGAAACTGTACTTTATGCATTCTGTCCTTCAGATATCTATTATTTCCCTCAGCCGATCAGTAAACGGTAGTCTTGTGTGCTATGCAATTATTTCCTGCATTACAAACGATTACTATGATACTTCAAAGCTTGTTTTGTGTTATTTGAAGTTTTCAAGAAACGTGTTCGTTTTTTGTATTTTGTGTACGAACCTGCCTTTGACTTTTTCAACATACCTACTATTGTCTCCCCCTGGATCCGCCCCTGAGGGAACATATGCATCAGTTTTCAGTTCGTTAGTGTAAATTTTAGATGTATACTGGACAGGCTTTTGATATATGTCTAGTTCAATGAGAGTCAATTTTCCGAGTTAATGACAAAAGCACCTATAGATGGCGTTAGTGAGAGATGTGTCGGACGGACCAGAGAAACCGTCAGAAATATATCCAATATACGCTTTAGCGCGCTGAAAAGTGGTAATCATAGGTATTTTGGTGTGAACATCACGAATATAACAGTCACACAACTTTCAGACATGCCTTTGTGTCCATAGTCCCATATTTAGCATAAAGTTAGGAAACATACCTGCAGAAAAGTGTAAATTTGCGGACCAGAAAATGTTTTGATCGAAAAACAGCTTTCGAATTTGAAATCAGCACACTCGATTACATCTCAAAATCGCATGGCCGAATCTCGAATCCAAAATTTCTCAAGGACGCTGTGCCCTAATGCACATCCCAAGACAGGTGTGAGTCAATTTTCACACCAAGTAACTTCACAGACTTCGTGGGTACTATTTCCAACTGCCCCATACAAACAGATAATTCCACAGGCGTATGCCGTCTAAAAGATTAGAGAACAACCATCTCAGTTTTGGAGGGATTTACTTTTAATCGATTCTGGATGAACCAGTTCAGGGCGACTGACAGTGATATATTCAATCGTTGACTAATGGCTGTGATTTCGTTTCGCTTCCCGGAATCGATGAACTGTACATCATCGGCATACATAACAATCTTCCCGTGTGGGATATGCTGCGAGAGGTCATTGGATAATATTAGGAACATGGCCGGGCCCAGGATCGAGCCCTGCACCACACCATATGTTACCGACAGTGGGGTAGAATCTTTCATCGTTTGCGTACGGCCCTCAAGCCACGCTCGAAACCATGCGGAGTTGACGCTGTACCATCCGAGCTTGTCCATCAGGCGATTGTGCTCCACGCTGTCGAACGCCTTTGAGGTGTCAGCTGCAACCAGTGCAGTGATCTCGCCTTGGTCGATTTTGAGGGTGGGGTGGGCGAAATCCGCCCACCCATCCGGTTTTCCGTAGATAACTCCAGATTTTGCCGGTCGATATACGCCATTTCTGGTGCACCTGCCTAGAAATGAACGGCACGTTGTTTAAAGAAAGAAAAACGTAAATCGACCGAATATTTTTCGAGTTAGGGGTCGGTAAAGTAAACAAAATTATCAGCGCCATACCACAAATATCGGCGCTGATGCGCTTCCCGTATATTGGCAAAAAGGAAGTGTTCTTGGCAATACTAGCGACTTGTTTGATGTATATTGTTATGCTACATTATTTCAAAGTCATGTCAGGTCACCGAGGTCAAGTCAGGTTAAGTTCATAACAGCACACGCCCTGGAGGGATGGAGGGCGAAATCCCCCACCCTCCGTTTTTCGTACACAACTCCATATTGTACCGGACAATATACGACAATATATAAATGACCGGCACATTGTTTCAAGTAAGAACAATGAAAATCAGCCGACACGTTTTATGTCATGGGCCGTTAAAGTTCTTTTTAAAAAATCGCAGCGCCAGACCACAAAAATTGGCGCTGATGCGCTTCCCGTATATTGGCAAAAGGGAAGTGTTCTTGACAGCACTAGCGACTCGTTTGATGCATATTGTTATGCTATATCATTTAAAAGTCATGTTAGGTCGCCGAGGTCATCGTGACAGGCTAATGGAACCAAACTTGGTCAACTGGAATGTTGTCACAAATGGAAATGACTGTCATGCGATTGACGTCACTTTGCATGCTACTCCCTACACATCCGGAAATATACTGTTTGTCATTGTGTGCCTAAGCGATTGTATACATTATTCATGTATTTCACTGCTTTCTTTGCGAATCCGATCGTTCGAGCCGCCCAAAGGAGCAGTCAGGTGGGCAGCCCGGTTCCGGTAACTGGAGCAGGTAATGACCTGATAAAGTGCTCCTATATAGGTGACCTGAGGTCAAATGGCGGATCTGGCATATGCATTGCATCATTAGTAATGTCCAAAACATCATTAATGACAATTCTGGAGCATTTAAATACAATCACAGCGATCCATAACAATGACAAGCCAGGCCACGCAAAACCCGAAATTTTGATATTTTGACCTCATTTGACCTTGAAGATATTGACCTAATGTGAAAAAAATTGCACATAATAGAGTTAACTATAGTGTCCATCCACCCTGTAAATTTCGTTGCTCTAGCCTTAATGGTGGCGAGATCTTAGGAGGGGGGGCGGAATCCGCCCCCTCCAGTGCGCGTAAGTTTCAGAGGTCCTCCAGGGCGTGTGTTAAATCACATTTAAAAGCACTACCTTCACAATCCGAGCCGACGGCCCCACATACGTCACGTGCATCCCTCGTCTGACGTCAGACGTAATGTGCACCTCCCGTCTAATGTCAGACGTCACGTGCACATCCAGTCTGACGTGAGACGTCACGTGCACCTCCCGTCTAACGTCAAACGTCACGCGCACCTCCCGCCTGACGTCAAACGTCACGTGCACCTCCCGTCTGACGTCAGACGTCACGTGCACCTTCCGTCTGACGTCAGACCCCCTGATGCGTGACTCAGCAGTCGAAGACACAGAGCTAGAGTGTTGGGACGTGTGCTAGCTGGACACGTGTTGACGTGTGTTGGGTCCGCACGTGAGGACGCGTGTGAGCTGGGCACGTGAAGGCGCGAGAGGTGACGCGAAACTGGCAGCCGACGTATTTAGCACAGTTTATAGAGCCTCCAGTAGAAGTACAAAGCACAGGGACGTCAGCACAGAGACGTCTGATATATTCGACCAGTGGTCGAATATATCAGATATCGGGCGCCCTTTGTGGCGATGCTCCTCGCTATGGTAGCAGATGGAGACACAGGCATCCACCATCGTGCCGTAGAACAAATGTTGGCAGTCGTGTGAGAGGCATACAGGAAGCGTCATCTGCGAATAATAGAATGTCATGTGCTCTACACTTTAAAAGTTCATCAAAATACATTATTGATAAAAAGAGTCCTGGAGCAGAACCTTGTGAACATCCCGCACTTATAATTCGGGTCGAAAAAGTATCACCGATGCGTACTCGTTGTCTTCGGTTTAGTAGATATGATGTGACCAGTTATGGGGTCAGTCAGAAAGTCCATATTTATTTTTGCATTTGGAGAGGAGCCCTTCGTGCCATATTTATCAAAATAGCAAGCGCTATCAATACAGATGAGAGTAAAGTCATGTCTAGTGTTCAGCAATTTGAACAGGTTGTGAGTCAGGTACAGTAGCTGCTTTCTTCCCTTTTCTACGCCATGGCTGCGACGATACCCAAATGTTTATCTATTGGTAGAGAATGCTAAGATGGCAATAGATGTGTCTACGGACGATTTTCTCGAATATGTTTGACAATGCTGAGATAATACTGAGATAATTGTATACTGGCTTAATGTCTGCTTCCTGGAATCTGTTTGGGTAAATACCTTCCGTTAGTAATTTATTGAATAACCTTGAAATAAGTCATGAAACCAATTTTCATACAGCTAACTGTTTCTGCAAATGCCAATATAAATCATATAGCCTATTTATGGAAGCATTATTCCTTTTGATGTGGGGAAAATTGACTACGATGCATTATAAAAGAAGGAATTCTGCCACACCGTGAAGTTTCACACCCAAAACAAAAAATCGTCTCCAAATTAATGACCAATGCCAAGCTGTATTGTACCCTATTGTATGGGCGCTGTATAACCACTGCAGTTGATGCGCCCTAAAACCCAACTAACTAACTTGCACCCTATTGTATGAGGACTAATCCAACTCACCCATCCATACGTCTTCCGTTTGCGACAGGCTTGAGCTTGGCCTGCTGTGCCCGCCAGCAATCCCGTATCTGGCCTGGTATATATCCAGATAATGTCACCAGACAAGTCTATCTCGGCGCGCTGTCAACATTAGCCCCTGCACTTAGGGGCGCAGCACTTGGAATGGATTAGTAGGCATTTATGTGCGATATTTGGACATTTTTGTCCCCTGCACTTTTAGCACTCTAGCTGCTTATCACGACTAAGATGTTACACAGCTAGATTTTGTCTTTGGTTTGGCATCCGTTTGTAGAAACCCTGAGATGTATCTTAGGCCTCTTCCAATTTTTCTGCTAGGAGTGACTTACGTTTATGCTTTATTTTCGGTATTGTGCGTGTTCTGTGCATCTTTGCGTACGAGATACAGTTCTCAACATCCGATCTTGCATGGTGACGTATACAGAATCCTGAGAACCGACTGAATGCGGGGAACACATGTCGGAGGAACTTCAGCGTTCAAACTATGCCGAAGTGTCTTACCATACAGTGTTATGTGGTGACATACGAGTCCTGAGCCATAGGCGTGTCAGCTACCATTCCCACGCATCCGCCCGTTTACAAACGTGTTGCGGAACATTGTCCGTGATAAGCTTAGCCGCCGGTTTCATCCAACTTTGTCTGGAGACGTTTGTGCTGACATATTGCGGTCTCATATGTGTACCGTAAGCTGTCCTCGTATCTTCGTATATCCGGGATGCAATGGTAGTTCCTCGTTTAGAATTTAGTTGGTAGAGTCGGAAAGATACGTCAGGAGAGAGACGTGGTTGAATGTTGATCGTCATCCTAATTTATATCCAGCCAAGCATTTTGTTCCGCATGCAGGCTAGTAAAATAGCTTATGAATGCGACAAGTTAAATCTTGTATGACGTTGCATAAAATTATAAATTGTATTCTGATATATCTGAAATGAACACCTACTTACTTTCTATGCGTGAGTAGTTGACATTAATATGGTTTCATTGGTCTCGGTTCTGCATGTCTGTCAAGTTGGTCGCCACGGCCATACAACAAATCCAGTGGCAGCGTTAGCAAAATAACCAATTACATAGTATGATGTTTAGTAAGAGTAATATGACTTCCCCGCATCATTTTAACCCGATATGTAAATATCCTTCTCTGTCTTATCTGACGCAGGCCTCCATCCGACGTATAAAACAAAACAAAAACAAACGAGAAATCTATCACTCATGTCAGCTGCTGAAATTATGGCACATATACCGAAGAATATAAGCGGAATCACCACGTACGGCTGACGCGAGAACTCCACACTTGTACCCCACCAGCCCCAGTTCAGCTGGAACTGGGGCTGTTCGTGATGATCGGGGCGTTGCCTGCTCGGCATCAGACCATGCCCAGCTGAAAAAAACATCGATATCGACGAGCTCCCGGCGAGGCTCGGGCGGACCGAGGTCATGTATGGGGGGGGGCAGTGGCCGGGACGTGGCCTTGTCGAGCCAATTTATTACACAAAATATGATATATGTCCATTTGAAGGCACTGAAAGTCTCAAACTGCTGCCTCAGTTGGTTTGGCTATTATAGCAGATAAACAATGGGACCCCCCCCCCCCTAGTTGGGAGCATGTTGGAAGTGTGTGGGATAGTCCCGGAGAGTCCTCGTTTACACTCGACATCGCATGCATCTCACCCATCCTCATTCACTCCATTAGGTGGTGGAATGGAAAAATCCACCACTTCATCATCGCTCTCTTCTATGAGCGTTGCAGTAGACACGACACATCGCTGGGAATCAAGAGTAGCCTTTTGAAAACTCGGCATAGCACAATAAGGTTTGTGATATCTACGGATGTGATCGGTTAAGATATGTGCGCTTGATTATGTTGAACAGTAGAAGTTTAGCAATAGCACACCGACCATAAGCTCTGAACACAATGCCTTATGCGACGTCTGTGCGGAAATTGAACACATTTGCTGAAATTTGCTCCTCTATGGAATGTAGTGCACGTGCATGCTACTTGAAAGCATTGCGACGGTATTTCTCATATCTGTTGCCTTTGTCTCCAAAGGGAGTGTTTGCATGTTCCCGCAGTAATTGGTGACAATGAGGCCTTTCTACACGACCTGTCCAAAGATTCCAATTGGGTGACCTCACAAGTTTTTTTATCACAACGATTTCTACGCGACATGATGGTCACCTGACGTATGTTCAGTTCAATTATTAGTCCCACTTCCACGACGAGAAATTGATCACAAGTCGGAGAACGGAATAGCGAATTGGACGAGAATGAACAAAACACGCGACCCCTCATCTAGGATTCAACTTCACTCATTTTACGATGCCGATCATACCTGCAAGAAATCTGAGTAACTACGTGTTGCTGAAATATTTAATCCGAAACTGGAGACGTCAGGAGAGGTGTCTGCGCAATCGAAACGTTAATTAGTGCTGAGCGAACCAGATGATGGGAGAAATTACTGCCGAGTGAACCAGAAGATGTGCGAAGTTACTGCCCGGTGTCGATCGTCAACGCCGTGGGCACGCGAAGGCCAGCGCCGACGATAGTCGAACGGGGACGTGCCGGCGCACTGATGACGGCAATAGTCGGCCGCGGACTGTGGGACAGGCAGACGTGGGCACCAGCGACTAATGTCAATAGTCGGCCGCGGACTGTGAGACAGGCAGACGTGGGCACCGGCAACTAATGTCAATAGTCGGCCGCGGACTGTGGGACAGGCAGACGTGGGCACCAGCGACTAATGGCAATAGTCGGCCGCGGACTGTGGGTCAGGCAGACGTGGGCACCAGCGACTAATGGCAATAGTCGGCCGCGGACTGTGGGACAGGCAGACGTGGGCACCGGCAACTAATGTCAATAGTCGGCCGCGGACTGTGCGACAGGCAGACGTGGGCACCGACAACTAATGTCAATAGTCGGCCGCGGACTGTGCGACAGGCAGACGTGGGCACCAGCGACTAATGGCAATAGTCGGCCGCGGACTGTGGGACAGGCAGACGTGGGCACCAGCGACTAATGGCAATAGTCGGCCGCGGACTGTGCGACAGGCAGACGTGGGCACCAGCGACTAATGGGACAGACAGTGGAGCCGGCAGGTGCGTCACCAGAGACAGCTGACATCCAGCTAACGCAGGAGAACGCACCTTAGTCACCGCCAAGTGTCGATGCTTAATGATTGGGTGTGTGCATGCAAGGGCGACGGAACGCTTCTGGTCAAGAGGCGAATGGATCCAAAGGCACCTCCTGCCAAGGATAAATCATTTTTTTGAAGATATATCACTTATACAACTTAAAGAAAGTTGTAACCTCACTGTGATGATGTCAGTGGGTGTGTACGTTAATTGTCATAAATGTTGCACGTCATGCAACTTGTTGACAATAATGTTCTTGCGCAGCGGAATAGCTTCTAACAAGGAGCGAACAATTGAAGGAAGTGCAATAGTCATGCACCTGGCAAATAACTTCCGTGCACCTCTATAGGCAGTGAAGTCGAGAGCAACCAAGGCCTGAAAAGCTAAGAGGGCATGACTTTATCCTGTGATAACATCAATTTGATGACGTTCGGCACCATTGCCTACAAAATCGAGTGTTTCTGATCACTGGTCCAGAGCCACTGAAGCTACCATATCAGAACTGTCCCTCGGACGGGGAAAATAGCCAAGGTGGGGAATTTCAATGCATCATAATTAGGTTTACAGGTCAGTTATACGTAGGAAAGAAAAGCGTCACGCCCGTCGACACTACCGCAGCCACCCATAAACGGATTTAAAGTTTTTGGTGACGAAATGTCCACTCAGGTCAGGTCCAGTGTCACTTCTGGTCAACAAGTCGGGCGGGTTCTGCTCGTGTTTGGTACAATGTCTAGGCAACCAACCAACGTGCCCCGAAAATATATCCAATATTACTTCTGTATCAGTTTACTTGACTTGACTTAGTACGAAGCATATTTTTCCTCCAGTTCAGGTCCAACGTCCAACTCAGGTCGCATGTGTACCCTACGGTTTATATTTTGCCATTGCGATGGAAGTGGACTGAATTGTCGTTGCTGTGTGGTAGAGCATGGCGCTGTCGACGTATTTCTGGTCGAGCATGCCGTAAAGCCGGTTTTTGATGTTGAAGGCCCGATAAGCTAGTCGACGACTTCATAAAAAAGATTACCTGATAATATGAGGCATCTGCATGGTCAGTGCTACGGATCTTCAACAAGACGGGATGGGGGTGGGGGATGAGAGCGCTTTGGACATGTTTTGTCATGCAACACAGCAGACGTAATGTTTACTTTCACAAAGTTTGAGAGGACGCGTCTCAGCGTCTCTCACCTTGTCGGCACGGCGGAAATAAGGCGCCGCGTGAATAAAGCAAAACTGGAAGAAACGATGAGCTTCAAGACCCAGAAGGAAATAACGTACAGATCACAGTATCTCGGCGCACCCCAGGAACAGCACCGTGACAGCAACTCGCCTTCACTCATCCGGCCGAAAATCGGGGTCGAAGCGCTCGGCAAACTCTGCAACCTCTCGGGAAACGTTGGAGCATTTTCGCCACGCTAAAAGCGCAGATGAACAATCCAGACCCATGGTCAATAGTGTCTGGCTCGGGCATGTGGCGGTCTGCAATGATTTAATGCTTGCACACAATCGGCATCGCCATTTTTCAAATGCGGAGATGCGTCGCAAGGCTGAAGGGAGCGGAGATAATAAAATAAAAGAGAGAAGAATATATTGGGTTTGGTGTAGACCAGCCGTCCTGGCTATATGATAGGTGGAAAGAAGTTTCGCAAAAAGGTATATGATACAAGAGTCGGTGCAAATTAAAAGGTGATCTCCGTAATCCAACGCTACCACAAGGATTATATAATTCGTTATTGCTTATCTAGCTTTCGTGTGGTGTGCTCTAGGTTATAATAAAGCGAATGCAAGACATGTTCTGATATACAAATTTTATTTTGCGGGGGGTGGGGGGCGGGGGGCGGGGAGCGCTTGGCGGGCCTTCCCGGAGCTGTTAAGATTTTGAATATCCAGAAGCGTGCCCTTGATATAGCGGGAGACCAAAGAAATGGCGGTTGCCATTTTTCCTCAAGTCCACTTCCAAAAGATAAGCGAATAAACTTGACATCTCAGCGACTTGCTGCATGCTTGATTGTAGTTTATTTAGCATTGATTACCGTTTACAACGACATGTTGAGCGTCCATGTGTATGCAAGCCGTTAGGACATAAAGGGGACGCACTATTAGATATTCCCGCCACAGGCTTTCGCTTGCGCAATTAATACATAATATTTCGTAAATGCCGAAGTGACAACGTGGCAGTTTGGCTACACATATGTTACCTGGCGAAAGCGGAAGCTGTATGGTCGCTTTACACTACGTTTTTTTTTTAGCATCCAATGCAACACGTGCGCCAGCTGGTGACTTAGGCGGTGGCGACTACCATGTCTGGTCTTCCAGCTCCAGGCCAACGCCACCAGCACCATCCTACCGTGAGTCTACGTCGTACTAAGTCCTTTTTCCCAATATTGTAGCGCTAACGAGGTTACCACATTACACAAGGTCTGGATTACCTGGATATGATTGGACTGTGGCGATGTCAAGGAGCATCTTGCTTTTGCTTCGCAGGGATATTTTGTCTGAAAATATAATCATGGCGCATTCGAATGCCCCATTTCGGCCATTAGTTTCTAATCGACTTCAGGGCCTCTATGCCAAAGATTCTGAGCATCCCATTCCGGTGAAATTGCCACACACATGAAATGGATCATGTTACGGGAAGAGCCAATGCTTTCCTAAATTCAAAATATTCGTTTTTGTTGGTCACCCCCACCGTGCGTTACAGGTGTCGTCGTACTAGCAGCACTCGTATTCTGCGCGCATTTCCAGATCCCGCCGTTCTCCCCCAGCGCCTCTGAGTCGATGTTCTGTGCTCCGTCGGCACGACGTTCATATCGCGCAACGCAGGAAAGTCGCTCAACGACCACCGTCCAGATAATAAAGACACGAAGCTGCCCTAAATTCAAATAACTTACACGCTGGTGACGCGCGTGCACGCAACGGTACCGGTGTGTAGCGCAATGAACTAAAACACTTCGCCGGCGCTCGCTCGTTGATGCCAAGAAGTTGCGCCGACGGCGTCGTTGGTAAAGTGATGTATGGCCCGGGCAAATGGGATGCGTTCCTCCACGCAACGGTTCGACTTTTGCAAAACGCGCGCACGCACACACACACACGGACACACACACGCACACACACACACACACACACACACATTTAGAGTCTGGGCGCCGTACGACCGAAGCAGTCGAAACGCCCCTAAGCCCAAATAACTAAACTAAACTAAACATTTATAGTCGGCATAATTCCTCCAGTTCCCCCAGTTCGAAAGCAAATGGATGGATATATATATATATATATATATATATATATATATATATATATATATATATATATACATATGTATATATATATTCACCATTTGGTCAGGAGTGTTGAGCCTCCTCCCAAACAATTTATGAGCTTTAGCTCGGAGTCTGTTGAGATTCACAAGAAAGAATGGAATCAGAAGCCTTTGAACTACACCCCACTGCCTTCCACCTCGAACCTTTTCATGCTTGTCGTTCCATGTATAGGAGGCGTGTGTTGTAGCTACAAATATGAGGAAATTCCTGGAGAATTCGTGGAATGTTAGTAAAAGGACGTAATCATGCTAAGGTATCATAAACAGGTCTCCTTTCGTTGGAAGGGTTCGTCCTGCACGCAGGACGAAAATCAAAGCGTTCAAGACCTGAACATTTGCTTGCTGGAAAATGTGCAAGCTTGGTGCCATACTACATATTGCATACATTTAAAAGCATGTGGTAATAAATATAAAGTTATACGGGTCAAGAACAAATAATCACGACAATTATCTTCCTCTGGAGTGATAACCAGACCGTTTGTTTACTCTCGTTCTCAACTCTTTTTCAACGCGATAGCGGTTCAGCCACTTCGCCTCCATCCTTGCGATTCCTGAAATTTGTATGGCGCATTAATCACCAGCAAGTCCTAATTCTTTGAATGTTCCCAATTTTCCCTTTTGAATATCAGCTAAGTAGTAGCCCATGGCTGCAATGTAGATAATCCAATCATGTGTCTGCGCGACTGAGGCACTACAAAGGCAGGGACAGTGCTGACCTACCCTTCCTCTTAAAGGCTTCGGTGCAAATTGTCGTCCAACTACCACAAACATGAATTCCGGTGTTAAACACAAGCCCGTGGTCATCCTGGTAGGCTAACACGGATGGCATAAACGTGAAGCGGTGTGGTATACCCAGCCAACGATCACCGAAGTGGCACAGTCTACGATCTTAGTGACTGCACATCGCAGTGGATCATAATTCGATAACAGGTTGTGCAGAAATCTGGTGCCGATCGGGCGATCTCATTCCACCGCAAACGCACTTTTTTGTTTCGCATCTGGCGCGTTTCGTTTGGAAACGCTATGTGGTCGCAGCCTCCATCCGCTGGCGAATGCTACAAAATGGCGCAAGTGGGTGAGGTGAAACAAATCAATCTTATCTAGAATTTAGTTGTGATACGAATTCATGTCATTTAATTTATTTCGTTTATTAGTTCACTTCACCAAAGAGATGGCCGTTTGCCAGGCCCCGCTAAAATGTGGAGTCAGCTCTATGTTCGAATTGGAATGAATCCATACCTCCATCTGTCGTCTATATAAATCTATACCAAATCGTTTCCTTCTGACATCACGTATCATCTGTGCTGGTCCTGCCAGTCATGTCTCGAATTATTTCAAATATATGATCAAACAAAAGAACATTGCATCGTTTCACCTGCGGATGACATCCGCATTCAGCCCAGGGCCAACCCCAGGCCGTATCCCGTCTGCCGTGAAAGCTTGCCGATGGGCACAACATGACTATGGTTGCATCATTTCGACCGATACTTTCCTAAAAACATTGTAGACCTAATCATTGCTGAGGCGGCATTGCGGACCAGGATCCTTTCATAACCAGAGCTTGTTGCGTGAACCCGATCGGATAATTCGAGTGCAGAGGCGGAATTGTGGCCGGGAGTTTTGCGTGCCGCTAATGCACCGACACGGCCGCCCCAGTGCCGCGTACCCGACTTCACCGGACCAGTTCTCAACTGGTGACCCCAACCGGGAGTTATTCGAGCACGTGCGGCGACTCGAACCCTGTCTTGCCAGGATAGGGCAGATCAATGCAGGCTGGCGATTTTACCGGCTGAGCTATCGTGGCGGAAAATGCCGGCGATCGGCCAGGTTTGGCCACGTTCCGCAGCGATTGACCAGCGACCTGCCGCTTCCAGGTCGTGGCCAGGTCTCTGCGTCTCCGCGTATATATATATATGTATTCTTTATTACCAGACGCAAAAAAGCGTCCCTCGTTCTATGCAACAACACATTCAAACCTACAACATTGAATCAGAATGACGAAGTATATCGCTTCCAGTGCACTACCGGGACTGCGAAACCCGTAACGTATACTACATTGGTCGCACAACTACCACACTCAGCCGCCGCTTCACTATGCACCTCCAGAATGGTGACCCAAAAAGTCATCTTTCAACAGAGCACAGCACACGCGTCACCAGACCCCTACTCACAGCCAACACTACCGTCCTGCTACACTGTCGTGATCAGCGACGCCTGGCGGCTGCTGAAACCATCTACATCCGTGAGACAGCTCCCACCATCAATGCACATACAGAGACATACACGCATCTGCCACTATATGAAAGACACTTACCACCCACAAGTGTTCTTAATGCTCGCGGTGTGCTCTGTTCATCATAGGTATTGTGTATTGTTACATAGGTACTCTATTCATCATAGCGTATTTCAATCAATATTCATATACATTCCATTCTGATTTTACGCGTGCCTTCAAGATAGGAAGTGTTGCAGATGAGTCATTGTATGTGTGATGAGCGCATTTCAATCAATATTCCTATGCATTCCATTTTGCTTTTGCGCGTACTTTCAAGATAGGAAGTGTTGCAATTGGAACTGTATGTACCATCACTTAATTTGTGCATGCTTGCATTGCTCCTATGTGATTCGTACTGTGCTAGTTCTAAAGATGGTCAAGTATGGTTAAAATGTCGACAAGAAAGTAACTTCGTATCACGACTTGTTTCACATAGATGCTGACTTCCTATATTCTTTACATCATGTAAACCATGTTAATCATTGCACCGCTTGGGGATATTTTATATAATATTACAGGATATGATAGACCATACGTCCGAAAAATAGAAAGCGCCAGTAAGAAGAATATAAATGCAGGGAACGCTTTCGCTTTCAGTTATGTCTATATATATATATATATATATATATATATATATATATATATATATATATATATATATATATATATATATATGCATTAAAGGGTATCACCTTCATTCTTCAACTTTCGCTATACGCATCCGGTTATATTTCTACATTTTCTGTAATCTAATAGTTCCCGAGACCAGGTTGGGTATGAGTCCTGAGCCCTTCCTCGCGTCGGTGACAGTGACCAGATATTCCGTACCGGCTCTTTGATGTGCGGGGATTCTTGAAGAAAAAGACACACAACCAATGCTGCTCATCTTGAAGAGTCTTCACTTTGGGCGACTCCATGCAGCGGCATAAGACTGGTCCCCCCAAAATTACATACTCTTGAATCCGTTGATGGGTGGGAGCTACACAGGCTTGTGAAGCACCGCCGGGGAAGAAAGTTGGCTTGCGCCACTATGGTGTCCTCCAGTTCGTTATATATCTGACTTGCTACCGAAGCAAAACTTAGTTAGAGTGCCGATCGACCGGCACGAGTACAAAGTGAGACGCGTCTGTGTTTCCACAATTAATCGGACGTATCCATTTTCAGTTTCTTCAGTGACAGCTGACGAAATGCACGTTGCCTCGTATTACCCTCTGGGGAGCCCTCCAGGCAATTTGCGCTGCAGGCAAACGGCTGAAAATTTCAGCGCAAACGATTATGGTTGCGCCATGACCACTCAACGACTGTAGAGGTGCTCGAGGGCGAGCGACCATCAATCCGAGCAGTACAGGCGAACGGCAACGGGATACGTACAGCACCGGTCAGTAGTAACGAGCCACCTGCTGGAATACAGCACAGGCGAACAACAACGAGACACCTGCTGGAATACAGCACAGGCGAACAACAACGAGACACCTGTTGGAATACGGCACAGACGAATAGCAACGAAACACCTGCTGCAATACAACACAGGCGAACAGCAACGACACACGTCTTGAAATAAAGTACAAGCAAACAGCAATGGAACACGTGCTGAAATACAATACAGGGAGAACAGCAATTAGACACGTGCTGAAATTCCATCATGAAACAAAAATGAGAGGATGCAAAGACATGTTAGGGATGAAGAAGTTATGCACCAAACTCTTTTTCGGAATCGTTCTCGCCATGTGTTAGCTGATCACTTCCCAACAACATAATTGCGAGGGATGTCACGTCAGTTCGGGCTGTAGATGCCACGTAAATTGATTAACAGATCTGCTAACCGACAGGTAGATCTGCTTGTGACATCTATGCCACAGACAATATACACACATACAATGAGACCAATGGACGACTTCGCACCGTATCTTGACGCAAATGTAACGGGCAAATGTCGGGCACATTTTTAGTTCCGAAGGCTTGTCGTAGTGCTTACTAATTGTTTTCTGACATACATACAGGAGACGTGAAAAGAAAAGAAAAACAAAACAATCAAACAAAAAAAAAGGAAATAAACAAAAGAAAAAACGAACTCAACACAAAGCAAAACAAAAGGTCCATAATAGTGTATGATATGACATAATGTGTTCTTGCAATGTTCAAACTAACGGCGATGACCGCCACCCCCACCCCCAACTACGCCCTGGCACCGTCCGGACTACCACCTTCAACTCATCCATCATGACGTAAACAGCCGATGTCACCTGACGTGGCGGGTCGGGTGGTACACGGTGGCGGTTCGGTACCCTTCAGTCAACAACAGCAGCAATAGGTACAGACCAGCCACCCAGACGATAGCCCTGGGTCGCACCGTCGACACCTCCGTCAGGGAACGTGAATGTAAAAGTCGATCAAGCACAGCACCAGCCTCAAGAGCTCGTTGGTCCCCTCAATCGTTCCACATTTTCATACTCACCACTCCTCATCACCATACTACCACCTCACCCAAGTTGTTCTCTTGCGTCTCTTTGTGCCTCCCCTTGCCATGCACTACCTTAGCTTGTCACCACACCATACCAGACATACACACACTCGCGCGCGCACGCACGCACGCACGCAAGCATGGACGCATACAAAACACCAATACCATCACTACACTTATGCAATAGCACAGCATCATACAGCACAGCCGCGCATAAGCAATACTCGGGTATGTACCACTACGAAGCATGGTTCATCGTCAATCGCCCATGCATAACAGCGCCCGCACGGCGCTCCTCCTCAATACTTATATCTGAAGATAATTCACCGTCCAAGGTACGCCACGTGTGAAGAATGCATCAGGATGTGTAACAAAAATACCCGCTACCACCATTGCCGATCATTACAGCCACCTATAGCGTGGTGAAAACACCGTCATCACACCGGCATAACACACACAGTCGCCGTCTATCGCACAGGACTAAACACACTGGGACACACTGCAACATTTCACACCTATTCTTGGAATCGCTCATTCCTTGCCATATACATCATGTGCAAAACTATCAAGGCAGATGGGGGCAGCGGCGGCACCGGCACTCCCTCCGCCAACGATATTGCTCTGTGCTTGTCTGCCAGACACTGCATCCAGTTGCACAGCAGGGCCTCGCACAATGCACACAGCATGCAAAGCAACCAAACATTCGAGCGTGAGACACTTTTAGGATCGGACCCAAAATCGTCATTGCAAAACATTTCACCACTGATACAACAGAAACAACAGAGCATCTCACATATTAGCATTGTATGTTATCGTCCCCCAACACAACAACCACTAGCGTGGATACCCAGCTATTCAAGCATTACATAAAATGTACACACAAACACACAGGCCAACAAAGCCACTACACTACCGGGCATCACACACTGTATCAAATCACATCACAATCGGACTTCGCCCTTCATGCAGCAAACACTCAACTAACAAATATAAACAACGTGGGATGCAACGAAAACAACACTTCACACCATGGGCTCCACCACTGGGGGGGAGGAGATGCACCCCAACTGCCATATTTGGGAGATTATACCCCCACCCACGATAATTGCATGGCGCATGGTCCAACATTTCTGCATGCAAAGCGTATGCTTCAATCGGATATGGTAGATAAATTCCTTTATGTGGAGTTATTTACTTGTTCTGTTGGAGACAATAGCAAATGGCAGCCTTCTTGATACTGAAGTGGACTACTTGACATGAAGTGGATCTAAGCAGTTATGCAAGGCTACATCGCCAGGTTTGGACCAAGTTGAAAGGGTTGTCGTCGATACAGATTTGACCAATCAGAGGAGGAGCAGGCTTTAGGCGACCGCCAGTTGTATCGTCAAGCATGCCAGCACATTTCTATTTCTGATTGGTCAAAGGTCGCGTTCGCGGTGCTGACGGCCACACTGTCAACTTGATTCGAACACGATTCATGTTTTATGTGACCTGTGTAACCAGCCGCTTGCACCATATTGATCCCACCAGCCGCCAAATGTCGATCAGTCCCCAGCGTCGTCACCTTCTACCGTATCCCAGAGTATCATTATTTTACTCTCCTCGAAGCGTGACTGGTCAGCTCTTGTCGACAGGTATGATGTGCTACATGTTTTGGCGCTGCGGCCGATACACTGGTACACAAACGTTGCTTGCTTCCGCCAGACCTGGACAGTCACCAGTAAGGGATACAGGATCATGTTAATGGGATTTTTCGAAGGTTGATGATAGAGTGTTATCTGTCGCTGTCGTTATCTGCAGCTTTCAGTGCGGTGCAAAGCGAAAGTTAAAGGGAGACGAGACAGCACACTTTGCAGATGAATGCGTATGCCGCTGAATACCAATTGCGTCACAACGGAACTGGAATGGTCTGATGAACATGCCTGGTATTGGTGTCTGATAGTGGTCGCCTTGATACTGACATGGGGCCAGCCACAAATTGCAATTTACATACGGATACACGCGCAATGCAGTATGAAGTCAGGAAGACCTAAAGAAGAGTATTAGGGTGGTCCAAAAACATAGTGAAAATAAAAATGTTGTGTGATGTTGCGGGCATGATGTCGATCTTGTTTCACTTCCTGTTAGACATGTCCATGCAAAATTTCGTGCCGATCGGACTATGTTTGCAACTTCCCCCTAAAGTCTTTTTTTTCTTCCCACAGGTGCATAATGACTTCTACTAGGGAGCGCGCGTGGTGGCTTATTGAATACCCTGAATGTGAGCTAACACGTGCCAGGCTGCCCTCTAAAGGGCAGGTGCTCCGCAAGTTTTACTTCCATCATGGAATCGAGAAGAATACCAAACCCTTGGCCGCCAAGGAGGTGATAGAGACAGTCCTCTTGCTCTGGGATGAGTCCTCCACAGCCTTGCTCTCTGCGGACATCACATCCACCTTGGATTGGTTCAAGGCCTTGGACCGGGTGGCGATCGGGACGATGGGAGCATTTGCATCGGCATCCGGACAGAACCTGGAGAGTCTCCTTTTGTCTCGCAGCACCATCCGACGCCACAGAATCAGGAATCGGCGGGAGGCCATCGCCAAGTCGGAAATGATAAACATTCCGGATGAGATTCCTGTCCTGGTCCGCTGGGACAGGAAGTTTCCTCCTGACCTGTCGGGCAAGGACCAGATCGACCGAATCGCTATCCTGGTCACGGCTGGGGGAAGGAACATCTCCTGGGAGTCCCCAAGATACCCCGCAGCACAGGGACGGCTCAGGGAGAGGCTGCCCTCAAGGCGATCTCGGAGGGTCAGTTGCAGGCCAGAGTTCAGGGCTTGGTGTTCGACACGACGGCATGAAACACCGGGCTGTATGAAGGAGCCTGCGTGAAGATCCAGGAAGGCCTTGGACGCGAGCTCCTCTGGGTGGCCTGCCGACACCACGTGCTGGAGGTCGTCATGGGGGACGTGTTCAAGAGCTCCTACGAACCCTCCCGAGGACCGAACATCCCTCTCTTCGTTCGATTTAGGGATCGTTGGAGCTTAATTGACCAGTCTTCTTGGAGCTCTGCCACGGAAAAAGATAGCCTCCATGCTCTTCTGACCGGGGAGCTGTCAGAGCACAATGAGCGAGCCCTCCACGAGCTGAAGAGTGTTTTGGAGAGCGGCACTCACCCGAGGGAGGACTACGAAGAACGCCTCTGGCTGTCGTACCTGTTCTTCTGAAGAGACCTCGGGAAGTACTACAGGTTCCGGGCACCAGGTGCCTTCCACCAAGCCAGGTAGATGGCCAAGGGAATTTACGCTTTGAAGGTCTTCCTCTTCCAAGGTCAAGTAAAGCTCAGCGCTCACAAGGTGCAGGCCATAGAGGACATTTCCCTCTTCGTGGCCCTCCTGTACGCCACAAAGTGGAATGAGGCCATGGTCCCTCAACGACCTCCTGTTCATGTGAGACCTCTCTCGAGGGATCCACAAACCAAGGGTGGCTGACGTGGCGCTCAAAGTCTTCCGTCGTCACCTTTGGTACGTCTCGGAGGGCATTGTGGCTCTGTCCTTCATGACCGAGAGAATCAGCAATGAGGAGAAGGAGGCCATGATCTGGAACCTGCTCAGACGTTAGAGAAAGGCCTCAAGCGATTGGACGGGAAGAGGTTCTTCCCGGACAATGACCTGAAGGACCTTGACCTCCAGGACTAGGAGGACCCTGGATAGCCTTCTTCCTGGACGGGAGGAAGAAGTGGGAACCCTCTTGGAGAAGAGTCACGAGACATGGGAGACTGAGTGCACCTTCCTGGACATGAAGAGGAACGTCTCGCAGAAAAAGGCAGTCAACGACGCGGCGGAGAGAGGTATCGCCTTGGCCACCTCCTTCAACTCGATCATCACCAAGGACGAGGTCCAACAACAGTACCTCCTTAAAGTGGTGGCCAAGCACAGGAAGGAGAAGCCTTCCACCTCCAAAGGAGCATATATGGAGTAAAATGATAATGTATTACCTTTACTTTCATTATTTACATTCATTATTCATTTTACATTATTTAGTTGCCAGTGTTGCCTTCACTGTACAAGTGTTCAAACGGAAAGGAATAACAGTACTTTTTGATCAAACAACAACAATGTTTTGCTCATGTTAACCTTGAGATAAAATCTTGTCTAAATAAAAATATTGTATTTGTTACCACTTTCTTTTAGTTACCTTACCAAATTAATGACATCCAAAATTACCACCATCATCTTCAGTGAACCCTGAACAAAGTATAATCTTGAATGTAAAAGCAGGTAGCATAGATACACCAATACTCGGGATCGGGAGACGCGTATATCTTCATTCTTTGTGAGCATTTTTCCTCTGTTTTTGTTCTTGTTTATTTCTTCTCGGACTTCTAAATATTCTCCGATTGGAGCGATAATTCACTCGATTACGTGTATCACCAATTCGAACAAGAACAACATCATGCCAAGACAAATTTCTAAAATTTTGTTTTTGGACCACCTTAATGAGTATACGAATTTTCATCCGTAAGACGGGATTCGTTTTTGGATCTGGGAATGCATATGTTATAGGGATTTTCCATTTGTATTATAGGCTCAATAGGAATTGAGCGAAAATATTTACCTTAGACATCCTGATTAACTGGAAACTAATTTTCGCTATATATGCACTCAGTCTCACATGCATTGAAACATTGCTTATCTAGTTTTGTAGCAGTGGCATAAGTACTGAACTGGCCAAATTGCAACCTGACGAGTTTTCAGCACTCTTTCACATTGACAATTAGGGAAAATCGGTGGAAATTGTGGTTTCACTCTAGGTTGCTCATGTAGTATACAATTTTTTCCTGATGTCCACTCAGCTCCATATGCATTAACATTATGCCCATCACATTGTCTTTGCATTCTGCATTTTGCATGAACATTTTACCACCATATATGTTTTGTAATTGAAATGATGGGACTCAACGGACCAAGCTATACCTTTTAAAAATAGCTTAACTATGTGTAATGACAGCTCATCTCTTGTTATACATTTTCTTTTGAAATTATCCTCCAGTATATTTTGTTATAATTTATGCAAGGATCCGACCATGTAAATTATCTGATCGATTCATAGCTGGATTACCTGAATTGCCTAGTAGAAATACGTTGTTAATTAGCTAAAACGACAAGACGCATTACTTCATCTCCTGCACAGCCGACTTAAGACCGAAAGGAGAGGTTAGTCCAGGGTACAGCGCTGGTCTCTCGACCGAAAGCAGAGGTTAGTCCGGGGTATAGCTCTGGTCTCTCGACCGAAATGAGAGGTTAGTCCAGAGTACAGCTCTGGTCTCTCGACAGAAAGGAGAGGTTGGTCCGGAGTATAGCGCTGGTCTCTCGACCGAAAGGAGAGGTTAGTCCGGAGTACAGCGCTGGTCTCTCGACCGAAAGGAGAGGTTGGTCCAGAGTACAGCTCTGGTCTCTCGACCGAAAGGAGAGATTAGTCCGGAGTACAGCTCTGGTCTCTCAGCCGAAAGGAGAGATTAGTCCAGGGTACAGCTCTGGTCTCTCGAACGAAAGGAGAGGTTGGTCCAGGGTACAGCGTTGGTCTCTCGACCGAAAGGAGAGGTTGGTCCAGGGTACAGCGTTGGTCTCTCGGAGGAATAGTTGCGTGTCATGCTGTCGCCTATCGCCGCCGATATATATCCGCGCGAGCAATTAGTCATATAACCTACCAGTAGTTGGTGCGTCGTGACAGCTCAAATAAAGGACGGCACGAGAAGGAACGAGTGCTTTGAAGCCACGTTACATAGTTGTCTAAATTGAAGTTGCGTGACTCGCACGTCAAGAGATCGATTTTACATAATTTCAATTTTGATGATGATGGTGATGATGGTGATGATGCTGAACGGACGTGCATGCATAGCCAGCTCATTTCAGCCTTCATTTCTAAAATGTACTGCTACAGGACCCAGGTTGAAACCTCTCGAGTTTCCAGGGGAATCAACAGCAAGAATTGTTTTCCCACACGCGAAACCTTCAACCTAAATGAAAAAGACATCGGTGTTGGAGATGCCTCAGCTCCTCCTTTGATTCTATTGTATTTATGATCACTTTTCCTGTGGGGTAGTTTTTCCGGGCAGGTTCACTGAGGTTCCTAGTACTAGCACCTTGCCCTAGTACTAGGGATTTCCACCTCTGCTGAAAGGCGACGTTCTCCAGCGTAATTTCCGCATCAAGTAATGTTAGAATCAGGGGAGTTCTCTGGCCCCGCTCACGCCCTCCATGTGTAAGTTATACACAAAAGGTAAATTTAATTAAATTTTCTGAAGTTTGGACACAAGTGATTATTTTTTAATGCCTCACTGTAATATATTCAAATTCACACCTAATCGGTTAGACTGCAAATCCGACAAATTAATTGAATTTCTGTATTGTTTTCTACCCTGTCTCGGGGCCGTCTCAGGCAGGCCTTTCGGATGGCCTTTACCATCTTCAACTGGGCCTTCCTATCCAACCAAAGGCCATATCAAGCAGGCCCTTGCTATCCTCTCAAAGATCCCCTCAAGCAGGCCTCTGGGTTGGCCTTCGCTATCCTCCCAATCAAAATGACGTGGCGAGGCTACTACTTCTCACTATGCATCTAAAATACCGACATTGGGACCCCGCCGATCAACGAACACGACAACACGAACAAATCATGACACGCTTACTCATAAGACATTCAAAACTAGCTCACACCTACGTCGTGGAAAAACAACCACAACCTCTCTGCACCCCTTGCAACAGAATACTCGCAGTTCACCACATGACCATATGCCGTAACAAATAGATCAACACCACACCAACAACTCGTGCACGGTTATCTCGTCGGCAACCATCGGCAGGATTTTTTAGTCCAGCTCAGGTGGACGAGCGAATTTATCACAGTGCTGGTGCTCGGCCGGCTCCGCGACGCCACCGAACGTCGGATGTGACTGTGCCGTGACTGTGCTGTGACTGTGCTGTGACTGTGCTGTAACTGTGCTGTGACTGTGTTTTGCCTGTGCTGTGACAGTGCTGTGACTGTGCTGTGACTGTGCTGTGACTGTGCTGTGACTGTGCCGTGAATGTGCTGTGACTGTGCTGTGACTGTGCTGTGACTGTGCCGTGAATGTGCTGTGACTGTGCTGTGACTGTGCTGTGACTGTGTCGTCACTGCACTATGACTGTGCTGTAACTGTGCTGTGACTGTGCTGTGACTGTGTCGTCACTGCACTATGACTGTGCTGTAACTGTACTGTGACTGTCGACGTCGTCACGCACTATGACTGTCGTATGTGCGGACTTCGTACTGTGCCGTTGTGCTGACGTTCCGTGACTGTCGTGACTGTACTGTGACTGTGCGACGTGTCGTCACTCAGACGGCGTAACGGCTGTGACGTGCTTGCCTGTGCTGTGACAGTGCTGTGACTGTGCTGTGACTGTGCTGTGACTGTGCTGTGACTGTGTGGGCTGTGCTGTAACTGTGCTGTGACTGTGTTTTGCCTGTGCTGTGACAGTGCTGTGACTGTGCTGTGACTGTGCTGTGACCGTGCTGTGACGTCTATGTGCTGTGACTGTGCTTACTGTCTTACTGTCTATTTTATAAAATTTCTCTTGATTGCGTCACGAATGACGTGCGTAACTGTGCTGTGACTGTGTTGCCTGTGCTGTGACGTGCTGTGACTGTGCTGTGACTGTGCTGTGACTGTGTTTCGCCGTGAATGTGCTGTGACTGTGCTGTAACTGTGCTGTGACTATGCCGTCACTGCACTATGACTGTGCTGTAACTGTGCTGTGACTGTGCTTTGCCTGTGCTGTGACAGTGCTGTGACTGTGCTGTGACTGTGTCGTCACTGCACTATGACTGTGCTGTAACTGTGCTGTGACTGTGCTTTGC
The DNA here is from genome assembly GCA_034440575.1 of Imbricaverruca yamaguchii. Classification (NCBI taxonomy): domain Eukaryota; kingdom Metazoa; phylum Arthropoda; class Thecostraca; family Neoverrucidae; genus Imbricaverruca; species Imbricaverruca yamaguchii. Next base: position 703,918 of record JAOTOL010001530.1, on the reverse strand, counting down.
CTGTGCCGTGACGTGTGCCGTGACTGTGCTGTGACTGTGCTGTGACTGTGTTGTGACTGTGTCGTGACTGTGCTGTGATTGTGCTGTGACTGTGCTGTGACTGTGTTGTGACTATGCCGTGATTGTGCCGTGACTGTTCCGTGACTGTGCTGTGACTGTACTGTGACTGTGCTGTGACTGTGTCGTCACTGCACTATGACTGTGCTGTAACTGTGCTGTGACTGTGCTTTGCCTGTGCTGTGACAGTGCTGTGACTGTGCTGTGACCGTGCTGTGACAGTGCTGTGATTGTGCTGTGACTGTGCCGTGACTGCACTATGACTGTGCTGTAACTGTGCTGTGACAGTGCTTTGCCTGTGCTGTGACTGTGACTGTGCTGTGAGTGTGCTGTGACTGTGTTGTGACTGCTGTGAGCGGCATCTAGTCGCGCTGGCTCGGATGGCAATTGCTTGGCCTGCCGGCTCCTTGATCGCCACAGTCGCCGTCGGCTCTTCGGTCGCCACAGTCGCCGCCGGCCACGTGCCTGCCACGTCGGTAACCGATCCGGCTACCACGGCACGAGCGCCAGGCCGGCCAACGGGCCGTGGCGACCCTTCCACGTACTGTCAGCACGGCTGTACACTGACGGGGATGAGGTTAGAGGCACGTCGGTCCGTAGAGATCATTTACGCCGCCTTCAGATCGAGTGGGTTTTGCTTACAAGTCTGAGGCAAATGCATATTTACGTCAAATGAGACTAACGTTAGTGTATGTAACACTAAGATGCTGAAAGCGGGGAAGCATCTCCCGGGTGCCTATAGTTTCAGTCTGCATTACTCTTCCGAAAGACAATTTGTAGCTGGGGTGGGGAAGATTAACGAGATAGTTTGTTTTGCCAGAATGCTGGCATTAGTCTACCCTTTGTCTAAGAGCACGGGGGGGGGGGTCTTTACTGTGCGAACAAGGAGATAATTGAGCCACACCACCTATTACGCCTTCATGTGTATATCGGCCATAATTTAGCAAATTCATCGGAGAGCACTCATGTACCCCGTCCCCACGCTCAACGACTTTTTTTCGCCGAAGGCACCCCTCAGAGGAAGGAAATGTCCGCCCCACGAGCATTTCTGTGTCCGCCCCTGTACCTACCCAGCTACTCTGCACTTCACACAGCTACGCTATATGAACGCTGGATGGAAGTTAGCCAAACTTACCCGTAAAGCCGGCAATAAAACCGTTACGATCACCAACACTTTGACGATCCGCTGCCTTCCAGCGCGTCGTGCACTCAGTTAAGTTATTAATGGTATTCAGATGGTTATGGTTGGATTGTACCCCGGTGCCGGCTTCGGAATTAAAAACGTTATTGGGCATATCCCGTAGTTGCTGGACGAAAATCCTGCAATGGGAAAGGTTGATGAATGCCGAATGAGATCTTCCAAGTTATGCAAAATTGTCATCAATGCAAAATAATTTGACATGTTCGGCCGGGCCAAATTTACATCCTACACATAGCGGACTTTCACACACCACCTTGATTCTATTAGTTGTAGCTGTGCCCCACGGACCACCAGCGATGGGGGTATTAAAACATGAAAGTCTGATCTGCACAAAACGAAAGTGGTAGAACTTAGCGAAGAACTCTACTGAACGTAAAACTCTACAGAGCGAAAGTTGAGGTACATGGATTTCTTGTTCCGCTTAGCTATTTAAGAAATGTCTGCAATTCATTATTTTTAGTCACTTTGGTTTATTTGTATGATCAAATCCAATTTTGGCGCTTAATTTCACCACTACGTGGAAGAAAATAATGATTTGGTGCATATATTTTGAAAGTTCAAAATAAGTTCAATACTTCGATCTCGTGTTACCTTCGACTTAGGTGCTTGCAGTAAACTGGACGGATTACCGGTTAGAACGAAGGATGCGGAGCAGGGAAAATTTTGGACGGCTCCGGCTCCGACTCCGGCTCCGGGGAAGTATTCCCGGTCCGGCTCCGGCTCCGGCTCTGAGTAAAATGTATCGGCGGCTCCGTCTTCGGCTCCGGTTACCCGGCAAAATGTTCCGCCTCCTGCGGCTCCGGCTCCGGCTACCTACATCCCAAATGTGATCGATCCATTAAGCAAGAACTAGGGGATGTAACAAAAAGTTAGCCGGCACCACTCAGAGAGGCAAACTTCAGAAAATTGTAAGCAACTTCCCCATATATACCCTGTATCTACCTTTAAATTAACACCCGCCCCGCCCAAATCACTTTTCGGTGTTATGCCCTAGTAAATTAACGTTCGCTTCGTGCCGTAGTGGGGCAATCAGAAGAGGGGAGACTCGAAGCAACAACACTCCCCGTCCCGTTAGCGGCCCAAGGAATACCATTGTTGTAAATTGTAATGTTTGACCTCATCTCTTATGAGGTACAACAACCCGTTGATGATGGAAACAATGAACTTAACTAAACTAATCATGGAACTATTGCATTGACTACTGAGGCTAGAATATGGTTATTGATCATTCTACCATTATTTGATGATATTTCTACATGTTATTCGTATTTAAACACTTTTGCTCTTAAAAATGGGTTTTCATACCATGCCATACCATACTAGGTATAATGTGTTCATTTCATGTTTGCTAATTTTGTTTAATTTACACCTCTTTCGGAGTCGGAGCCGCCCTGCTTTTGACGGCTCCGGCTCCCACTCCGGCTCCGAGTAAAATGTCCCGGCGACCCCGGCTCCGGCTCCGGCTCCGGACAAAATGTTCCGGCTCTGGCGGCTCCGGCTCCGGCTCCGGCTCCGGCTCCGCATCCCTGGTTAGAACCTGTTTTAAGGCTGAAACTTGAGAGAGCAATGAAATGAATTCAGCTCCAAGTACCTTCATGTGTTTGACATTGCTGGTTTTAACAAGGATGCATATTATAAGGTGACTGCATTTAGTGATTGAATGGTTCGCATATTTACCGCGCAATTTTGGCTCAATGACCACCAACATAACTAACCTGAACATTTCAACAGAGCAAACGATGCGTTCGGAAAATAGAAGGAAGAAAAATATTCCCTAGATATTTAATTTGCATGGGAAAAATTGGGGGTGTCAGTCCGCAGTAAATCCGCATCCGTCAATTTTGTCACAATTCCATCTACTTTTTTCTCCGGTATCTGTATGACATGGACACATCAGCACGGATATCCAAACCGCTTATGCACCAGTAGCAGACACCCAGTTGCACCCGCATCATTGTGTTCAATAAAGAGTTTGGACTAAGAGAGGAGGGAAGAGAAGAAAGAGGGAATCCATGTGCAACCTCTCAAGGTCGACCTGGATTCTTGGATACGCTGTGTTTGTACACCCAGAGAACTCACTGGGTGCTTGTGCACAGTGGGTTTGCGACTCAATGCACACGTCCACTCCTTACTTCAGACTTGTCAAGACGCCACTCGTTGATGAGTTGAACTGAAGCACGCATTTTGAACCGCCGGCTAAGGGCCAATGGCGGAAGGTCCACCTGGCTGATCACTGTTGAGAAGAAGTGAGCACTTGGTATCTCTTGTAAATGCCTTGCTTCACACAACGTAATGGAAGTGACTCGAGGCCTGTGTTTTCGCTGCATATACACGTACTTACGCACATGAACACCAGCAGGGAAACACTCGAATGTTATCAGTATTATCAGTTCAGTGCGAATAATGTATGTATTATTTTGTAGCTTGCTTATTCCTTGTTGTTTTTATGCTGTATAAAAAGATCACTCTTCTAGATTACAATGCACAGGCACGCCAAGACTTCCACACTAGTTTCCCATAATGGGGAACCCAACTATTTCCCCCAACTTTCTATAGCCATCCCGGTGCGTTCGGAGTCCTGTTTCACGAAGCCAAACATACAAAGGAAGTACGAATGTACGGCACATGCGTCGTGCATTCGTATATTATAGTTTCACAAGGGGCCAAACATACAAGCATATGTCCTCAAGCCGGGTCACCACTCAACATTCGGTGGGGAGGCTCTGGTCACCTCGGCAGCCAGTGGGCGAAGGCGGCCCGTAGTCGCCGTCACGAGGCCTACCGACCGACCAGCCGTCACGAGCCCCACCGACCGTCCAGCCGTCACTAGGCCCACCGACCGTCCAGCCGTCACGAGGCCCACCGACCGTCCAGCCGTCATGAGGCCCACCGACCGTCACGAGGCCCACCGACCGTCCAGTCGTCACGAGGCCTACCGACCCCCCAGCCGTCACGAGGCCCACCGACCGTCCAGCCGTCACGAGGCCCACCGACAGTCCAGTCGTCACGAGGCCTACCGACCCCCCAGCCGTCACGAGGCCCACCGACCGTCCAGCCGTCACGAGGCCCACCGACAGTCCAGCCGTCATGAGGCCAACCGACCGTTACGAGGCCCACTGACCGTCCAGTCGTCACGAGGCCTACCGACCGTCACGAGGCCCACTGACCGTCCAGCCATCACGAGGCATAAAGACATAAAGACATAAAAAATTAGTGCAACTATGAGCCACAAGGGCCCTTCTTGGTTGCACTCTATACACTCAGCCAGTTGCCCACCGAATCTGTCGATCAGCCCTCCCTGGAATACTGAAAAGCAAGCCCTCTATTCTCATAATGATTGTCTATGCTGTTTTTAAAGATGTTCAATGTGCTGCTACTGACAATGATAGATACATAAAGACATAAAGACATAAAAGATTAGTGCAACTATGAGCCACAAAGGCCCTTCTTGGTTGCACTCTGTACACTGAACCAGTTGCACACCAAAACTGTTAATCAGCCCTCCCTGTAATACTGAAAAGCAAGCCCTATATTCTTATAATGATTGTCTATGCTGTTTTTAAAGATGTTCAATGTGCTGCTACTGACGATGTTTTCTGGCAGCTGGTTCCAGTGTTCCACTACCCTGTTGGTGAAGAAAGTTTGCCTTAACCTTGTTCTGCTGTGGTTAACTTTAATTTTGAATTTATGACCTCTAATTGCATCATTTCTGTTAAATTCGAACATTTCCCCAAGGTATCCACTCTCCAGACCATTGACAAATTTAAAGACCTCGATGAGATCTCCTCTCAGCCTTCTATATCTAAGTGAAAACATATTCAATTTCTTCAATCTTTCCTCATATGCCAGGTTGCTTATGCCATTAACCATTTTTGTAGCCCTCTTTTGTACTCTCTCCAAAAGCCAACAATCTTTTTCATTGCTAGGAGACCGAGCTTGGATGCAGTATTCCAAATGTGGCCTGACGTATGCACAGTAAAGCTTCCTGATCACTTCCTCAGTTCTGTATGATACATTCCTATTTATTGCCCCGAGCATTCTCAGTGCCTTCTTCCTGGCTTCCTTGGTCTGTTCTGATGCTCCCAGTTTTGTGTTTAGAATAACGCCTAAATCCTTCTCCTGTTGAGTCACTGATAGCACTTGGCCACCCATCAAGTATGGGGCCTTCATATGCTGCTTACCTACATGCATGATTTTGCACTTATCAAAGTTAAATTTCATTTGCCATTCTTCGGACCACTTCACAAGTTCGTCTAAGTCTTTTTGCAGCGAGATATGCTCATACTGACCTGTTATTGCTCTGAAGACCTTCAAATCATCCGCAAATTTCAAAACTTTACTGCTTAGGCCACTTTCAATGTTATTTACAAATATAATGAACAGTAATGGCCCTAGTACTGACCCCTGGGGGACTCCACTAAGAACATTTTGCCATGATGACTTTGTACCATTTAGCATCACTCTTTGCTGTATATCTGAAAGCCACAACTCTATCCATTTTAAGATGCTACCTGCAATACCATGGGACTGAAGCTGTATCATTAACCGTTTATGGGGTACCTTGTCAAAGGCCTTACTAAAGTCAAGATATGCTACATCAACCTGATTTCCCTGATCAAATTTTTCTGTGGCGAAGTTGAAAAAGTCCAAGAGGTTTGTTAGACACCATCGTCCTTTTCTAAACCCATGTTGAGTATTTTGAATCAATCTGCTACCTTCCAGATAACTAACTATTCTATCCTTGATAATTTATTCGAGTACCTTGCATACTAGGGATGTGAGACTTATTGGCCTATAGTTTTCAACTTTCCCTCTTTCTCCTTTCTTGAAAATAGGAACTACATTTGCCCTTTTCCAATCGGTTGGAATTTCATTATGTGAAACTGATCTACAAAATATTATACTAAGTGGAAATGCCAGTTCCTTTTCAGTTTCCCGCAACACCCTAGCATAAATTTCATCAGGTCCTGCTGCCTTATTTTGCTTTATTTTCCTCATATGATTGTAAACAACATCACTATCAATGAAATCAACATCATTTGTCAGATCCCATGTCACTGAACTATGGTGTATGGTCGGCAGATTGGTCATATCTTCCAATGTAAACACTGATTTGAACTGCTTGCTCAGCTCCTCAACCATCTCACTATCCTCACCCAATGTAGTCCCGTTTACTTCCAGTGGACCAATTGTGCTAGAAACTTTACTCAGCTTGTAGAAACTAAAGAACTTTTTACTGTCCCCATTACAGTTTCTAGCTAAATCCAGTTCTTTTGCTCGCTTTGCTGCTCTGGTTTTTTGCTTCACAGTGTCTCTAGCTTTTCGATACGCCTTTAGATTAACGACATTTGAGGCTTCTTCAAAAACTCTAAATGCAGTTTTCTTAGCCTTAATTGCTTTTATCACGTCTGGTGTAAGCCATGCTGGCTTTCCTACCCTTCTTTTGCGTCTTTGCTTTTGGGGGACATGTCTAATCTGAGTTTCCTTCAAGTAAGATTTGAACTTTTCCCACATTTCACAGGCATTTAAATTGGATAATTCTTCTTCCATCTGATGGCACTTAAAGCCTCTCTCATGCCGTTAAAGTCTGCTCTGTTAAAATTTGGAACCTTTACCAAATTATCCTTGATAATTTCCCCTACATGTGCCTTGAATCTAACTATGTTATGGTCACTATATCCCAGAGTTTCGCCTACAGTCAAGTCTTGAACCAAGTCACTTAAATCCGAGAATACAAGGTCCAAGAATGAACCATGCCTGGTAGGTTCCGATACAAACTGGTATAAGAACAGGTCCTCTTCAAGGCATTTCCTAAACATTTTGCATGATGGGGTGCCAACACCAGCATATTCATAACCTTTTAGATTAAAGTCACCGAGAATAAGGCACTTCCTCTTAAAGCTTCTACTGATTTCCTCACAAATCACCTTGTCAAGCTCCAGTTGCTGAGAATGTGGCAGGGTTCCTGATCGGTAGAAAGCTCCTATCCTAAGAGTATTGCTGTTGCCTTTTCCCACAGTGACATCAAGCCAAATGGACTCCACAGACACATTTTTATCTCCACCTGCTACTTTTTGAGAACTGAATAAGCTATTCATATAGAGCATTACACCACCCCCTTTCATTGCTGGACCCCTATTGCACGAAAACATATTGTATCCCTGGATCTCATAGTCCTGTAAGTTATCTCCAAAATACCCTTCACTGACCCATGCCTCCGTAATGCAAACAAAATCCGGTTCCTCCTCAGCAACATAACACTTGAACTCATCAAATTTGGAACGGATACTCTGAGCATTAAACATCATACACTTAGCGAATGCTCCATAACCACCTTTGGCTTTTTCATATTGAGGAGTTCTTTTATCACTAGATGAGCTATAACTCTGTCCCCTTGAGTTGCTGCTGTCCCTATTTGCAAACTTTGAGGTTTTATTGCCTTGGCTGACACTATTGGAATATTCCTGAGTTGGCAATGCAATTTCATCCCTCCCCACCCCATTTCCTAGTTTCCCTGAAGGACATGCTCGTATACTTTGCCTAACACATGGACCCCCTTCTCAGAAAAGTGCAGTCCATCCCTCTGATAGAGGTCTCACGATGCATAAAGCCTGCTCCACTCGTCTACAAATGTAAAACCTAGCTCATGGCAGAGCTTTCCTACCCTGGCGTTAGCTGCCAGTGCCCTTGAGCTCCACTCAGGGGAGGCTCTAGCCCTAGGCAAAATTCCTGTTATAATGACTCTATTGGTACCCTTCAGGGTGGCCAGAAGGGCCCTGTACTCCCGCAGAAGCTCCTCACTCCTAGTCTGACCTATGTTATTTACCCCTACATGCACTATGACTGTGTTAAACTGATGATCACTGGTGACCTGTGCCACCGCAGGTACCAGGTCCTTCACCTTGGCACCAGGCCTGGTGATGCACCTCCTGTCCCTCCTACCTTTACAAAATGCCCGCTCTAAATATCGCACACGAGAGTCTCCTATGACCAGCACTGACTCCTTACTACTGCTATCCTGGGGGCAGTCATCCAATGCCTGGAACATATTTGTTGTTACTATGCCTGCCCGCTGGGCCGGTTGGCTAGACTTCCTCCCGCTCCTACCACCTGCCACTTGCCACTCACTAACCTTTTCCTTAGGTTCGCGTCTCCAAATCCTCCACCCCCTGACCTCATGCCACTTCCCCTCCTGTGACCTACCAGAACTACCCCTCCTCTGTTCACTATTAAAACTCCCCTCCTGAGAGATTCCAGCCACCTCCACAGTAGGGGAAGCCTCAGCTACCTGGTGGCCTGCGACCACCTGGGCATATGATGTCCCTGCTACAGAGTGACCCCTTGTTGCTTTATCTTGCCTACCCTGTGCAACAAGGGCAGCCTTGAGATTGGAAACCTCTGCCTTAAGGGTCCTAATTTCTTCCTTTAGTGCCTGCATCCTGGTCGAAACCATCCTAAACGCTGCAGCTTATGCCTAGATTTAGATTCAAATTAACTCGCTAAACAACCGACAAAAAAGTCAACTATCATTCACTATAAATCGCTACCTCCTATACTGTCAGTTTATTATCTGAGTGCCTCAAGAAAAGGAGAAACTATTAAACAATTGTTTGTTTTTTTGTTTGTTTTTTTTTGTTTTGTTTTTTAAATTAAATAAATACACAAGATGTCTAATCTAATTTTCTTCAACACAAGTATGACTTATGGCTAGACAGAAAAATGAACAGTCACACAGCACTTATGAATACCCCCAACTTACTGCTAATTAAATTATCTTAAACTTCAACACCACACACACTATGCACACCAAAAAATAAATAAAGTATGTTAGGATAGTATGAAAGTTGTCTAATGTACTTATGAAATCTACACACTTGTAATATCTCCTACTACAGAAATCGAAGCGTCGAGAACACGCCGAAAGCAAAGATGGCGCACACGGCGGCGTCGCTAGGTTAATATAGTATGGTTTGCGTGCTACGAAAATGCTTATAAGATAAAAACTAATGAAATATAATCACAGAAGGCCACCAACCGTGGCCTTCTGTGATTATATTTCATTAGTTTTTACAGAGGCCCACCAACCGTCACGAGGCCTACCGACCATCTAACCGTCACGAGACCCACCGACCGTCACGAGGCCCACCGACCGTCACGAGGCCCACCGACCGTCACGAGGCCTACCGACCGTCCAGCCATCACTGGCCGGCCGGTCACCCTGTCGGTACGTCCCATTGTCGTTCTGCACCTCGAACCGCGACGACACCAAGGGGAAGTACGTATATTTAGAGACCTACTTCTGCTTCACGGTCGCGAGCTATTACATTTCTTCTTTTCTTAGGGAGAAGGGAGATGCAAAATATAAATAATTGAGTAAAATAAACTTAAAATAAACTTGAGGCCTCATTGTCGTATGCTTCACCGATACGTCGTTGGGAATGTCATTTGAATCAATCGATAATCTTGCGAATAGACACCGGTTACAGAGTAGACGACCGAGCAGGAGATAATTGACGGATGTCACAACACTACGAACTACAATTATAGGGGACGAGTGGTTTAGAGGCAAGTTGCCCGTCTTACAATCGAAGGATTATGGTATCAAGGCTCACCTGTCGCTACACTTCGCCCGCAACCAATCGGTTTGAGAGATTGGCGACACTACATGACTCAACGGTTAGCGTGTCGTAAAACCAATGACCGTCAACTGCGATTATAGAAGTTACCTTTCGTAACTTCGTGAAATTGGAGAATGCACGGCCACTCGTTGGACATGTCATGCATTTGTACTTTCGTAGATCTTGGATTATTTTATGGAGCAGGGCAACATAAAAATATTTCGATTTCATTCCAATCTGAAATCGAGTAAGTGAACGAAACATCCACAGCCATTCATCATGGAATGAAAATGTCAGAAATCAAAACAGAAAACGGTTTCCACGTGATAAGAGCAAGAGTCTAAAAGCAGACAGGCCGGCCGCAAGCCGACAGAGGTAAGTGTATTTACGGTCATTCGTCTGAATTAGGCGCGTGCGTCACTGCAGATAGCCTTCAACCGTCCCGCTGAAGATGTTGCCACATCTTCAGTCGTGGACGTGGGAGATGATGTTGCACCAGCGGATGTGATAGATGATGTGACACCCGTGGATGTGGGAGATGGTGTGAAATACCTCCGGACGTGGGAGATGATGTGGCACACGCGACCTGGTTTGTTTGGTTGGTAATTTTAATTTTAGTGCGCATCGACTAGGTTTGCCCTAAAACTCGAATTACTAACCAAACCAACCAGCCCGCGTGTGCCACACCATCTCCCACGTCCGCGTGTGCCACATCATCTCCCACGTCCGCGTGTGCCACGTCATGTCCCACGTCCGCGTGTGCCACGTCATCTCCCACGTCCGCGTGTGCCACATCATCTCCCACATCCCACGCCCGCGTGTGCCACGCGGGCGTGGGATGTGGGAGATGGTGTTGTGACACACCCGCGGACGTGGATGAGTCAGCTGACACGGTGTGCGCAAAATGGATGGCGATGCACGTCGGCCAGAGACGCGTGCTGACCCGGCACGCAGCCGCCTCAGGACATTGGGCACAATTCCCCGTGCGACCAGATAGTTAACGGCCGGGCGACAGCACAATGGCCGGCAGGAAAACTCGGCCAAAGGCGCAATGATATCAGCGCTCGGCAGAGCTCTAGTAATACGCGGGACGGCAAGCTATACTCTGAGGAACGTCAGGCGGCGGCGATATAGAGAAAGAGAGAGGGAGAGAGAGGAAGAGAGGGAGGCAGAGGGGGAGGCAGAGTGATAGAGAGAGAGAGAGAGAGAGAGAGAGAGAGAGAGGAGAGAGAGAGAGAGAGAGAGAGAGAGAGAGAGAGAGAGAGAGAGAGAGAGAGAGAGAGAGAGAGAGAGAGAGAGAGAGTGAGAGAGAGAGAGAGAGAGAGAGAGAGAGAGAGAGAGAGAGAGAGAGAGAGAGAGAGAGAGAGAGGAGGGAGGGAGGGAGGGAGAGAGAGAGAGAGAGAGGGGAGGGAGGGCGGGAGGGAGAGAGGGAGGGAGAGAAAGATATGGACAGAACCTAAATTGAGCTAGAAAGGGGTTGCAATTGACACAAAAAGGAAATCAACTGAGCAAAAGGAACTGCAATGTCAAATTCTGGATATATCGTACCGTTGATATTGCACTCTGGACGGAAAAAGCAATAACTGGACTGTGCCGTATGATGCGGCGAACACCATCTGCGTAAACAGTATTGACAGCCTAGTCCGCCGATTTTGTCTGCTTGCCTTCGCGTTGCCAGTTGCCAGTCGTCTAAAGTTATCACTTTTCTCCAAAACCTGTCACGGTGCATGGCACGGGCATAGCCAATTCAGGCACGGCACGCCATATGGCACAGTAACTGGACAGCAGGCCAACAGGCGGGGGGAAAGAAAACGGGCCATTTTAGTAATCATAAAAATGTTGATTCTTGATTAAAACAAACGGCACTAGAACTCCAAAGCATTCCACATAATGACTGAATTAAGACTGTACCTACAATTATAGGTTCTTCTATATATCCTTACTTAAGCCTTTTCCCTTGCAATTTTGAACCTTGCGTTCAGCATAAAGGCAACTTTATATCTATGCTTTAATTTTTTGCTTAATATAGACCGGCACAAGCAAAGCAGTGCCAGGGAAAATTCCGAAATGGCAGGACAAATTCTGACATGGCACGGCAAAATGCTTATTTGCCATTTTAAAGGCTGCTGAGACTGTGCCCAAAAGTGACAGCTCTAGTATAGAGACACGACTCGCATGGTCTGTTGATCTCATTGTTTTGCACCAGAATACGAAGTCAAACTGACTCTGCCGAGCATTAACAGTGAGTGAACCGGATGCACGAGGCTGAGCACGGTTAATAGGCCAACACACCGTCATTGTTAATCCCACAGGGAAGACCCTCACGATACATTTGCATATGCAACGGCGCAGCATACAGTGGCACCGTCGAACGGCGCCAACACTAACTGGCGACGGCTGCGTCACCACCATGGTCAAGGTCAGCCAACACTAACTAGTGACGGCTGCGTTACCACCAGGGTCAAGGTCAGCCAACGCTAACTGGCGACGGCTGCGTCACCACCAGGGTCAAGGTCAGCCAACACTAACTAGTGACGGCTGCGTTACCACCAGGGTCAAGGTAAGCCAACGCTAACTGGTGACGGCTGCGCCACCACCAAGGTCAAGGTCAGCCAACAAATGTCAACAGGTACCACGGCCGAACGGCGCCAACACTAACTGGTGACGGCTGCGCCACCACCAGGGTCAAGGTCAGCCAACACTAACTGGTGACGGCTGCGCCACCACCAGGGTGAAGGTCGGCCAACACTAACTGGTGACGGCTGCGTCACCGCCAGGGTCAAGGTCAGCCAACAAACGTCAACAGGCACCCTCGGTCGAGGACTTCCAGTGCGAGGCGAGTTGCCAGGGGAGTGTTGCATGCACGGCGTGTGTAGTGCAAAGAGTGATATGGGTATTGTATTATACTGGTGTACAAATGTTTGTTGTGCATCTGCTCCCACTACTGACCACAAATCTATCCTTTCTGTGTAAATACCTGTGAAGACCCAGACTGTCTGTATCAGCCACTGCACGTCGAGAGCATGTATTGTGATATAAATAAATAAATAAATAAATAATAGGTTCATGAGGAGAAATGCACGTGAAGGAACGGTGAGCAGTAATACGGCATGGAGTGTGTCGTACGCGGTGTTTAGTGGGAAGTGGGAATCAGAAATAGTGCATAGGGGAAGGGGAAAGTGCTAGCTGTAGCCACAGCTGTAGAAGTTGCTGTCGGGAGCTGCGGAAGCAGTGCGGTGTAAAGGGCCTCATAAGATTAACTGAAGTGAAGCGTTACAACTTCTTCTTCCCAGTGATATCGTGAGAAGTACAACTGAGAGTAAATAGGTTTAGCCCATCATCTGCCTGCTGTGAGCATGCTGTGCAAACCTTATGCGCTTTTTCCTCACATAATTGTCAATGTATCATTACACGCATGAAAAGTAAGACTCGGTAGACATTGGACTTGGTAGACGTGCAACATTGCATTTGGAATGACAAAAGCAGGCTGTATTTCGTTTATTTGTAGTGAATGTGTAGCAGTATCGCATGATGCCTTAGTTACGTATTGAATACAGGTGAACACTTTAATATTAAGAACTACATTTTTTAACCTCTGGTACATTTCGAGGGTTACATCACACACACACACACACACACACACACACACACACACACACACACACACACACACACACACACACACACACACACACACATACACACACACACACATATATATATATATATATATATATATATATATATATATATATATATATGGACGCATACACACACACAAGCACACCCACACACCCACACACACACACACATACGCACGCAGCCACACACGCACACCCGCACACAACCACACACGCACACACATACACAATATTACAAGACCATCACCCGGGCTGTATTAAATGAGAACACCACTAGTGGTTTTTCTTCAAATGGTCCAGGTTTTCGGCACCTCTCTCGCTTCGGGAAGATCTAACTTCAACTGGCTCCCATACCCAGTGAATAGCTGGGGCGTTTTCGTCGTGTCTGAGTACTAACGCCGACTTAACATGCTCGACGCAATAGGATCACGGGCGCAATAGGCCTGTGTGTTGACTTCAAATGTCTTCGCGGACCCATTGGAATGCCCCCAGGGCATCCGTACGCTTGGTGTCAACGCAGTAGTGGTCTCTTGAGCACTGTTCTAGAGAAATCGGTATAGCTTCGATGTTTACGCCAAGCTTTGGGCGCTAGTATGATCGCAATGCTCTCCATTTATGATTCCACGAGGGTAGAGAAAACTTTGCCTTTCATTGGAAAAGTCATTCCGGTCAGCTCAAGCCATTCCGTACCATGACAAAAGGAAATGATTGTGATGTCTAGCTGAAGCTAGACATCGTACAACAGGGTGCTTCTTCAGAAGAAAAGTAGTCTAATGGGAACTGGCTGGTCATACCCCAACAGTGTGGGGTCATACCCCAACAGTGTGGGCAAAGAAAAGTAAATTGTGTCCGCTCGGCATTAGTCGGTCAGTACTTTTCAGCGGCCATGGTATTGCTGACAATGAAGAAGGATATTTGGAACTGTAGGGTAGGCGCTGCACGATGGTCGTGAGACAGATGTAAATCAATGTACATGAATGGATGTGTGAGTAAGTATGGCCTATGCGTAGTCAGGACATTTTCTGCATAACTTCATTACACTATTCAACTAGCCCATTATTGCCCTTCCTGCACCCACTACCCCACCTTGATACACGGCCACACGACACATTGTTTTTATCTGACCACGACTTCAGAATTCCATCGTTTGCAGAAAATGCCTAGCAAAATTTCCACCAGTTTCCGCCGCGATTGGACTCTTTTTCTTCAAGTCGGTTCGTTGGAATTGATGGCATTCAGGGACAGACGATTTGCTTGATGAGTCAACTTGGGAATTGTTTGTGTTCTGTACCTGAATCCAGTCGTGTTCCAAAGAAGTCGAATGCTTTGTCGTATCGATGGCTTCAAAATATTGTGGAATTGCTGATATGTTTGATAGCCGTTATGATATCCTTGCTATATATTCTGCTTCATCGTTTCTTGGGTTGCCGCAGTGACTGGGCACCAATATGAAATGGGCTATATGATTAAGCGCGTCCAATATTTCATAAATGAAAATATGACAATCATGCGGAACAGTCAATTAGAGATTACACAACGGGTCTTGAGTGCGGACCAATGACGACACTTCGCATGGTGTGACAGAGGAAAGGATTACGAATATAACGGTGAGTGCTGTTCGTTCCAGACCATGCTGCCCATCAGAAGGCGCTTGTACCAGCATAAACTACTGAACCATATTCAACGGCGTGAAGGACTAAGGAGGTGTGCAGTGATGCAAGATCGGCTCTATGTAGTGCAGAAGTAATTTTGCGAAATAAGTTTAATCGGTAGAAGCATTTATTCAGGACATATTTCCTGTGTTTGTGCATAGGGAGCAACCGATCAATAATTACCTGAAAGAAATTTGAATGATTTTACGAGGGGTACGGCGAGGCCAAGAGGTGCTTATGGGCAAGGAATTCATTTGCCATGAGTAATTTATGCAGATTTTGGGACATGCAAATTGAAACCATACTTTATGAACTATTGATATACTCGGTCACTTTGGCGTGAGACGATGAAGAGTTTGGGGCCATATTTACGTTGAATTGTGGTAGGTGTGGTATTAGTTGAGCAATTGCGACCGGGAGAAGACCAGGCGTGGACGAGCCGTGGTCTAACAATGTGTTGCATGCTGGTGGCGTTTTGTCTCAGGAACATGACATAAATTGGCATACAACTGTTGATCAGCTCACTGCATCGGGCATACGTGAGTTATGGGGTGAAAATTATATGGGGACGTTTTTGTTTCCATCCTGTTTTCCACCGGAACATGTGAGGTGACATAAAACGACCAGGATGTAGTGCAACACTAAAAGCAACCTTGTTCAGAGGTCGTCACGGGATTTGTTTGCATAAATATTGCATGTGATTAACTTAACCCCACCACAATGATCAACCTATCTGACAGCTAAAGTAAGCTAAAATAAAGATGGCACGTTAAAAAAAACATAAAATATCACTGCTTTATGAACGTTTTGGAGGACATTTTTACATCACTCATTTGTTCCCTGCATATCACCTTTTTGGAAAATTGGCATGCATGATCAATCTGTCTCACCACATGCGCTCAAGGCCATCTGAAGAAAAAATTAGCTCAACTTAATTCGACTTCCCCATCTGTTAAATTAACCGAGGTACAAATGCTATGCAAATCACCAAATAAACTGACCTGTAAATAAGAATATTTGACTTGAGTGGGCGAGTTGCCGGAAGGTCCCGGGTGAAATGCTAGCAGACAACTGGCGTCTCCATCTGCCCTTGCTAGTTATGTGGGTGACGGGCCATCCTAGGTGTCCGTGTGTTGCGTGTTGCTTCGCATGTTGAACAATACTTGAAATTAAGTTGAATGTTCTAAAATTCGACTGATTGCTCCAGACGAATTAACCAATTTGCCGGATTCTTAGGAACACTCGTTTCTTGGGACGGGGAAGGGGGGGGGGGAGTGCGAGACACAGGAAGGTAGTCGGGCTTCTCTAACACTAGTTCCTACCAGCGTTTGGCTCCAAACACCAAAGTATCTGAGGAGGTCTCCACCCAAGTCTGCAAGTGACGGTTCCAGTACCTTTCCTCGTGCACCTTTCCTTTTCCAGCACCTTTCCAGTACCTTTTCTCGTGTACCTTTCCTTTTCCAGCACCTTTCCAGTGCCTTTCAGTATCTTTTCCAGCACTTCTCCAGTGCCTTTCAGTACCTTTTCCAGGACCTCTTCAGTACCGTTCCAGTGCCTTTCCAGAACCTTTCCCCGCTCGTGCAATGTCACTAATGTCGCCTTCCGCTGGTAACACTGCTGCCAAGGGATGGCGCCAGTGGCGACGGTGATCTTAAATCACTTCTTTTTGAACTAGATAGAACGGGAATGTGGATCAACTGGACTTTTCTTTAAACCGTAGAATAACTTCATATGAGTGGGCCAACCGGTCAGCTGATACTCTGTCTGGCACCCTTATAACTGTACCTCAGCAACACACACTACATACCAACATCAGGCTTCACTCTGCAGAAGTTGCGCTTTTAGTTCCGAAAGTACTGTCTGCCTACATTTGCTCTTACACAATTTCTTACTGGGTTTTATTTTGTGCTTTGGGACTGCGTGTAGCGAGGAATAAAATAATTGCGCATGGTGTTCTAATGCCTAATCCCCTTGTATGAGATACGAGCTGATAAGGAAGACTGAGTGAATCTGTTCCAGACATGTATTATCCAATGCCACAAGGAGCTTCACCTTAGCGTCAGAAGATAATTATTACATCGGTTGTTAAATATTACAACGAAATACATTTTCTACGCATATTTCAAAGCACTTCCAAATCTGAGAAACCCGCTTGTGGTCCGCCCAGCCCGCCGTCCCGCTCGTTTTTAGAAATGGTGGATTGGTAGTAGCAACAAATAATTTGGCATCAGTCATTTGTGTTTTAAAACATTTTCCTTCATGGACATTGACTCCTCATATGATATACGGAGACTGTTTTAGCTGCACTAATCTAGCCTCCCTGCTTTCTGCAGCGAGGCGAGCTAACTAGCGATATTTCTGGTGGCAGCGTCAGAAATATTGAAGGAGTCGTGCTTTCCAGTGCGGGGAGGCTCATGATGTCGTAACTCGCAGAGCTGCGTTGTGGCTGATACAGAACATACCACTAGAAGTTCATAAAGCTGCAATGACTGGTGCGGATGGCGTGCTGGAAACAAATGTTGGCTTGGCTATGGTAACCCGGCGTGGGTATGCCAGCAACCGCCCAGCAGCTGCCAGCAGCCGCCCAGCAGCTATCACTAGCCGACCAGCAGCTGCCAGCAGCTATCTAGCAGCTGCCAGTGCCCGCCCAGCAGCTTCCAGTGGTCACCTAGCAGCTACCACTTGCCAACCAGCAGCTGCCAGTAGCCCAAGCAGCTACCATTTGCCACCCAGCAGCCATCAATAGTCACCCAGAGTTGCCTGCAGCCTCCCACCAGCTGCCAGTAGCCATCCAGCAGATGCCAGCAGCCGCCAAGTACGTCCCAGCGGATGCCAGCAGCCGCCAAGCAGATATCACTGGTCGCCCAGCAGCTGCCAACAGCCGCTCAACAGCTGCAAACAGCCGCTCAGCAGCTGCCAACAGCCTCTCATAGCGGCTACTATGGTGTCAGTCCGCAGGCGAGGAACCACACTGCCATTGTCAAAGGCGCCCAGACAAGTGCACATGTGTCATGCATCAGGCTGAAGCATCCAGATGTTAGCTGAATAAAAGGGAGCATACAGAAGCCAACAATTTTAAACAGTGCCGAATGCTGACAAATTCCTCGAATATCCTCATATAGCCTCATATTACTCAATATTAGAAGTTGGTGACGTGAATTCTGTTCTTTAACTTCACAGATGTAGTTCGGGTATTCGGCTGTGCTGTTTACAGCCCACAGGCGCTTAGCCACTTCTTGAACTGGAAAACATGTCTACAGACTGGCGGGGCAGTCGCCTGAAGCACCAGCAGAAGCCTGAATAAGCCTGTGTCGGCGGGAGCAGAAGCCTGAGTAAGACGGCGTCGGTCGGATCAGAAGCCTGAGTAAGCCTGTGTCGGCTGGAGCAGAAGCCTGAGTAAGACTGCGTCGGTCGGAGCAGAAGCCTGAGTAAGACGGCGTCGGTCGGAGCAGAAGCCTGAGTAAGACTGCGTCGGTCGGAGCAGAAGCCTGAGTAAGACGGCGTCGGTCGGGGCAGAAGCCTGAGTAAGACGGCGTCGGTCGGAGCAGAAGCCTGAGTAAGCCTGTGTCGGCTGGAGCAGAAGCCTGCGTAAGCCTGTATCGATCGGAGAAGAAGCCTGAGTGAGCCTGTCTCGGTCGGAGCAGAAGCCTGAGTAAGCCTGTGTCGGCTGGAGCACAAGCCTGAGTAAGACTGCGTCGGCCGGAGCAGAATCCTGAGTGAGCCTGTGTCGGCTGGAGCAGAAGCCTGAGTAAGACTGCGTCGGTCGGAGCAGAAGCCTGAGTAAGCCTGTGTCGGCTGGAGCAGAAGCCTGAGTAAGACTGCGTCGGTCGGAGCAGAAGCCTGAGTAAGCCTGTGTCGGCTGGAGCAGAAGCCTGCGTAAGCCTGTATCGATCGGAGAAGAAGCCTGAGTGAGCCTGTCTCGGTCGGAGCAGAAGCCTGAGTAAGCCTGTGTCGGCTGGAGCACAAGCCTGAGTAAGACTGCGTCGGCCGGAGCGGAATCCTGAGTGAGCCTGTGTCGGCTGGAGCAGAAGCCTGAGTAAGACTGCGTCGGTCGGAGCAGAAGCCTGAGTAAGCCTGTGTCGGCTGGAGTAGTAGTCTGAAACACAAGCGGAACCGTGCGCGATCAAACGTAGTTCAACAGAACTCATTTGGATTCGGCTGATATTTCCACAACTAGCGGACTGTTCTGGCGGTGTTACGGCTACGGCCGGGAATTTCTCACCAGTCCGCATGAGGAATGGTCCTGGTCTGGACGTGTATTAGTGCCACAATTGGCCACCATATTTGCCGCCTGTCGGCCCAGCCATGGATGGTAATGTCCACCAGATCCTCCTTGTTGTAGAGGGATATCGAGTGTGGGGAGCATGCCACCTCTCGGTCCAGTTAGGGGCGGTAATGCCCACCAGATCCTCCCTGTTGTAGATGGATGTCGAGTGTGGGGAGCATGCCACCTCTCGGTCCAGTTAGGGGCGGTAATGTCCACCAGATCCTCCCTGTTGTAGAGGGATGTCGAGTGTGGGGAGCATGCTACCTCTCGGTCCGGTTAGGGGCGGTAATGCCCACCAGATTCTCCCTGTTGTAGAGGGATGTCGGGTGAGAGGAGCATGCTACCTCTCGGTCCATTTGGGGGCGGTAATGCCCACCAGATCCTCCCTGCTGTAGAGGGATGTCGGGTGTGGGGAGCATGCTACCTCTCGGTCCAGTTAGGGGCGGTAATGTCCACCAGATCCTCCCTGTTGTAGAGGGATGTCGGGTGTGAGGAGCATGCCACCTCTCGGTCCACTTAGGGGCGGTAATACCCACCAGATCCACCCTGTTGTAGAGGGATGTCGGGTGTGGGGAGCATGCTACCTCTCGGTCCAGTTAGGGGCGGTAATGCCCACCAGATCCTCCCTGTTGTAGAGGGATGTCGGGTGTGAGGAGCATGCCACCTCTCGGTCCACTTAGGGGCGGTAATACCCACCAGATCCACCCTGTTGTAGAGGGATGTCGGGTGTGGGGAGCATGCCACCCCTCGGTCCAGTTAGGGGCGGTAATGCCCATCAGATCCTCCCTGTTGTAAAGGGATGTCGAGTGTGGGGAGCATGCCACCTCTCGTTTCAGCCATGTGTGGTAATGTCTGTCCACCAACACTTACCTCATGTAGAGAGGATATTAGGCATATGAAACATGCCGCATACAACTGCAAACATTGTCTGAACGCTGCAAGCGCTGGTAGCTTTCATTCAGACGGGTCAGACGGGTCATTCAGCTCATTTCTGCTGCCGAGGGGGAAGGAGAGGGAGGTGGTTGATCTGTCTGCAGCCATTTTGTATCCATGGAAGTTTCTGACCACCCACGTGTGACGTCACTGGCACCATTTTACGCTAGAAACATCTAGAAATGGCTTCAAGTTCGCAGTAGTCAGCTGGGTTAACGAATGTCGGCTATTTATATTGCGTGCTGGGCATGCGTGATGGAATAACGGCTGGTAAAAAGGATACCGAACACATTGTTCGCACCGATACGTGTTTATCTCGTCTCTGGAACTCCTCACAACCGCCCGACATGTAGGAGCGCGGAGGAACGGATGGTTCTGGTGGTCGACGTGTTCGAGCCACAGACTAACACGGTCGTCGAGGTTATCCACGTTCGATCATGGTGAGGAGTTTCCGGGAGAGGGAGTAGATGATGGCGTCAAATGATCCTCGAAGTTGAATAACCTGCTACACGATTCAGAACTTCACTCTTCACTCCCCTTCCCTGGCTACTCAGTAACTAATTCGTACCTGATCGAGTCCGTGCAACACTTTCCGCTGTGAAACAAATTGAAATCAGGCCAATGAGCCACCATACCCAGCAAATTATCCACGTTCTTGACGAGCTGTTCCCTTCCCCGAAGGTGTGTGCAGTGCTAACAATTCACATCGAATTTGACATGCAATAGACAGCGTGGTCGTCTCAATGTTTACACCGGCAGCGGCGATCCCAGCGAGGTCCCGGGAGAGCCACAAGACCACCAGAAAACCGACTCGTGTCCGCTGGTCAAACGGTCTCCAGAGTACAGCTCAGTCGCGCTGACACACCAATAACGACATAGGGTGTGCACGACATCCACGGGCCACCACGGCCACCACGGGCCGAAAACGACGATTGCGAGCTCGTCTGACTAGCCGGTGCAGAATTCATGTTGTTGGTGTGCCGTCGAACCGTGGCTATGTTCTGGAGAACTTTTGGCAAGCTGACACCGGTGGGCGTATCTGGACCCGTGGTGGATAAGCTCATCTTGGCATACAGCTATGTCGTACTCTACGACAGTATATTGCGCTATGTGACACTATATTGCATCTATTGCAAAATGCGCCAAAGTTTTTGATGTTACGCCATAGCAGATTTGCACCGGGGTCCATATCATCGCTGCTGATGCCGGCACTTGAGCAGCCGAGATAAGCACATTTTCTCTGAATCGTTGGAGCCAATCGGCTCGTCATCAATCTTGTAGGCGTTCGGCTGGCCCGGAGATGCTCGGGCCGCCGCAGTAGACAGGCCCTTCGGGCGCCCAATTTATCCGCGCGGAGAAGCCGACTGGCCGCGTAAGGCCGGCGGGCTGATGGTCACCGGCCCGCCCTGCCGGCCGACACTGAGCGCTGTTTTGGTGGCGCGCTGCCCATTTCAGAGTCGCCGACGGTGCTTGTGTGGCGTGTCGCCGGCACGGGCCGCACTGATGGCTATTGTGTGGTGTGGCTCGTGCCACACTGATGGTCATTGTGCGGTGCTGTATTGGCTGGAGCCACACTGATGGTTATTGTGTGGTGTAGCGTCGGCTCGGGTCACACTGATGGTTATTGTGCGGTGTGGCTCGGTTCGGGCCACACTGATGGTTATTGTATGGTGCTGTGTTGGCCCAGGTTACACTGATGGTTATTGTGTAGTGTGGCTCGGTTCGGGCCACACTGATGGCTGTGCCGGGCTATACTGATGGTTATTGTGTGGTGTGGCTCAGTTCGGGCCACACTGATGGCTGTGCCGGGCTACACTGATGGTTATTGTGCGGTGTGGCTCGGTTCGGGCCACACTGATGGCTGTGCCGGGCTATACTGATGGTTATTGTGTGGTGTGGCTCAGTTCGGGCTACACTGATGGTTATTGTGTGGTGTGGCTCATTTCGGGCTTCACTGATGGCTGTGCCGGGCTACACTGATGGTTATTGTGCGGTGTGGCTCAGTTCGGGCTACACTGATGGTTATTGTGCGGTGTGGCTCAGTTCGGGCTACACTGATGGTTATTGTGCGGTGCTGTGTTGGCCCAGGCTACATTGATGGTTATTGTGTGGTGTGGCTCGGTTCGGGCCACACTGATAACTGTGTCGGGCTACACTGATGGTTATTGTGTGGTGTGGCTCGGTTCGGGCCACACTGATAACTGTGTCGGGCTACACTGATGGTTATTGTGTGGTGCTGTGTTGGCCCAGGTTACACTGATGGTTATTGTGTGGTGTGACTAGGTTCGGGCTTCACTGATGGCTGTGTCGGGCCGCACTGATGGTTATTGTGCGGTGTGGCTCGGTTCGGGCCACACTGATGGCTGTGTCGGGCCGCACTGATGGTTATTGTGCGGTGTGGCTCGGTTCGGGCCACACTGATGGTTATTGTATGGTGCTGTGTTGGCCCAGGTTACACTGATGGTTATTGTGTAGTGTGGCTCGGTTCGGGCTACACTGATGGCTGTGCCGGGCTATACTGATGGTTATTGTGCGGTGTGGCTCAGTTCGGGCTACACTGATGGTTATTGTGCGGTGTGGCTCAGTTCGGGCTACACTGATGGTTATTGTGTGGTGTGGCTCAGTTCGGGCTTCACTGATGGCTGTGTCGGGCTACACTGATGGTTATTGTGCGGTGTGGCTCGGTTCGGGCTACACTGATGGCTGTGTCGGGCTACACTGATGGTTATTGTGTGGTGTGGCTCTGTTTCGGCCACACTGATGGCTGTGTCGGGCTACACTGATGGTTATTGTGTGGTGTGGCTCGGTTCGGGCCACACTGATAACTGTGCCGGGCTACACTGATGGTTATTGTGTGGTGTGGCTCGGTTCGGGCCACACTGATAACTGTGTCGGGCTACACTGATGGTTATTGTGTGGTGCTGTGTTGGCCCAGGTTACACTGATGGTTATTGTGTGGTGTGACTAGGTTCGGGCTTCACTGATGGCTGTGTCGGGCCGCACTGATGGTTATTGTGCGGTGTGGCTCGGTTCGGGCCACACTGATGGTTATTGTATGGTGCTGTGTTGGCCCAGGTTACACTGATGGTTATTGTGTAGTGTGGCTCGGTTCGGGCCACACTGATGGCTGTGCCGGGCTATACTGATGGTTATTGTGCGGTGTGGCTCAGTTCGGGCTACACTGATGGTTATTGTGCGGTGTGGCTCAGTTCGGGCTACACTGATGGTTATTGTGTGGTGTGGCTCAGTTCGGGCTTCACTGATGGCTGTGTCGGGCTACACTGATGGTTATTGTGCGGTGTGTCTCAGTTCGGGCTACACTGATGGCTGTGTCGGGCTACACTGATGGTTATTGTGTGGTGTGGCTCGGTTCGGGCTACACTGATGGTTATTGTGTGGTGTGTCTCAGTTCGGGCTACACTGATGGCTGTGTCGGGCCGCACTGATGGTTATTGTGTGGTGTGGCTCGGTTCGGGCCACACTGATGGCTGTCCCAGGCTACACTGATGGTTATTGTGCGGTGTGGCTCGGTTCGGGCTACACTGATGGTTATTGTGTGGTGTGGCTCAGTTCGGGCTACACTGATGGTTATTGTGTGGTGTGGCTCTGTTTCGGCCACACTGATGGCTGTGTCGGGCTACACTGATGGTTATTGTGTGGTGTGGCTCAGTTCGGGCTACACTGATGGCTGTGTCGGGCCGCATTGATGGTTATTGTGTGGTGTGGCTCGGTTCGGGCTACACTGATGGCTGTGTCGGGCCGCATTGATGGTTATTGTGTGGTGTGGCTCGGTTCGGGCTACACTGATGGCTGTGTCGGGCCGCACTGATGGTTATTGTGTGGTGTGGCTCGGTTCGGGCTACACTGATGGCTGTGTCGGGCCGCACTGATGGTTATTGTGTGGTGTGGCTCGGTTCGGGCCACACTGATGGTTATTGTGTGGTGTGGCTCAGTTCGGGCCACACTGATGGCTGTGTCGGGCCGCACTGATGGTTATTGTGTGGTGTGGCTCGGTTCGGGCCACACTGATGGCTATGGCCAATGTTGATGTATTGTGTTGTCGGGGCCGCATTGATGGTTATTGTGTGGTGTGGCTCGGTTCGGGCCACACTGATGGTTATTGTGTGGTGTGGCTCAGTTCGGGCTACACTGATGGGTGTGCCGGGCTGCACTGATGGTTATTGTGTGGTGTGGCTCGGTTCGGGCCACACTGATGGTTATTGTGTGGTGTGGCTCGGTTCGGGCCGCACTGATGGTTATTGTGTGGTGTGGCTCGGTTAGGGCCACACTGATGCTTTCATTGATGTTGTGGTGTGGCTCGGTTCGGGCTACACTGATGGCTGTGTCGGGCTGCACTGATGGTTATTGTGTGGTGTGGCTCGGTTCGGGCCACACTGATGGTTATTGTGTGGTGTGGCTCGGTTCGGGCCGCACTGATGGTTATTGTGTGGTGTGGCTCGGTTAGGGCTACACTGATGGCTGTGTCGGGCCGCATTGATGGTTATTGTGTGGTGTGGCTCGGTTCGGGCCACACTGATGGCTGTGTCGGGCTGCATTGATGGTTATTGTGTGGTGTGGCTCGGTTCGGGCCACACTGATGGTTATTGTGTGGTGTGGCTCGGTTGGGCTACACTGATGGCTGTGTCGGGCCGCACTGATGGTTATTGTGTGGTGTGGCTCGGTTCGGGCCACACTGATGGCTGTGCCGGGCTGCACTGATGGTTATTGTGTGGTGTGGCTCGGTTCGGGCCGCACTGATGGTTATTGTGTGGTGTGGCTCGGTTCGGGCCACACTGATGGCTGTGCCGGGCTGCACTGATGGTTATTGTGTGGTGTGGCTCGGTTCGGGCCACACTGATGGTTATTGTGTGGTGTGGCTCGGTTAGGGCTACACTGATGGCTGTGTCGGGCCGCACTGATGGTTATTGTGTGGTGTGGCTCGGTTCGGGCTACACTGATGGTTATTGTGTGGTGTGGCTCGGTTCGGGCTACACTGATGGCTGTGTCGGGCCGCACTGATGGTTATTGTGTGGTGTGGCTCGGTTCGGGCCACACTGATGGTTATTGTGTGGTGTGGCTCGGTTCGGGCCACACTGATGGTTGTGCCGGGCCACACTGATGGTTATTGTGTGGTGTGGCTCGGTTCGGGCCACACTGATGGTATCTAATGATGGGTGTGTCGGGCTACACTGATGGTTATTGTGTGGTGTGGCTCGGTTCGGGCCACACTGATGGTTATTGTGTGGTGTGGCTCGGTTCGGGCCACACTGATGGTTATTGTGTGGTGTGGCTCGGTTCGGGCCACACTGATGGGTGTGCCGGGCTACACTGATGGTTATTGTGTGGTGTGGCTCGGTTCGGGCCACACTGATGGTTATTGTGTGGTGTGGCTCAGTTCGGGCTACACTGATGCTGTGCCGGGCTACACTGATGGTTATTGTGTGGTGTGGCTCAGTTCGGGCTACACTGATGGCTGTGTCGGGCCACACTGATGGTTATTGTGTGGTGTGGCTCGGTTCGGGCCACACTGATGGTTATTGTGTGGTGTGGCTCGGTTCGGGCCACACTGATGGCTGTGCCGGGCCACACTGATGGTTATTGTGTGGTGTGGCTCGGTTCGGGCCACACTGATGGCTGTGTCGGGCCGCACTGATGGTTATTGTGTGGTGTGGCTCGGTTCGGGCCACACTGATGGTTATTGTGTGGTGTGGCTCGGTTCGGGCCACACTGATGGCTGTGTCGGGCTACACTGATGGTTATTGTGTGGTGTGGCTCGGTTCGGGCCACACTGATGGCTGTGTCGGGCTACACTGATGGTTATTGTGTGGTGTGGCTCGGTTCGGGCTACACTGATGGTTATTGTGTGGTGTGGCTCGGTTCGGGCCACACTGATGGTTATTGTGTGGTGTGGCTCAGTTCGGGCTACACTGATGGTTATTGTGTGGTGTGGCTCGGTTCGGGCCACACTGATGGCTGTGCCGGGCTACACTGATGGTTATTGTGTGGTGTGGCTCGGTTCGGGCCACACTGATGGGTGTGTCGGGCTACACTGATGGTTATTGTGTGGTGTGGCTCGGTTCGGGCCACACTGATGGTTATTGTGTGGTGTGGCTCGGTTCGGGCCACACTGATGGCTGTGTCGGGCTACACTGATGGTTATTGTGTGGTGTGGCTCAGTTCGGGCCACACTGATGGCTGTGCCGGGCTACACTGATGGTTATTGTGCGGTGTGGCTCGGTTCGGGCCACACTGATGGCTGTGTCGGGCTGCACTGATGGTTATTGTGTGGTGTGGCTCGGTTCGGGCCACACTGATGGCTGTGTCGGGCTGCACTGATGGTTATTGTGTGGTGTGGCTCGGTTCGGGCCACACTGATGGTTATTGTGTGTGTGGCTCGGTTCGGGCCACACTGATGGCTGTGTCGGGCTGCACTGATGGTTATTGTGTGGTGTGGCTCGGTTCGGGCCACACTGATGGGTGTGTCGGGCTACACTAGCAGTCTGAGCCCGCCAGGCGGCGATCAGGGTGGAGAAGTCGGGCAGCTCCGAGGCGGCCTTGTTTAGACAGATAATGGATAATAATGTGTAAGCTATTGGACTCTCCGGTCGGTTCAGTATTGCCTGTTGATAGTAGCCGTATGGTGCGATCGGGTGGTCTAGAGGTTCCAACCCCGAAGATGGTCAGCGACCTGATGGCTTCCTTTGTCTTATGAAGTCATTTCAACAAATAAGCACACTCCTCATTGAGACATTTAACCCCAACAACTCCGAGCAGTGTTCCATTTGCGAAGAACCTGACTAGAAACATCAAGAGGGAGTTTTATATACAAAAGCAAGAGATGACTGGCACAAGACTGGATATTGTGTGGCTGCTTCTTCGGTTACTCGTGACGCCGCTTCTACTCTGGTGACTCGCGTGGTCGGACTCGTGTGGTCGGACTCGTGTGGTCGGACTCGTGTGGTCGGACTCGTGTGGTCGGACTCGCGTGGTCGGACTCGTGTGGTCGGACTCGTGTGGTCGGACTCGTGTGGTCGGACTCGCGTGGTCGGACTCGTATAGTCGGACTCGCGTGGTCGGACTCGTGTGGTCAGACTCGTGTGGTCAGACTCGCGTGGTCGGACTCGTGTGGTCGGACTCGTGTGGTCGGACTCGTGTGGTCGGACTCGTATAGTCGGACTCGTGTGGTCGGACTCGTGTGGTCGGACTCGTGTGGTCGGACTCGTGTGGTCGGACTCGTGTGGTCGGACTCGCGTGGTCGGACTCGCGTGGTCGGACTCGCGTGGTCGGACTCGTGTAGTCGGACTCGTGTGGTCGGACTCGTGAGAGGCGTACACGTAAGTCGGAAGTGAAGAGCAGAGCTAGAAGTGAAAAAATAAGCGAGTTGGTGGCAGACTGGTCAGGCGATTTGTAGTCGAGGCCGTTCGTGCCGTATCAAGATGGCGTCTTGCAAAATGGCGTCGGAATGATGGTGGTGTCCTTCGTCGTGGCCAGGTGGTCCTGGCGCGGCTTGGGAGCAAGCCTTTTGGCGCTGCTGCAGCACGTTTTGTGTGCTGCCTTTTGGTGCGGTTGCACAGCACTTTGGCGGGCTGGCCACGTGTTGCAGCCCCTGTGGCGTCATTGCCTTTTCGGTGGTGTTGAAAGCTTCTCAAAGGTGTCGTTTGGTATCCGAACTGGAGTCGGTACGATATCGGTTTCTTATTTGGAAGAAATCGTTCTTGCGATGGATAAGTCGGTCGTGATGTGTGCGTGTGCGTGTGCGTGTGCGTGTGGGTGTGGGTATGGATGTGGGTGTGGGTGTGGGTGTGGGTGTGGGTGTGGGTGTGGGTGTGGATGTGTGTGGGTGTGTGGATGTGTGGGTGTGTGGGCGTGTGTGTGTATGTGTGTGTGTGTTTGTGTATGTGTGTGTGGGTGAATTTGTCCACACTGCCACTTGTCAGTGATATCGGCTGTTTACGTCCTTATAGGTTAGTTGTGAGTAGTGGTGGTCAGGATGGTGCCGGAGCGCAGTTGGGGTTGAGGTCGGGTCATCGCCTTTCGTTTTAACAATGCAAGTACGCATATATGTAATACGCTATCATAGATGAACCTTTCGTTCATTTTTTGTTTGTTTATTTTTTGGTCTTCTTTTGTTTTTGTCTGTCCTTAACCTGTTTGTTTTTTGTTTCTTTTCTTCCTCGCTACACGCCATGGGCAATTGCTAATATGTTAATTATCTTACAAATATTGTCCGAATCACCTAAATGGCGTTAGAGGTAGCCTTCAACGTGGTAAGGGAGTCCTGCCAGGGCGCAGGAGCCAGAAGAATCAAAGACCCACCAGCAAGCGTATAAACATAGCCCGTGCTGAGGGGACAACAGATGCTATCCTCTTTGGTGGTAAAGTGTAGGGGAACACCACGTTCCCCTACACTTTACCTTCGCGAAGCCTGGCTCATCCATTCCCTTCTGCGAGGCAACAAGGCCAAGCTGCAGCAGCGGCTCATCTTGAGTGGGCCGCCGTCAGCCAGCTCCCGACAGCGGGCATTTGGCGCGCCTGAGAAGCTTACGTCACCTCCGGGGGCATCACACCCAAATCAAGCTGAAATCCCCACCAACTAGCCCGTGGTCTGGCGGAATCATCACGGGGAAATGTCGAGCCAATGACGGGAAGTCCGCTCCAGATCATTCCTTCAAAGACAGGGCATTGACGGGTTCACAAGGATGTAAAGACATAAAGACATAAAGCCATAAAAGATATTTGTGCAACTATGAGCCACAAGGGCCCTTCTTGGTTGCACTCTGTACACTGAACCAGTTGCCCACAAAATCTGTCGATCAGCCCTCTCTGTGATACTGAAAAGCAAGCCCTATTCTTATAGTGATTGTCTATGCTGTTTTTAAAGGTGTTCAATGTGCTGCTACTGACAATGTTTTCTGGCAGCTGGTTCCAGTGTTCTACTACCCTGTTGGTGAAGAAAGTCTGCCTTAACCTTGTTCTGCTGTGGTGAACTTTAATTTTGAATTTATGACCTCTAATTGCATCATTTCTGTTCAATTCAAACATTTCCCCAAGATATCCCATCTCCAGACCATGGGCAAATTTGGAGACCTCGATGAGATCTCCTCTCAGCTTTCTATATCTAAATGAAAACATATCCAATTTCTTCAATCTTTCCTCATATGCCAGGTTGCTTATACCATTAACCATCTTTGTAGCCCTCTTTTGTACTCTCTCTAAAAGCCAACAATCTTTTTCATAGCTAGGAGACCAAGCTTGGATGCAGTATTCCAAATGTGGCTTGATATATGCACAGTAAAGCTTCCTGATGACTTCCTCACTTCTGTATGATACATTCCTATGTATTGCCCCGAGCATTCTCAGTGCCTTCTTCCTGGCTTCCTTGGTCTGTTCTGATGCCCCCAATTTTGTGCTTAGAATAACACCTAAATCCTTCTCCTGTTGAGTCACTTGGCCACCCATCAAGTATGGAGCCTTCATATGCTGTTTACCTAAACGCATGATTTTGCACTTATCAAAATTTAATTTAATTTGCCACACTTCGGACCACTTCACAAGTTCGTCTAAGTCTTTTTGCGGCGAAATATGCTCATTCTGACCTGTTATTGCCCGAAACACCTTCAAATCATCTGCAAATTACAAAACTGAACTGCTTAGGCCACTTTTAATGTTATTTACAAGTATAATGAACAGTAGTGGCCTCAGTACTGACCCCTGGGGGACACCACTAAGAACATTTTGTCATGATGACTTTGTACCATTGAGCATCACTCTTTGCTGTCTATCTGAAAGCCACAACTCTATCCATTTTAAGATGCTACCTGCAATACCATGGGACTGAAGCTGTATCACTAACCGTTTAAGGATACCTTGTCAAAGACCTTACTAAAGTCAAGATATGCTACATCAGCCTGATTTCCATGATCAAATTGTTCTGTGTTGAATTTCAAGAAGTCCAAGAGATTTGTGAGACACGATCGTCCTTTTCTAAACCAATGTTGAGTATCTTGAATCAATCTGTTACCTTCCAGATAACTAACTATTCTATCCTTGATAATTGATTCTATCCTTGATAATGTCTTGCGATCGTGTACCGTACGTATCGCGAGGATACGGATACAACCCAGCGGTGGTGGATTGCTTTTGTAATTTATCGCCTGAATATTGCCACTTAAATTGCATTAGGCCCTGGTGAAGCGCTTAGACAAGGTTTGTGCAAATCATCACTTCGCCCACTTCACGCTTAAAAGCTCATAAATCATTCCCCCAATAGTTTTGGGCAGTTTATTTCACGTCTCTTGCTAGGGTTGAAACTACAAGGTCATGATAGATCAGTGGTAAGTGACGTTAAAGTGACGTCATGTTCGCCAATCTCAAAAGGCAAAACACGCATCGGTGCACACAGATTGACCAAGAATTCGAACGATTGGAGATATATGACGTCGATAAACGGCAATAGAGAGACACTTAGTCGGAAAGTAACAAGTGATGTTCCAGTTTGGTTGGCAGATTAAAAAGAAATGATAGAAAGATATTCTCAAACTGTTTGATCATATAACCAAACTTTCGAAAACAAGAGACATATTGTCCAAGACATGACTATGAAAAATGTTTGTACTACATGTTCAGCAATTATCTACGGCTACGGCTTCAAGTAGTCCAGCAGATATCCACAAGCTACGGCCTGAAATGTACTGCAGAGCACACCACGTCGGGTGGGGGGGGCGCCCCCCAGCCGCCGAACGGCCGCGGGGGCAGCGGGGCCACCGTTTGGCGGTGTGGTGGTGTCGGTGGTGGTGGTGTCAGTGGCGTTAGTGTTAGTGGTATTGATCGTTTGGCGGTGCGATGCGGTGCGGTGGTGGTGTCAGTGGTGATGGTGCTAGTGGTATCGATTGTTCGGTGGTGCGATGCTGAGCAGCAGTGGTGTCAGTGGTGGTGGTGTTGGTGGTATCGACCACTTGGTGGTCCGATGCGTTGCGGTGGTGGTGTTAGTGACGGTGACATTAGTGGTACTGACCGTTTGGCGGTGCGGTGGTGTCGGTGGTGGTGGTGCCAGTGGCGGTGGTGTTAATGGTGTCAGCATCAGTAGTGCCGGCTCCATGGGTCATTGCGCGTCCTGAATGTGCAGGAAAAAGGGAATATATTGTGATTACCATTGCCGCAGTTTTTTCAAGGTCGCATGTCCCATATTTGCTGAAAGCCGTTTTGTTCATGCAAATCGGCCCACTGGATTTTTAACTATGGACTTATAATAAGGTTGGTCTGGTACGATCTTGGCCTTCATGCCTCTCCCCTTCACATTATTAGGTGACATTTGCAAAGATGCCCACATAGTAGATGCCTATAGAATTGTGAATAGCGCATACCAATTTGGTAGTCTGGCTTTCCATTACGAACCGTGATAGTTTATTTAAAATAAAACAAATGCATCCGAGTTGTTGCTGGGGTGGCTTTGGGAACCAGGGTTGCTAAGCAGAGCTTGCTGCGTGAACCCTGACCCCACCACCCAATCCATGAATTCCAGTTCA
The DNA here is from genome assembly GCA_034440575.1 of Imbricaverruca yamaguchii. Lineage (NCBI taxonomy): Eukaryota > Metazoa > Arthropoda > Thecostraca > Neoverrucidae > Imbricaverruca > Imbricaverruca yamaguchii. The sequence continues at coordinate 672,024 of JAOTOL010001530.1, read as the reverse complement.
ACGGCAGAATTTAGACCGAAAGTTTAACGTGCCGTCAATGCACCGACACGGCCGCCCGGCAACTCGACCCCGGCCTCATCTGGCCAGTTGCCAACTGACACTCCCTGCCGGGGCTAAATGCGAGCGCGCGAGGCGACTCGAACCCTGTGTTGCCAAGACGGGGGAGACCTGTGGAAGCCAGCGCTCTTACCATCTGAGCTACCGGGGCGGAAAATCTGCCTATCCGTTTATTGACCACCAAGATTATTCATTTAACCTTGACCACATATGGCTTTGGAACAAACAAACAAACAAAACCGGCGCTTGCTCACGTGTCTGTTACTCGAACTTACGACTAAGGGCTATTCTCCACGTTTAGGTGGTTTGCGTAGGAGAAGCAATGTCCGACATTTTGGCTCCCATCTGCACTTCACTTACTTATGACCTGGTACGACACACGTGACGTCGGATACCTTCTTACGTGACATGATTATTCAGTGTGCAATGATTTAATCCATGAAACAAAGTTTTGAATCCAATACGTTTGCGCGAGTTTTACATATTCCATTGCTTCACATCTTCACAGCTTTTACCATTGATCTGTGACATCAAAATGAACCAAAAACGTAATTTTGAAAGTGCTCTGACATCGCACGCCACGGCGCCATCAATTATCGTTTGAACTTGCAGAATCGGCCCAGCCGTTCCTGAGATAAGCTGGTGGAACATAGTTGTCCGTACCCCGTGAATATTGTGCGGGTGATGAGCACGATCGATCCCGGGCTAGAGTTACTACATGATCATTAAATTCACCACAGATCCGAAGTTCCTAACTCTTTGCGGATGTTCGAGCACCGGCACCGTCTTGAACTTGACAAATTACCCGGAAGATGCACACTTGGACGTTGGATTGGACGTTCAATGGACATCTGGACAGGCATCCGTGTTATGTGTCACAGAACAACATGGCCGTTGGGATCCACACACTCGTTGTCGGACAAACCAGATAGTGCTGCATTTAACAATTTCACTGTATTTTATCATGTTTCAAGTCACAATGATATCTGGGTGATGGTGATCGGTGTTGTGGCGCGCAATCCGCTGTGTCCATGCATCGTCGTCCGCCTCCCGTGCCGATATATCGCCGGCGAAGACCAGTGACTGGTGGGACTCGTACACCACTAACCTTCGGCTGGCAGATGAACACCCTACCTCAAACTATTCGCCCCCAAAATAAAAATGGTTTGGGAGAGCCGTAGCCATTGGGTGTGAGTTAAACTTATCCAATGTGCGAATAGAGCGCACCAGCAACTCAGCCCCATGTCCCCTTTATTAGGCTTTCGGTGTGCCCTAACAACATTCATCCTTTCTGCATTCACTTTCATTTTGGTGTTTAGGTTGTTAGTAAATTTCACACTCGAGACTACACTGTTGGCCAAGTATGTTAAATTCTGAAAATTATGTGGGGGTGGGGACACAATACTTAAAGGAAATGGGCGAATCCCAATGGATTGAGAGGCACACATCATAGGTTCCGACGGTAAAAGTTGAAATGATTGAGGGGGGCAAAGCTAACATTGGGGGACACTTCCCCCTCAAAAGTATGCAAAACGACACCCTTGCTGTTGGACATTGCGTGAAAGAAAACAAATCCAATTTCTTTATGTTGATATCAAAGTCCCCTTCTCACGTTTTGATCATAGTGGAGACGGAGCCCTGGCATAAATGTTTTCCATTCAATAGGGCAACATTTTGGTGTTAAAATAAAACCTGTTTGTCAATCTTGATCACACATGTTCCCCATGACATGGCTTTGGTCTTCTCCAGTGAAAAAAAAACACGCAAAACCCAGCCGCCTACTCTGCCTGGGCTTTATAGAGGGCTTGCTTTTCAGTATTCCAGGGAGGGCTGATCGACGGATTTAATGGGCAACTGGTTGAGTGTCCAGAGTGCAACCAAGAAGTGTGCACCAGAGTGCACCTTGTGGCTCATAGTTGCACTAATCATTTATGTCTTTATATATTTATGCCCTCCTCAGAGTGAGCTGGCGCGATCCATTCCAGCACACTGGCAGGGAGGCCACCAAATGCACTCGACTGACCATTAGCAACAACTTTCTACTAATGACTTTGACGCCCAGAGTCGCGCGCGACATTTCCGATCAGTTAGTTTTTCCAGACCAAGCCGCTCGAATCATATTCTGAGCATATCCTAAATATTTGTAATTCTGTGCATGCTGTGTTTCTTCAGGAACCACATGGAGTGTGGCATAGCCAATCCATACACCATATTGCATGAATCTGGTGTGCTCGCATGCGCATCGAAGTGCTTTTATGTCTGTTTGTATTATATGTAAAACCGGAGCCACTTCCACCTTTCATAAGATTGCTCAATTAAAAATGCTTGAAATGCTTCTCTTAATCACAAAATTCACAAAGCCCACTGTAAAAAGAGCTTGAAATATTGCAGGTACTCCACCCCACCCCACCCCCATAATCGCATGATGGTGAGAGATGCGTCCACACTGCGGCGCCGCCCCGCGGGCAGTTTGGTAACCCAGTGCTTGGCATATCAGAAATTCACTTCCTGAAGTCTACCAGTTCCTTCTGGCAGATGGGCGAATTCCACTCCAGCTTTTGCGGTTTTTCGCCTGCCGTTCCCAAGCCCTTTATAGTAGGAACGTGAAATTCGGTGACATCTCTCATCTCGTACCAAAATGTTTTATTTCGTAACTATTTCCGATGCGGTGTCAGGAGCGAATGTTGCGAGGCCCTTCCAGCATGTCTTTTCGAAATGTTGTGAACAGCACATGCATCTCAATATTTGCATTACTGTACCGTTCAGAGGACTATAATGTTGAATCCGACTGCTCCCGCTACCTAGGCAAACGTTTATTTTGAGCCGCATCATGACACGGGTGAATTCTTGGAAAGGAAAACATGGGCTACAAGTGACACCTTTTCTCAAAGCGACACTTCCGTTGTCCTCGAAAAGTTGGCTGGGTGGGCATAATGCAGGACAAACGGTTATAGTGAATCACAAGCAGTGTTTCATCCATCACGGCAGTCGGACGCGTTCCCAAGGCCCGATTCAGGGGGTCACGGGAGGTATTCAGGGCGTACACAGTCCAGGCCCTATAAGCAATGACGCAGCGACAACACGTTCCCAATGGCGGACCCAGGGGAGAAGTGAATTCAGGACAAACGGTTAGAGCAGACTACAATCCGTGGTGGAGACAGGAGATATCCAACAAACCAATAATTGTAGTGAACTTCCTATCATGTTCCCTGGATCCTAGAATAATTCCCTTGCGACGACCCTGAAGAAAACATGACGGTAAGTATTGATCCGATGTAATAATTATTAAAAAAAAACAACAGACATCTATGGCGCGGATTGCGACCGCTTTACGTGCCTTACATGGATGATATGGATGCATGGATTTGCATGCCTTACATGCGCATATAAAATGGTGTTTTAGAACACTGATGATGCTTGATACTCATCTATCATCTAGGCACCATTTGACCCGTGCAAAAAACTAAATGTTTTAGTCAACTTCCGTCGATGTTTCGCTCCCCGATTTCATCGTTACGCAAATTTTCAACTTTTGACATTCTAAAAGTTTCAGAGAGCAACAGTGTAGATTCGACCACGAAAATTTGCTTGACCAATTCAGTTATTACATCCATACCATAAAATCATGGTTATTACGGGAAGCCCAACCGCAATGGCGTTGGGTACCTCGTAGGCTAGCTATTTCATATCCATTCCATCCATTCGTATCCACTTGGCTTTTCCATGCTGTTCATGGCATTTTCCTCATGTGTATACCTCACTCTTAATATTTCGCAAATGTACTTTATCATTGCATCTTTAATTATAAAAGTACCAAGATATGGCATGCCATATTACCAGCCACATTTTTATATTGTTTCATGTCAAGAATATTACACTAGGCATGTGGGCGTCACTGCATTAAGTACCACAGCTGGTCGCTTTAGCGTTGTAAGTTATAATTACCACCATAATATACCCATCATGTATACTGTCATGCTTAAATATTTTGAGTCAAGACTTGAGTGCCGGGAAGTTGAAAGGTGGCGAGTGATAATGCACCAATCTAAAAACTGAACCGACAGCAGTGGCTTAATATAACGTAAACTATATTAGTCTAACCACAATTCCCTGACGCTCCCTTATGCCTATTCATACATAAATCAAATTTCATAGCTAATTATGCAGGATATTCATTAACATCAAATCCGTGGCAGCCTATATCGGCGCCGCAGCGCAGAATCTCCAAACTCGTCGACGTAAGCCACAAAATTAATCAAGATATTCGGCCAAGTTCGTCGGGAAGCCGCAACTACGCGGGCTGGTCCATTGAGAGCTCGCCAGAGGCGCGGGGCGAGCTGATGCTGGGCCGATGTGCTTACCCGTCACGCTCCACTGGCGTCTCCTGCGCATTCGACACTGGCCGGCGGCTCTGCTACAGGTGGTCAATTGTGTACACATGGGGTGCTGTCCCTGGCGCCCCCCCCTGCACACTCGACCCCGGCCGGCGCCTCTGCTACAGGTGGTCAATTGTGTACACATGGTGTGCTGTCCCTGGCGCCCCCCCTGCACACTCGCACAGCAATTGCACACCCGGCCGGCGCCTCTGCTACAGGTGGTCAATTGTGTACATGTGGCGTGCTGTCCCTGCCCCCCCCCCCTGCACACTCGACCCCGGCCGGCGCCTCTGCTACAGGTGGTCAATTGTGTACATGTGGCGTGCTGTCCCTGGCCCCCCCTGCACACTCGACCCCGGCCGGCGCCTCTGCTACAGGTGGTCAATTGTGTACATGTGGCGTCCTGTCCCTGGCGCCACCCCCCCTCCTGCACCCTCGATGTTGGCCGGCGCCTCTGCTACAGGTGGTCAATTGTGTACATGTGGCGTGCTGTCCCTGGCGCCCCCCTGTACACTCGACCCCGGCCGGCGCCTCTGCTACAGGTGGTCAATTGTGTACATGTGATGTGCTGTCCTTCTATATTATATTAGTCTGCCTCTGCCAGTCCATTGCTATGTCACTTGTCGCTTTTTCTTTCTTTTGAATAGGTACGTATTCACTCTTGCCTGCACCTGCCAAAATCTGCCTGTCTATAACAACCCCTCCCTTATTTATGCCTCTCTTCTGCCTCTCAGCCATTATTGGCCTATCTCTCTTTCGAATGTTCTTGGCCACATATAGTATATATTTGCTCTTTTCCATCTTCTTCCTTCTTTTTTTTTGCTTCCGATGAGAAAGTTCGCCTTTAGAGGGGAAAACAAATTGGAGCAGTACCATACATTTGTTGGCCACCAAAAAATCAAAATTATGTTTTTTATTTAAAAATTGTGCACTTTCAAGTTTTCCTTAATTTTCCTTTTCTAATGGGTAGAGCGGACCGGAAAATGTTGTACGAAGTCAACTTGCTCCCATAAAAATCCGTACTTTAGCCAGAATAATTGATTATAACTTTAATGGGCAAATATACAAAACTAATAAGTAATCAAAAACTGAAGAAAAATATACTCTGGATACTCGTTTTGTTGCATGCCTAAAGATAAGTAAACGCTGAAAGTTTCATTCAAATATCTTTATCCGTTAGAGCGTGACGACTGGTTAAACTTTTCTGGAGGCGACCTTACTTGACCTTGACTAACTTGTTGACCTTAGATCTCCTGACTTTAAAATTCTGATGCAACATGCCAAACTGAAATGGGAAAAGGTATGCCAAATTTCGTCGTTCTGCCGCGCGCCATTTTACTCTGTCCGCAGAAAACCTTCGGATTCGGATTCTGCGGGTTCGGAGTTCGCGACGGGGGTTCGGTGTTCGGAGTTCTCGACGGGGTTCGCACCTCTGCCGACAGTCAACAACATCAACTTCAAGATAATGAGGCGAGTCTGCCAGGCCTGTGTGGGCCCTCGGGCGGTCGGCGCTAATTAAGAGTAATCTCGACTGGGAGGCAGCACGGACGGGACACGCCGCGTCGGCATGTCCCGGTCTGGAGTGTGCCGACGTGTCCCGGACGGGAGTGTGTCGACGTGTCCCGGTCTGGAGTGTGTCGGCGTGTCCCGGTCTGGAGTGTGTCGACATGTCCCCGAGGGAGTGCGTCGACGTGTCCCGGACTGGACTGTGTCGACGTGTCCCGGACTGGACTGTGTCGACGTGTCCCGGTCTGGAGTGTGTCGACATGTCCCCGAGGGAGTGCGTCGACGTGTCCCGGACGGGACTGTGTCGGCGTGTCCCGGATAGGAGTGTGTCGGCGTGTCCCGGATAGGAGTGTGTCGACATGTCCCCGAGGGAGTGCGTCGACGTGTCCCGGACGGGACTGTGTCGACGTGTCCCGGACGGGAGTGTGTCGACATGTCCCCGAGGGAGTGCGTCGACGTGTCCCGGACGGGACTGTGTCGACGTGTCCCGGACTGGAGTGTGTCGGCGTGTCCCGGATAGGAGTGTGTCGACATGTCCCCGAGGGAGTGCGTCGACGTGTCCCGGACGGGACTGTGTCGGCGTGTCCTGGACGGATCCATCCGGGGCGGTACCAGTCGATTCAACAAACAGACTCGCTGGCGGCCGTAATTGGCATGGCACCACCGGACAAAGTTCGGTGGTGCCAGCGGCGTGTGGTCGGGCTCGGCCCAGAGTTGGATTGCCGTGTATTCCTCTCAGAGGCGTGTGGTCGGGCTCGGCCCAGAGTTGGACTGCCGTGTATTCCTCTCAGAGGCGTGTGGTCGGGCTCGGCCCAGAGTTATACTGCCGTGTATTCCTCTCAGAGGCGTGTGGTCGGGCTCGGCCCAGAGTTGGACTGCCGTGTATTCCTCTCAGAGGCGTGTGGTCGGGCTCGGCCCAGAGTTAGACTGCCGTGTATTCCTCTTAGAGGCGTGTGGTCGAGCTCGGCCCAGAGTTATACTGCCGTGTATTCCTCTTAGAGGCGTGTGGTCGGGCTCGGCCCAGAGTTGGACTGCCGTGTATTCCTCTCAGAGGCGTGTGGTCGGGCTCGGCCCAGAGTTGGACTGCCGTGTATTCCTCTCAGAGGCGTGTGGTCGGGCTCGGCCCAGAGCTAGACTGCCGTGTATTCCTCTTAGAGGCGTGTGGTCGGGGTCGGCCCAGAGTTGGACTGCCGTGTATTCCTCTCAGAGGCATGTGGTCGGGCTCGGCCCAGAGTTGGACTGCCGTGTATTCCTCTCAGAGGCGTGTGTAGGGTCGGGCTCGGCCCAGAGTTGGACTGCCGTGTATTCCTCTTAGAGGCGTGTGGTCGGGCTCGGCCCAGAGTTAGACTGCCGTGTATTCCTCTCAGAGGCGTGTGGTCGGGCTCGGCCCAGAGTTGGACTGCCGTGTATTCCTCTCAGAGGCGTGTGGTCGGGCTCGGCCCAGAGTTGGACTGCCGTGTATTCCTCTCAGAGGCGTGTGGTCGGGCTCGGCCCAGAGTTAGACTGCCGTGTATTCCTCTCAGAGGCGTGTGGTCGGGCTCGGCCCAGAGTTGGACTGCCGTGTATTCCTCTCAGAGGCGTGTGGTTGGGCTCGGCCCAGAGTTGGACTGCCGTGTATTCCTCTCAGAGGCGTGTGGTCGGGCTCGGCCCAGAGTTGGACTGCCGTGTATTCCTCTCAGAGGCGTGTGGTCGGGCTCGGCCCAGAGTTATACTGCCGTGTATTCCTCTCAGAGGCGTGTGGTCGGGGTCGGCCCAGAGTTGGACTGCCGTGTATTCCTCTCAGAGGCGTGTGGTTGGGCTCGGTCCAGAGTTGGACTGCCGTGTATTCCTCTCAGAGGCGTGTGGTCGGGCTCGGCCCAGAGTTGGACTGCCGTGTATTCCTCTCAGAGGCGTATGGTCGGGCTCGGCCCAGAGTTGGACTGCCGTGTATTCCTCTCAGAGGCGTGTGGTCGGGCTCGGCCCAGAGTTGGACTGCCGTGTATTCCTCTCAGAGGCGTGTGGTCGGGCTCGGCCCAGAGTTAGACTGCCGTGTATTCCTCTCAGAGGCGTGTGGTTGGGCTCGGCCCAGAGTTAGACTGCCGTGTATTCCTCTCAGAGGCGTGTGTCGGGCTCGGCCCAGAGTTAGACTGCCGTGTATTCCTCTCAGAGGCGTGTGGTTGGGCTCGGCCCAGAGTTAGACTGCCGTGTATTCCTCTCAGAGGCGTGTGGTTGGGCTCGGCCCAGAGTTGGATTGCCGTGTATTCCTCTTAGAGGCGTGTGGTCGGGGTCGGCCCAGAGTTAGACTGCCGTGTATTCCTCTCAGAGGCGTGTGGTTGGGCTCGGCCCAGAGTTGGACTGCCGTGTATTCCTCTCAGAGGCGTGTGGTCGGGCTCGGCCCAGAGTTGGATTGCCGTGTATTCCTCTCAGAGGCGTGTGGTCGGGCTCGGCCCAGAGTTGGACTGCCGTGTATTCCTCTCAGAGGCGTGTGGTCGGGCTCGGCCCAGAGTTAGACTGCCGTGTATTCCTCTCAGAGGCGTGTGGTCGGGCTCCATGTCCGGGTCCCGGCAGATACTTCAACTGCCGGTACTTTTTCTGTTAGAGGGAGTAACTTCATACCACATCGAAAAAGGAGTTAACGTCCAACTCATAGATACTTTAAAAATATAGGATAGGGAGCAGTATTTCATATGATAACATTGCATCAGTATCAGTAAGTGTGTATTGATTTAGTAGCCTCACATCTAGGAACCGTGCAGAAGAACATATACTATGGAATGTCCCCAATATTTGAAGACTGAAGACATTTCAAGGTTTGTCCATACTCTACTAAATCAAAGCCATAAATGCGATGTGTCAAAAAGATCATCATTAATGGCAGATGTCCAAGCCCAATCTATAACTCCCTTATTTTCCATGTTTGCGTCACAAACACGTGATCATTTAATTCCTCCACAATATTTGTTCTATAAAATCCCACACTAGTGTACAGATGGAACTAATTATTGACCGATGAATGGCAGGCGTCACATTAAGGCTGTGCATATGATATTTCCCATGTCTGCCTCACAGCGGCGTGACAATATATTTGTACCACCCGAAATTCTGTGAAAGGTCCTCACCAGTGATCACAGCAGTTGTGTATTCCCGGTAAATATATGCTGCTGTCAGCTTCCGTCTCATCCGCTTAGTGTAGAACAAACTAGTATTAAACGAACTTTACTTTCCATGAAAGGTAGCAGCTTACCTACCAGATCTACTCAACATTCAACACTAGAAACGAAATTGCCATATGCGCCAGGCAGGCACCGAATTAAACAGGAACAATTTCGGCGACAAACACCAGTTTTAGAGTAATCAGACTTGCTCACGAGATCGATGACCTCCCGATGCATGCAAGGCCGTTGACGTATCTTCGGGACTGTTCAGCGATCACGAATTGGTACATACAGCAATTTGGGGCGTACTTACCGGGCTAGGAGTGATAGAACACGTGTCGGCTATCTCACTCTGTACGCTAGTCGCAAAGGAATCCGCCAAATATGAGCTAAGCGATAACTAATTAATTTAAGACGTTTCCGTTGATATTACTGAACTGACAGTTCACCGGGTGAATTGGAAAGATGAAGTTCTGACATATTAACGAAGAAAAAGATCCCCTGAATATTTTACGTGCCACTGGTTTTGCACGCTAGTGATGTGGCCTCAGAGACTGGAAGCTGGTCGAAGCAGATGAGCGTCACTGTTGCTTGGTCCAACTTCGTACCGTGGACGCGCTCAGCTCGCATTTGACTGGACCGGCCGCGACTATCCAGAGTTCCGTGATCTGAGTTCTGTCGGATGTCCACGCCACATACGACGCGTGAAGTTTGACGTCGCTGGTACTCTTCTCAGGATAGCAGCCTTGCACATCTTGCGTGTGCAGTTCTCGATGACATTCACCTCCACTTGTTTGTGAAATACTCTTCAAAGGCTGATTGCTTCGTTACAGCGGAGCCCCCACTGACGCAGCCGCTGCTGTTGGTCGCGAGCTCACTGGTGGTGGGTCGAGAGACCCGACACGTCAGCTGTCACAGCTAAAGACAAAAACACATCCGGATAATAAACTTTTCTTCTACAACATTCTGCGACACATCAATGACCAAAACACACTGCGCACACCGGCAATTTGGCGTGTTTACGGCTCTTGACGATCGTGACGCATCGCATTGGTGCATTTGTAAGCATTTTACCTCTGATCTGCATATGCAGAGCGTCACTTCTTTGCTTAATTATGCTTTGCAAGTTGAATCTTTAGAACCCAAGCATGGAGCTTACTCCAATTCTTCTGTCACAAAGTGTAGTCATTCCAACTCAGATGGGCCGTGCGTGGAATGACTCCAACTCCGTCTTTCAGTGGAAAAGAGGAGTCACTCCGGTATCACTCAGCTCCAACTAACTCAACTCCATTACACTGGCTGAGATGCAACTCTGAATCGTATGCATGCAACTTGCCCATATGTGTAGCATGCCATTATGAATATATCCGTAATGTGTAATTACGTATGTGTTCCATGCATGCAATTGCATGCATGATCACTCAACTCCAATAAAATGGCTGTGATGCAACTTCAATTTTTGCACGCTTACTTTTCCTTATTACATGTACAACTAGATATATGTTTGCATACTAACTCAAAAATATATTACACGGGATGTGATGCGACCTCGAATCATACGCCTATAATGCACCATATTACATGTACAGTTACATGCAAGCCATGGATGTCTCTGCAACATCTCCCAATAGTACAGACACCATTGTGTGCACCAGTCCTTGAAGGATGCATTGAGATGACGCAACATGGGCCTAACGTATTCACTACTACCCTGAACTTCCAACACCAGCTCAACTGAGCTACTCGAACCACAGTGATCCTCAGACTTCTATTGCGCCAACAAGTGCCACGGCACACAGCCGCCGCCGGGGCCTTGCGTTTGCTGAATGAGCGGAAACGTCCGAACTGATCCTCGACGTTGACTCACTCGCCCGGCGCTACGTGCCCTCAGGCGGCCAATGCGGTGAGACGAACATCGCTACGTCACGACTCATGATTACATCAGGGCCCGAAAATATCGATTTTCGCATTCTAAAAATATGTTTTCTGACATGAACGAACCACGAAATCGGACTATGCACGCGATCACCACTGCATGTACTCCTCCGAAAGTGCGATTTACTTTTCCTTATCCATCATTAAGAAGTTATTGAAATGACTGAAGCGTCCTTGCGTTGTCGTCCGCTTTCCGGTGCCCATCCAACGGCGCTCCCGGTGCTGGTCTGCCCACGGTGCCCACGGTGCTCATATGTGCACAGCTCTTCTATAGAGTGCAGCCTTCTCATCTCATCCACCCAGAACTCATCTGCACACAGCTCCTCTACAGAGTGCAGCCGCCCTATCTCATCTCATCCACCCAGTGCTCATCTGCACACAGCTCCTCTACAGAGCGCAGAAGCCTCATCTATCTCATCCACCCAGTACTCATCTGCACATAGCTCTTCTACAAAGTGTAGCCGCCTTTTCTCATCTCACCCGCCCAGTACTCATCTGCTCACAGCTCCTCTACGATAGCGGAACGATTGTCTGTATTGCGAAGAACATACACTGGCTTATCAGAGTCAAGACATGCCGCTTTTTACACATAGGCATTGCTTAAAACGTATGACGTGCCATGTTCTACAGCCTTTAGTACCGGTTCAAATGTGACATCATTGTGCCCTTCCCCGTACAGCGCCATGCAGATCAACTGTTTACATACAGCGCCAAATGTTCTGCTGTTATTTCCAATCGCAGAGCCAATATGTCCATGTGCAGCGCAATTCGTAGGCCATATTCGTTTCCTTCTTCAATGCCTCTTCCTATTAAGTAGGTTTAAGCTTGTGTGCTAACCAGACTACCACGCCATATACACGAGATCGTTTTCTGTGGAATACCTCTAATAATTTAAATTTCCACCCGCCGCGTCTAAACATCCCTACAGGCAGTGCGCTGCATTACAGATAGTACATACTAATTTGTTGGGCATCCTGCAGCCAAAAGGTCAGTGTCAGTCAGTGTTTGGTGGTGGCGGGAAACAGATGGGTGAAATTATAACGTAAAAAGACATCATCAGATAAAGTAACTGGATGAGATGTTATAATCTGATGCAATTACGTGTCAGACAGGCCATGCAACCAATCATTACCGCGTGCACGAGATAACAGAATGGCTACACGAGAACTGCACACATCGAATTGCCCCCAGAGCAAAAATTGGAGAGCCTGCAACTTTCCCGAGCAAATCAATAGCGTATTGTAAGATAAAGTAGATTAAAAGCACCGGCCTGCACTGGCCTCCCATGTTTTGGCGAGTACCCACTGGCGTCTGCGTAGCTGCCGGCCGGTGTCCTGGTTGGCAGCTGGCCGGATAATGCATGCCGCCCAGCAGCGTAGCGGCCGTCTCCGGCTATTGACAGCTCGTTAAACTCTCGGTCAAGATACTGCCGACAAACTGGAATTTCCAGATTGAGGGCGTTAACTAGCTCTGTTTAGGATAGAACCTCGCGTCATTCATCCGCGGCTCCAAACAATCGGAATTAATGCCTTGGCGAATAACGTTTTTAATTGACATAAATTCGCAGCTACTGTTGCCGCAGATAGCAATTTGGGGTGACGCCGACCGACTAAACTACGCTTGTGTGAGCTAATTCGGATAAGTTTGCTCACTGGTCCAGATGAGCTGGAAGCTCAGTTCCTGAATTAAGAAAAACTAGTTCCTGAATTAAGAAAACTTGTCTTTGATCCCGGCTATCTCCTGGGAGTCGAAGCAAAGTAAAAAAGTCCTCCCAACAATAAAGTGACGCTTACCATCAAATATCCTCTCAGTTCATTTTTTTTTGCCGAGTTCTGCCACCGACCTTGGTAGGTCTTGACTTTGATCTCAGAGGACGGAAGCCATAAATGCGTCGGCGCTCCGATGGCTGGTAATCCGAGAACCAGAATATGATGCTTTTGACACGGATCAAACCAGCCTACAATGAGCGGTTCAATGAGCCGTTCATTGTATGAGCGGCTACACCTACACTCCTACAATGAGCACCTTCGCCTACAACGAGCCGCTCATTGTATGAGCGGCTACACCTACACTCCTACAATGAGCACCTTCGCCTACAACGAGCCGCTCATTGTATGAGCGGCTACACCTACACTCCTACAATGAGCACCTTCGCCTACAACGAGCCGCTCATTGTATGAACGGCTACACCTACACTCCTACAATGAGCACCTTCGCCTACAACGAGCCGCTCATTGTATGAGCGGCTACACCTACACTCCTACAATGAGCACCCTCGCCTACAACGAGCCGCTCATTGTATGAACGGCTACACCTACACTCCTACAATGAGCACCTTCGCCTACAACGAGCCGCTCATTGTATGAGCGGCTACACCTACACTCCTACAATGAGCACCTTCGCCTACAATGAGCGGTTCATTGTAGGCGTCATGCGGCGTGACGTGACGTGACGTGACGTGACGTGACGTGACGTGACGTGACTGACGTACGTGACACGTTCGTACGTACGACGTGACGTGACGTGAGTGACGTACTACGTCCTACAATGACGTACGTGACGTGACGCATGTACGTGACGTGACGTGACGTGACGTGACGTGACGTGACGTGACGTGACGTGACGTGACGTGACGTGACGTGACGTGACGATGACGTGACGTGACGTACGTGACGTGACGTACGATGACGTGACGTGACGTGACGTGACGTGACGTGACGTGACGTGACGTGACGTGACGTGACGTGACGTGACGTGACGTGACGTGACGTGACGTGACGTGACGTGACGTGACGTGACGTGACGTGACGTGACGTGACGTGACGTGACGTGACGCGCGGCCAGCAGCGGGGAGTGTCCCGCGTGCGTTCTGCCAATTGCGTTCTTACCAGGCGCCACAAGGACGCTCTCCTGATCTGACTGACTGCCACTGCCACGCGCCGGTCGGTGCCCGCGCAGGTCGCCGTCGCTCGCCGGAAACAGCCAACAGTCTTCCAATAGTTAACAGCCTCGATCGAAACTCGCCGGCCGGGTTTGCAGCGCAAGTTTGCTCTCTTGTCCTCAAGGCTGCCAACTGCGCCAGCGATGGATGTAGCAGCGATGGAGCAGCTAATGGATGCGTCAGCGACATATGTAGTGGAGATAGAACTGTTGATCTGAACGGCAGTTCATGACGCTTATGGATTTAATGTTTCTCATTTCATCGGCATCGCTGAAAGGGAAGGTGTTGCTAGTCCTGGATATGTTCCTCAGATGTAATTATTTATCGTTGCAGTCCAGTACCGTTTATCTATATCTGATCTAAGTCATACTAAGATATCTAAGTCATACAGGATCTGACCGGTCTGTCATATTGGATCTGACCACTCTGTCATACTGGATCTGGCCCGCTCTTCATACTTTATTTGACCGCTCTATCGAACTGGACCTGACCGCTCTGCCATATTGGATCTGACTGCTCTGTCACATTGGATCTGGCCACTCTGTCATACTTGATTTGACCGACCTATCGAGCTGGATCTGACCGCTCTGTCATGCTGTATCTGACCGCTCTGTCATACTGGATCTGACTGCTCCATTCTGCTGTATCTGACCGCTCTGTCATACTGGATCTGACTGCTCCATTCTGCTGGATCTGGCCGCTCTGTCTTACTGGACCTGACCGCTCTGTCATACTGGACCTGACCGCTCTGTCATATTGGATCTGGCCGCTCTGTCATACTGGATTTGGTCACTCTATCCTGCTGGATCTGACCGCTATGTCACACTGAATCTGACCGCTCTGCCATACTGGATCTGACCGCTCTATCCTGCTGGATCTAACCGCTCTATCCTGCTGGATCTGACCGCTCTATCCTGCCGGATCTGACCGCGAATCCTTGCAACAAGCTTCCGCTGTGAGCGCGCCTGCTGGTTGCCATCACATAGAAATGGAAGAGGCTTCGCTCCTGTGACAACTTCAGTGGCCTCATCCTCACAGAATTCATGTTCAGTAGGCTTGGTTGGCGTTTACAGCTCTGCTCATGGTGAGTGAAGCCACCTGCGCCGCCCACTAGTGTCACGGGCGACGGGGCTTGGCTGCTCGTCTGTCGCGCCCTGCCCCGCCTTTTAGTGCCCCCGGGCGGTGTCTGTGTGTGTGTGTGTGTGTGTGTGTGTGTGTGTGTGTGTGTGTGTGTGTGTGTGTGTGTGTGTGTGTGTGTGTGTGTGTGTGTGTGTGTGTGTGTGTGTGTGTGTGTGTGTGTGTGTGTGTGTGTGTGTGTGTGTGTGTGTGTGTGTGTGTGTGTGTGTGTGTGTGTGTGTGTGTGTGTGTGTGTGTGTGTGTGTGTGTGTGTGTGTGTGTGTGTGTGTGTGTGTGTGTGTGTGTGTGTGTGTGTGTGTGTGTGTGTGTGTGTGTGTGTGTGTGTGTGTGTGTGTGTGTGTGTGTGTGTGTGTGTGTGTGTGTGTGTGTGTGTGTGTGTGTGTGTGTGTGTGTGTGTGTGTGTGTGTGTGTGTGTGTGTGTGTGTGTGTGTGTGTGTGTGTGTGTGTGTGTGTGTGTGTGTGTGTGTGTGTGTGTGTGTGTGTGTGTGTGTGTGTGTGTGTGTGTGTGTGTGTGTGTGTGTGTGTGTGTGTGTGTGTGTGTGTGTGTGTGTGTGTGTGTGTGTGTGTGTGTGTGTGTGTGTGTGTGTGTGTATGACAGAGCGGCCAGATCCTGTACATGCACGTCCTACCCTTTTTTACTATCATCAATCATTATATATAGTAGTCATATATGCTAATTGTTGAATAACGACGCCGCATGAAAACAAGGTTTGCCTTTTAACCACATCTATGGATTTAGGTCGAGGACCCTCCGTATATTGACGAAATATTCCCTGGTAGCCTCAGTATCTGTCAACATATAAGTGCATGGACTGTTTCGGTCTCACAGTGATCAGCTCTCCACAGCCGCGTCGGCAGGCCTCCAGCATATCTGTCGCCCCCATGTACCAGGGCCGTGTGAGTAGGCAGACCTTCAGCCTAGCTGTAGCCCCCATACGCAGGGGCCGTGTGTGCAGGCAGCCTAGCTGTAGCCCCCATACGCCAGGGCCGTGTGTGTGGGCAGACCTCCAGCCTAGCTGAGCCCCCATACGCCAGGGCCGTGTGGCAGGCAGACCTCCAGCCTAGCTGTAGCCCCCATACGCAGGGGCCGTGTGTGCAGGCAGACCTCCAGCCTAGCTGTAGCCCCCATACGCCAGGGTCGTGTGTGTGGGCAGACCTCCAGCCTAGCTGTAGCCCCCATACGCAGGGGCCGTGTGTGTAGGCAGACCTCCAGCCTAGCTGTAGCCCCCATACGCCAGGGCCGTGTGTGCAGGCAGACCTCCAGCCTAGCTGTAGCCCCCATACGCAGGGGCCGTGTGTGCAGGCAGACCTCCAGCCCAGCTGTAGCCCCCATACGCAGGGGCCGTGTGTGCAGGCAGACCTCCAGCCTAGCTGTAGCCCCCATGTACCAGGGCCGTGTGTGTGGGCAGACCTCCAGCCTAGCTGTAGCCCCCATACGCCAGGGCCGTGTGTGCAGGCAGACCTCCAGCCTAGCGGTAGCCCACGTGCGACGGGGACCTTGACAGTGATTCGTATCCTGGCAGCGTCTCGCTGACACGAATATCGCAGGAAATCTCTTTATTGCGTGTCGCTTCCAGACAACCGAGACGGGCTGTCACGTGCTGGCGATGGCAACGAGGAGTAGACAGCCAATTTTGTGATGGACACCATTGGTGAAACATCTTGCTATGTTGCCTGTGTGCTACACGTGCTAAGCCTTCCATACGCTATTCGAAGCTTCCTAAATATGGCGTTCACTGCAAATAATTGTCCAAAAACGTCCTGTTTCTCTCTCCTGACATTCGGACGTTCCACCACCTAAGATTTTGCGTGTAAATTGCCCAGTTTTCATTTATTGACCTTCGGTATGACACACGCATCAGCACCCAGCCGTACTACATGCAGTATGTACATGACACAATGCTCACATGCAAGTTGATGCGTCGTCAAATATTTGTTCATATTTTTAAAAATGACGGAAGGTATGATTTTACTTGAAAGTGAACGATAAATATAAAAACTCAAATTTAACAATCCGGTTAGATCACAACAAAGTCCTCAACATCTGACGCCACCACCCACCAGCCCAATTAAATCAGAAATCGTCGCCACTCACAAGCAGTAAGGGAATGTCGCCATCAAGCCGCCGCATTTCTTTCCGGGACCGGACGTGAACACGGTGGCGTCGATGACTCGGGGTCAGTCGACGATTATGACCTTTCTCTGCTGGCCTTTGGGCGCATTTCAGGTTATTTTCGAAGACGTCCAGCATAGCAGCTGCTTCTCGGACCACGACAGCTGTTAGCTGGATGGACCAGTGATCCCGACAGCTGTCAGCTGGAGGGACCAGTGACCCCGACAGCTGTCAGCTGGAGGGACCAGTGATCCCGACAGCTCTCAGCTGGAGGGACCAGTGACGGTCGGCTGATGACAGTGCCAGCCCGTGATCCGATGCCAGCACACATCGCCAGTTTCACATACGACAGGCTCCTAGTATTGGTGCTTTATCGCAGGCGTCTCGGCTCAGTCGATTCTAGGACAAATGTACGGAAAGGCAAATGTACGTATGGCAGATGTACGTTAGCAAATGTACATAAGCAAATGTACGTAAGCAAATGTACGTAAGCGCATATGTACGTATGCGCAAAAGTACGTAAGCGCACATGTACGTATACGCAAATGTACGTATGCGCAAATGTACGTAGCGCAAATGTACGTATGGGCAACTGTACGTAAGCTTAAATGGACGTAAGCGCCAAAGTACCTTAAACGCAAATGTACGTATGCGCAAAAGTGCGTAAGCGCAAATGTACGCAAGGGCAAAAGTACGAAAGCGCAAATGTACGTAAGCGCAAATGTACGTATGGGCAAATGTTCTTAAGCTTAAATGTACGTAAGCGCCAAAGTACCTTAAACGTAAATGTACGTATGCGCAAAAGTGCGTAAGCGCAAATGTACGTAAGGGAAAAAGTACGAAAGCGCAAATGCACGTAAGCGCATCAGTACCTAAATGTAAAAGAATGTGAGAGCAAATGTACGTATGAGCCAATGTACGTGCATTTAGACGTAAGTGCCTTTGCGCTTAAGCACATTTGGTTAGACCATATGTCATATGTACATCCCCTCTTACGTACATTTGCACGTACGTACAATTGCCATACGTGCATTTGCGCATACGTACATTTGGCCTTACGTACATTTGCGCTTACGTGCATTTGCGCTTACGTACATTTGCACATACTTACTTTTGCGCTCACGTACATTTGCGCTTACGTACATTTGCGGTTGCGTACATTTGCGCTTACGTACATTTGCGCATACGTACTTTTGCGCATACATACTTTTGCGCATACGTACATTCGCCATACGTATATTTGCGCTTACGTACATTAGCTATACATACATCTGCGATTACGTGCAATTACCATACGTACATCTGCGCTTACGTACATTTGCTTAGGTACATTTGCGTACGTACATCTGCCATAAGTGCATTTGCTTTACGGACATTTGTCCGGCTACCGCTCAGTCAGCGTTTTGCTGGCGCATTTGGCTTTTCAATTTGTACGATCTTTTTATGTGTTCTTATCGTCAAATTGAGATTGCTCTGATGTGCTTTCTCTAGCGCTTCGTCGTATATTTTTCTTTGTGGGTTCTGAAGATGACAATGTGCCGACGACGTGAGTGTTACTTTGTGTTTCTTGAGCATATATCATGATGGCTGAAACATTTCATCATGGACATACATGAGGCGGTATTACAACATGATGACGATCATGTTGTAATACCGTCGAAATTATCGCAATCGGGGCACACGCAGACATGTCGGCATCACTTTCCTCAACAATAACGCGTTGTTTCCCACGCCAACAACTGTCGCTCTGCTGCAGTTCAAATTGATTGTACCGCGGCGTGACGTGTGCAATGCACCTTGCACCGTGACACTGCCAAAAGGGCTTCCGGTGCACAAGCGGTCCGTAATAGCCACCCAGAAGTGGAACACCAGGGAGAAAACTTGGCCGGCGTCCGCTGGACATAGTGATCAGTCCCAACGGAACTCTGAAAATAAAACAAATGCGGAGCAGAATGTGACGCTTTGCTACTTGGTATGCTATTTATGACTATGCAATCAGTTATTTTATTTGCTTAGGCAACGCTATGGACACAACTGTTGATAATGTTCAAGATGATGAGCCATGCCATGAAAGCATTGTGAAGCATTCTCAATAAAGTTCGTTTTTGAAATCTGGATCCTTTTTCAGGGATGAGGATACAAAAGGACCAGCATAACATGGATCGGCTCGAGTTCCTCGTAGAGTCCTGAGCTTCTCAAATTATAATGAGCACCCACACACAATCACAATTGTCTTGACATCACGTTTTCCTTTTCATTTCAAGTGCCACTTTTGCATTTTTACCTGAAGGTTCAGAGATTTCTGGGGCTTTACAAGTATTCCGGGCTTCTGGCAGTGTCACTGCCCTGGTTTGTAAAAGCAGCAGAAAACGTCATCATCATCACCGCCATGAAACAATCAGCAAAGGTCATATCTACTCCCTAATTAATAGGCAATGTAAATATAACCTTCGGCATTGCTTTACATCAATTAGCTTTTTTACATCACACTAGCTTTTACACCTCCCCTACCACTACATTTAGCAGAAGTCAACTTCAGGACAGTCATCTCTCGAAAGAGATAGGTATGTCCAACTTTTGATCCACAGTGGATTGTCACCGGAATATTTTCACCACCACTGCCAATTGGAACACTCGAGGGCCTTCCACCAGATGGTCAGTGGAGATAGGCGATGTCCTGTCTGGAAAGTTGGCACTGGGACAAGCATAGGCTGTACAGTAATCGTATCGTATCGCATAGCTACACACTATCCCCTCAACCGGGTATTCACCAATGTTCGTCTTCAAATAAACTAGATGGCATAGCTGTATTACGTGGCCATTCCCACACCGCTGCATGCCAGAGGGTGAGAAGGGAATACTGATTACCGAACATTGTTTACAAATAGAGCATACTTACCAGACACGACACATTTGTTGGATTCTATAAATGTCAGTAGAGGGCCGGCGTATGCGGGTTTGCGTATGATCCCCCTTGCTGAATTCTTCGTGATGCATGGACAGTTAGATGTGATGATAATAGCGTTTTGAAGGAACGCTAAGGAATTGCACAATTAGCCAATCCTGACATCTGCCTATGTGTGCCACGTTGCCAAACATTTTCTTCTACAATGTGTGTGTGCGGGTGGGAGTGGGGAGCTATAGCGCTACGTTGACAACAGCCCGTGGAAGATTGGCATTAGGCACAATTTCTGCCGCGAATACCTCGGAAAGCAACAACACATATAAGCACCGATATCGCAGGTGATGGTGCACGAGAAGACTAAAGAAAGAATCGCACCTTGATTCACTGAGATCTGGGTCCATGAGGGGCAATCAATATACAAACTAAGTCCATTAACAACCAGAAATTAAGTATAAATCTGAGCCGTTTGGCAAACCCTGATTTGCTACAGCGAGCAGTGCAGCAACATAGCGACGAGGTCCATTCTAACCTAAATCCAAATTCCAAATGCCGTTTTTTTAAATCGCTCCAGGTCGATGTCCAGTAAAAAAACCCTCCCCCTTCTGGAAAATGAATTATATACTATGACCCAGTCAGAGGAAATGCTAATGAATACTGCATGCCTTTTGACGGCAGTTGAAAAAACACAGGTAAAACAATGACATTGAAATATGTTCACGCAGAATGTCACAGGATTCATATCAAAATGTATCCAATAATTCAGTATTAAAGTATTGAGCATTGAGTATGATGACCAATCATGATACTACATCTAATTTTGAAACAATATGTAAAGTGATGATCCAATGCTTGGAATACAGTCATATTGGTGTAATCCGCCCTGCTAGTGAAGCTTATCGCATTGCCCTCCCCACCACACCAGCACAGTATGCGGCAACAAGAAGTCGCCAGCCAATACTTCTTCACATTGCGACCAATGTATACGTATGTCAGTGCTTTCGCGCTCAACATCGAAATATTCAAATTCTCCCGGTTAAAAATGTCGCAGTAACTATGTACTTACATACAGTGATGCTGAGAAGCCGTGTCAGCTGATGCATCCTTTAGTCTGCTCCAGAAGAGTGGTCGGATTTCGCCATCTTGTGGTGTTTCGCCTATCGCTTACTGACGTTTTGTGATGGCAGCATGGTTCTCGATGACGTTTCATGACGTTTTTTTCTTCTACTCCTCACCAAAATTGTAGCTCCGCAACTGTATCAGAGGCGGCTTCAGAAGCGAAAATTCTGAGACACTTTTGACAGATTTTCGCGAAAACTTAGGAACAGCACATGCATCCAAATATTGGCACTGGTTCTCCCTCCAGTCCAGCATAATTTGAAATTAAATTGCTTGTACCACCTTTCGTACCTACGGAAATCCTTATCTTGAGCCGAATTATTTCAGCGCGAATCAAAAGGAAGCAAAGATGAGCAACATGTGTTCGGTTTTCTCAAAATCGTATCACATATGCTGGCATCGGGCAGCATGGAAGGTTGGGTAAATATGGACAAACGATAATAATGCATCATAAGCAGTAACCTACCTAGACGACGTTCCCAATGGCGGACCCAGGAGGTGACGAGAGGTATTCATGTCACACGATATTCAATCCGCTACACGCAATGGCGTGATAAGGGTGATGCTTTGCCAATGACGGATGAAGGAGATGGAGGAGTAAATTTAGGTGGAGCGATTATGATAAATGGTTGATTTTCAGCGCTGGCGGGCAAATCCACCTTCGATTACACAATTATTTCACGTAAGGAGAGACGGTATATAAATATGTCATGGAGGCGATCCGGTTCCCCAGAAATGACGATGAGCGATTAAACTGCACGTGCATCGTAAGCAGTTTGTGATATGAACATTCTTTTGATGTTGAGAAATTCACCGCCGAAGCTTCACAGTGGCCTTTGTTCGAATTCATAATTCAGGGCCTTTGTTCAAATTATCGCTGGAATTGAGAGCTAGTGTGACCTACACAGCTAAGCTTGGCTAACGCTTTGCCAACCTCTTCAGGAACATCAAGTAAGTAGGCAATTGCTTGTCCTCTCATTTGTAATAATGGCAACGAGGATGTACTGAATTATCCAGCAATTACTTCAATACGTGATCAAACCTCAGATGAAAGTGTTTCGCAGGTTAATTTTCCTACGTCCTTACGTCATGCGGCCATCTTCACCTGCAGAATGATGCGACGTGTGTAAGGCCGGGTCCATTTGAAGTCAGTTGCATTTTCAAAACTACTGTTATTGTCAAATTGACGAAAAGCTCTTCTACACGAACGAATTGCATCCTTATGTTGCCTTGTCTACCATGGAACCGGGATGTGTCGCGGTATGCTGGACTGCGGTATGCAGTATGCGGTATACCGACTAGTATGCTGATGGTGCCCGGTATGCCAATTGTTGCACATTGGAGTAGTGACGAAATAAACATCTCAACAGACAAGGATCTCTCCGATAAAAACAAATCGTCTCGAGCCAATCTTCAAAGCCTGCTCGATCCGCTTTCCTAAAATTCCATCTGTGTGGTCTGTGCCTGCTGGATGTAGCAGTGGTGCATGTGTGGTATGTGGTGCACGCGTGGTGCCTGTTCGGTGCTGCACTGTGCCAGCTTGGAGCGGCAGTGTCCGCTTGGCGCGGAATTTGTGATCGGGTGATCTAGTTGCACATCAAACCCATATCAACCTCAAGTTAAAAATGAAAACACTTTGTGCAACGAACTCGCTGGGTACCTCTCGCCAAACAACATTCTGGTTCCTCACTAATATGCATTCAGACCTAGCTACTGTACGGAGGACGCCGTGATAGATGCTCTGCTATCCAATGCTTCGACCGAATCAGAAAATGGAGAGACTGTGTATTTCAAAACATGCTCCTCCTTCGATTGTCCGAGGGCCGCGTTGTTGGAAACCCTTTCAAACGGGTCGGATTCTGGCGATGTTGCCTTGCATGACTGCTTTGATACACACCATTTTGTATTATCAGCAAGGCTATCATTTGCTGTCGTATGCGAGAGAGTGAAGGAATAATTGCACATAAAGTAACTTTCTTCAATATCCAGCTGCAACATATACTTTCCAAACATGAACATTGTACCATGCGCCAGACAATGATTAGGCGTATACTGATAAAATATGCCCATTGAAGGGGGATATTCTCCAGTCCTCCACGTGGCGGAGCCCATGGCTGAATGTGTTGCGCGGCAGTGAATGCCTGAGGCTGTATATTTACACCGATTAAGGTGCAGCACGGCAGTGAATGTCAGAGGCTGTATGTTTACACCGCTAAAGGTGCAGCGCGGCGGTGAATGTCAGAGGTTGTATGTTTACACCGCTTAAGGTGCAGCGCGGCGGTGAATGTCAGAGGTTGTATATTTACACCGCTGAAGGTGCGGTGCGGCGGTGAATGTCAGAGGCTGTATATTTACACAGCTGAAGGTGCGGTGCGGCGGTGAATGTCAGAGGCTGTATATTTACACAGCTGAAGGTGCGGTGCGGCGGTGAATGTCAGAGGCTGTATATTTACACAGCTGAAGGTGCGATGCGGCGGCGAGAGCCTGAGTAGCTATGTGCTTACACCAAGAGCACGATCCGGATCATTTGTCGCGCCTGCCGCTCTCTCTCCGCACGTGCCTCCCCGCACGAGACGCAGACTGCGAGTCGGCGGACAGCGAAGCGGACCATCGAGCTGTCGCGAGCAGATGCGCACACCCCCACCGGCAGGCAGGCGAGAGGCCATCGCCGCCAGATGCTGCTGCAGATCGACAGACACGCCCCGTGCCACGACTGGGACCGCCCTCCCTACTCAGTCGGACGAGTTAGGTATTCATGACATCAGCCGTACGCCGCTTACACTCCAGTCTCTGTACAGTCGGTGAGATTGTGGAACATCTTGCAGGCGACTTTCAGCGGGAGCTGCCAAGAAAGCTCACTCATACCTGTCGTGGTCTCTGTGTATGTTTGTATTTTCATATGTTGCACGCACTCTATCGCTCAATTTGTGAATGGTATCAAACTACCGCAGTCTGTATGCACCACTGATGGGCATCCAGTACAAGTAACACGCTCGTTGTGAGTTGAACACTTGCACGAAATCGGAATGATAAACAACTTCTCGCGCACACACTGATTAACTTTAAGATGCGTAGTAGATCAGCAGGCTGGCTTGTATCGCGTACGTATCACGCATATTTCATAAAGCACATGCCGATAGGATTCCGTGACAAGAAATTGGATTCGCAGCGCCAGTGGCAGAGTTAGGCAATTTGTATCAGAGAGCAAACAAAATATGATGGTGCCTCCAGGCTCCCATTTGTTCCAAAGCACCACCCACTCTCACGGTACCGGGGCTTCTTGTTTTACAGATGCACACATATATATTTCAGGGAAGTAGCAGGTACTTGGGACCGTCGTTGTAGTTTGATGCTAAATTAAAGTCATATGTAAAGTAAAGTTAGACATTTCGCACTTGGCATATTTGCATTATTCGGTTAGCAATGACTATGAAACTTTGCGATGCTATTCTCTGTGATGGCGGTAGCTCCGAACACAAATGCACTTTGGGTTTATGGTTCAATGGAGGATGGCGTCGAGTGAAATAATTTCGAAGGTTGAGGACATCGTCATGTGGATAGGGAACATTATAGGGAGCATAGGGGATCGAGCTCCTGGGTCGGAAATAATCTGGCGAGCTTCTGTGTCGGCAATAATGTGGTTAGCTCCTGTATCAGCAACAATCTGGTGAACCACTGTGTCGGCAATAATCCGACGGGTTCCTACGTCTGCAACAATCTGGCAAACTCATGAATAATTACAGATTTTAACATGATCTATCCGGCTAGCTCCTACGGTGGGTATTGAATTGATGAACGGTCCAGAATGAATTCTTCAAATCCATCTCCCGGCCATCTTCCATGCTGAACCTCTATGGAAAATGAAAACATTAGCCAGCTAGATATAATATGGGTGGATAGGAGTTCGCAATATCTCTGTGGTTTCAACGCGCACGTAAGTGGACTAGCGAGAAGCGAGAAAAAAAAACATTTGCGGGTTCTCTGCTAGGCACAAATGAACAATTTCTCCAGAGATGAGATTGAAGCAGTACTTGCGGCGACAAATTATGTACGAAAGCACAAGGCTTCCTTCTCGGCGCCCAGAAGAATCTTCCAGAGAACAAAAAGTCTTTTAGAATTTGAAGAGAGATATGCCTTACATGACCACAAATTGGTCCTCTCGGATTCCCAATAGATTGTCTCATGACTCAAAGGAGTCCTAATGTTCATCACCGGGCCATTTCCCAGCTAATGCAAGTTCCAACTAATTTTCAAATGCAATAGGGCGTTCTCAGATTTCAAATGCTCCATTATGAGTCTAAAATGTACTCCCGGAGCTCAGCGAGACTCCTGCAAACTTGTAGGGTCACTCATAAGCCTTAAAGGACCATTTTAAAAGGAGTCGTAATGTGTTTTAATGCTACACTATTTTCAATGTTTCATGCTTCGGTGTTCAATGTCCTAATGTGTCAGAGAGCTCCCAGGGATCATATTACAACCCAACAGTGTCCTCACAGACCTCTGAGGTTCCTCACCACAGTCCTCAAAGGCAGCCTTCATAAGGTTTCTTTGCGTTCATGAACACCCACTTCACAGGCGCCCCTCAGCAGTACTTGAAGTCAGGATGCCACTTTGAAGCAAAGGCCACAAGGACCCTGATCTCTCAAGAGGCAATTGCCCATTTATCCACATAGGTAGTGTACTCAACAGGAGGCGAAACTAGAGTCAGGGACGTAGAGAAATTCCCTCAAACAGGCCTTCGAAGAGTACAAGATGTCCTTGCAGAATTTGAAGGATACTCACAATGCACTGATAGTCTCGAGGTTGCATGAAGGTCCCTGCATGGATGACACATTTCTGTGCCGAGATTGTTGAACGTTTACCGATGACCTAATGCATTTCAAAGGAACCCTCATAGGCTTTAAAGAGGCCCCGCGAGCGTAAAAGGATCCCTCACAAGCGTCAGAGGGTTCTTATTGGCATCAAAAGGGCTTCGATGGCCCCAAATTGTCCATCCACATACATCGACTGTTCATCTAACACATCGAAATCACACTTGCGGACTTCAAAGGGTAATTCATCGACCCCTGAATGGCCCAGGAAGATCCCAAAAGGGCCGTAAGGCTTTATGGATGCTGACCTACAGGACTCTCAGATCTGATCATGCCACTCACATTATTGCACATATTGCATTGTTAGTTGTGGAATATGAACATAGGACATGAATCATGTGTACAGGCTCTCCTCGGGTTCTTGTGAAGTATAGTCCCCAGAAGAGGCCGAGCCGATTCCAGTGGTCTCCCATGATGCCATTGGGGAAACCACTGGTCAATGAAATCAGAAGTTGTGTTGTTTACACAGAGGCCATTTGAGCAGGGTCCTTAAATTCGTAGCTGTCCCTCAAATTCATAGCAGTCCCTCAACTTCGTAGCGCCCCCTTACATTCTCAAGATTTCTAACAATTTTTAATGTCCCAAGGTTCCCTGAAACGGCGGGAGCCAAAATCCTTTCAGGGGATATCCAGCTCCTACAGGGATCATCACGCTTCAAGGGATCCATTCAGCTACCAGGAGACCATCGCCTTTAAGGGCCCTCCTAGCTTCGAGGAGTATCTCCAACTCCCAGAGGCCTCTTGTATTCCACACCGGCTTTCAAACTCCCGGAACTTGTCCAGCTCTAGGACACACCACCAACTTACGTTCCTGAGAAGGCAAATTCTTGAGTAGAAACAGTCTTGAAATGGGGCAAGTGAAAACGTTCGAAGAACCGTCAGGAGAATCATAAATTTAAAGGATAACACGATATACATTGACCTCAAGGATTTGGGATGGAGCAGCCTCCTTTGTCCCCCTGTTCCGTCGGCCTTGAGCAGAGCTCGAGACGCGGTCAATGGCTGGGTCAACAGATCGATGGTCTCGTGGAAGTTGTACCGCTCACGCCACTGGTCGTGTAACAAACCGATTCTGGACTGATTGAACGGGACTGGCAAGCTGATTCTTGACACCGGATTAAATGACGCTCCTCCGTGGAGCCACAGAAATCCGGGGTCCGCTCTTGATTGAAATCGATTTCACAGTTGGACACTGTTGCAGCTATCGGTACGTCTGGTGAAGGAATTCATTCAGCTGCCACGAGCTGACTAATTAGACGCTTCAGGTATACACGGCGATCAAATGACGCTCCTGCATAGCGATATAAATACCTGCGGGGCATGAAGCCTGAAGTAATGTGGTTGGCTTTTTTAAGCATTCCCATACTTGCGTAGTGTCGATTTCCACCCGGAGGTCGTCTGGTTCACCTTCCACAAGCTGACAAGCTGACAGCGCAGTATGCCGGTAGGCGTTCTGCGCCTGCCAGGTGGAGCTCGCCGTGGTCGATCCAGCCGGCGTCCGCCCTCAGTCAGGGGCAGATGCAAGGGGCACTGGGGACATGTGCCCCTCCCGCATGGGAAGGTGGTTTCGCTCCGACCGGGGAAGTGGCCCCATCGGGAAGACTCGAGTGAATATCCCCTCCTCCCCCGATCGACGAACTTGTCAGCCAAGGATGCCCCTTTCAGACGGATGGGCCACGAATATGGCTGCAAACATACTTACGACCATGCTTTTGAGAGCAAAAGTATGGTTGATTGCATTCTACGCTGAACGAAATTTTTTCACCGAAGGCTCTCCTCCGATCAAATGTGTCTCTCTCCATGAAAATTCCTGGATCCCTTTACCCTCAGTTCCCATGGCCAACTTAGCTAGAATAAAACAAGCAGCTCGTCTACTGTTCTAAGCTTGCTCCAATTTGATACTCAAACCAGATTGAAACATTTGAAATGCAAATGGGCCTTAATTTCCATTTGCAGCATACTTCAGTCCACAGTGCAGTACTCCAGCCCCTAACTGCACTGCAATGTCTGTCCATCAACATAAGTAGCAGCAGCACGAACAAAATATATTAGGCAATCAGAGGGAACATCAAGTTCCCCACTGAAAACGACAAATGCAGGATCATTTCAATTCCAAATGTGGCGTTGCACATCACACAACCCACCAACAAGACATTGGACAATGAGCAAACAGGAGAAGAAGGCACAAGAGACAGACATACACAAATTAAATGGCATTGTAAATGAAGTAACACCGACAAGTTAAAAACATATTGCTATTGTAGCAAGTTTTATTTACTTACAAACTATCGCAAGGCCTTGAACATAAATACATGGTTTTCCTTGACCTATGATAGGAGCTCATTTCCCAAGGATATGAAATATACCTTGTGCTATTCTCCTCAGTGGGAATGTTCTGTCCATTGTATCCAGTAAAATATGAGGAAATAAGGCTTTTCAACAACGCACTGCTAAACTGCCTTTAATCTTACCCTGGCTGCGGGAACAATTCACTCTTTGGTCGAGTGGGATGGGAGGGGTTATGTTACTTTCCTGCATCTTCTCGCGAAGATGCAAGATAATAGCATCCCTAATATAGTAACCATATACTGATAGCTACTGTGACGACATCTGAAAAACAAACACCATAAATGTACGGGCATGATACAATTAAGTATACTCATACCAAAACGCACTGATTGCAATTCAAAAGTTACCAGTTAAAGAACATGCTCCTTGATTGTAATTGTCTTTACATTTGCTCCAGGATTTCGTAAAGATTGAAATGGTATATTTTGGAAATGGCCGAAGAATATGTCGCTGGTATGCTGGTAAGATTAAGTCAATGTAGGTTGGGTTATGCTGTTGAGTCATGCTTCATATTATGCATATTGCGTTTTGTTTTATCCCTGCCATTCGCAAATTTGGGGCCCACCTTGTCATAATGTGCAAAAGAGTCTATGTCAGTTATGCCGCACTCGGAGGTGGGCAGGCAGGAAGGTAGGTAACCACCATGGTAGACACCTGTACATCTTGGTGCCCAGGTACCTACATTCTTACTGCACTTATGTGCCATGATTCTATGCTGTATCATGCAAATATTCTGTCCATGAGTGTGTGTGAAGTATACCCCCGTAGCATATGTCTGGCTTGTTCCTTGCTGCATAAATCACAGTGAACGATCTCTCACGAAGGAGGCTTGGCTGCGTTAGGTATGATATCCAAGATCTTTCCATATAAATTTGATTATGTCCTGTCATCTAACGTAATAGCAACTCCTTCACTCAAAGTACTTCTCAGCTTACGCGGCTCATCCGCCGAGTCTGACTCGTTTGTTGTGGTGATTACTTCTTCGAGTCTTACTGAATGCCGAAAATATATGGGTTTGCAACATGATTATGTTTGTCATATTGCTTTGAGCTCTGACGAGCGCAATGTTCCACAACTTGTTTCGCTTTTGTTTTTACACTGGACGGCCTTTCAATTATTAGCTAATAAATATGTGTGAACATCTGCTAGAGATAGGTAAAATATGCTAAGTTGAGGCGGTCTGAGAGTATCACGTAGACGTGATTAGTGATGCAGAGATGTAGGGAATTTACGAAAGTTCTCTTCCAAACTAAAAAGATATGCCACGGGCACCTTGCATCCGGCTATTATCCAAGGTTTGTGACGTTTTTTGTTTTATTGCACCAGTGTCGTAAGCGAGTTAGATGGTCTTTGTAGAAGTTTGTGATGAAAAAGAGCAACCTAACGACAAAATATATACCCACCTGCTGATGGGTTTCCTCCCCAATATGTCCTAAACGAAGGCTCATTTTGTTGCCCACATGCGAGGAAGGGTGGGCGGCTTTTTATCCCTGAACTCAGGGGTAGCCAGCTAACGTCTCTGCCACTCGAGCTGGTCCCCAGCCGGCCGTGAACCTGTCACACGCAGAATTGGCCGGACCGCCGCTGCTCAGACGCAGCTGAAACGCCGCCAGCGAAATCAGAATCTCCGCAGACAAGCAGTACACGTGTCTCAGCCTTTTTGGCACGTGCCGTTTCGGTTAGCGGTGGCTCGGCCTGGAAACGGGTGAGTGGGGAATATATTACGCCTGGGAAATTGCATGTGGTGAATCGAGTGCTGACGTCATAATGCCCCGTGCTGAGATAGTAGCCGCTGTGTTCGTCGTGCTTTGCTACAGAGCCAGACATGCTGTCAAGAACTAAGAAATGCCCGTCCACCACAGTCGGGGGTGTGCTCTCCAGTCCTGGTCGACAGAGGATGGTGGCGCGTACCACTCCACATGCCAAGGGTTTAGTAACCTTTTTCTATAAGTACCAGGACCGCCAAGGCAATTCACAAATCTGGAAAGACATGTAGCCTTTCCAGATTTGTGGGATCGTGGTGGGACTTTTAGGGCCTGCTGTTTATTGTGGACCACAGGCGAGACGTTTGGGGCCCAAGCACGATTTTCAGACCCGGTGCGATTTTTTTTTCGGGGTCTCGCAGTACTTGGTTGAATCTCGACAGAGTTTTGTTTTGGCCACTAGGCGAATTTGTACGTCAGGATGCAAATTTTGTGTCCCGAGCAAGTATTGTGGTGCCCTGACGTCATGCTTGGGCCCCGGTGCGAGTTTCTGGGACTCCGCTTTTCTGAGATGAAACCTTGAGACGAATTTGCTGGGGCCTGTACGAGAGTTGCTAGGCCCCAGTTGCAATTGTTGGGGCCTCGGTGCATTTTTTTCCGAACACCGGAGCGATTCTTGGGGCCCATCACCTCTTAAGAGGAGGGGGTATTCGTCCCCCTGGACACACCACTGCTGATAGAACAGCATGATCTGAGTTTGGTGGGTATGCGTTGCAACTGTTCCGAATGACTGCACTTGAAATATTTTGGAACACTACTCACTTTGACCCGTCTGAGGTCAATGGTCTTTAATGATCGAGACCCAAAATGTGTTCTAGATATGCAAAATAGATGCAGAATAAGGCATTGAATGGTTTGTGTTACTTCGTCCACTCATTCTGTCGCTATCTCGGAAATAACTTCCGGGGGTCTTCAGAGGCTTTCCACGGTCTTAGTGTTAAGGCTGAAGTGACAAATTGACCACGGATCTGCGAAATGTGGACGGAGATGGTGTGTCCATTTATTAGGGTTGCATAGGCTAACTCAAAGCGAGGTATTGTTGCCAGGATTGTAGAATGAAATATATTGCATGCGTACTTGATAATTCCGTATAATTCATCTAATTCATGGTAGTTCAATAATGCATATTCCATTTCGTAAAGCTTGCCAACAGATATAAGCATGAACATGTATTCGGAACCAGCTCAACAGGCAACAGCCAACAAGAAACACTTCTCGATCGCCCTCTCCTGCTCTCGCTAAACACACACCCATGCCACAAACCAATCACGACCGAGTCCCACCAATAAGCGCATCTCAGTCTCAATCTCTAACGGATCACAATCGATCACTGACATTCGCCCAGTCATCCCACCCAGAATGAAGATCAACAGTCCTTGGTCAACCGTGCCCAGCATTGGTAGCCCATTGTCACTCACTTCAGCCTCAGCCGGAGCGTTCACCCTCCAAAATACAACATTTTCTACCCAGTCCTCACAAGTCCTGACACTTCATCACACCTTCTCGTGACACTCTGACAGGCGGTTGACGATCGCCCTCCAGCTACCTCATCACCATCAGCAGGAGCACCATGCTTGTCCTTTGCAACAACGAAACGCTACACTGGATGTCCGAGTTTCCATGCTGCATTGCTGCTGGGTGCTTATCTGCGAACATGGATCGATAGCGTCGGCCACCACCACTTCTGAACACGAAGAACAAGAACAGGAAGAGTCACGTGGAAGCCCGAGACGCATATACATGCATCATATTGCCATTCAGGTCACAAATGATATATTGCAATTTGAAGAAACTCAGATATTTGTGAGGATACATGTCATTCAGGTCCCGTGGGGTAATCAGGAGGTGGAGGGGAGCGAGGAGGCAGCCACCCATGGAGGGCCCGAAAGCGCCAGCTAAAGCCGTCGGTGCACGGGGCCCCTGGGCCGAGGTGAAAGCCCCTGTACTAACGAAAAGGGCCTCTCACCGATGAAGAAGGCTTCGAGTGAGTGAAGAGTGCCCTCAGGAAGATATTGAGGGCCATGGACTGGGCCAACGTGAAGGACTTCGAGTTTGATGGAGAGGGTCCCCTGATCGTTGTAAGGGTTCCGGGCTGACGGAGAGGGCCCGAACCAGTATGAAGGGCCCCTGAGCTGACGGCGAGGCCCATGCTGGCGAAATGGCCCTTGACCTGATGGAGAATGCCCAAACTTTCTTTCGCCGAAAAAGGCCCTGGGTCGTCAAAGGCCCTGGGACGACGGAGGGGCATAGTTGACGGAGAGGACCCCAGGTCGTCACGAAGGGTCCTTAGGCCGGCGGATGGGATCCAAGCCATAAAAGGGCCACTAGCCTGATGGATGGATCCAAGTTGTTCAAAGGGGGCTTCCGGCCCGACAGATGAGGCTCTGGATCACAAAGGAGGGCCCCTGCATCGACTAAGAGGACCCATAGACTCTGGAGGACCTAGGACTTTCGGAGAAGACTCAGAGCCGGCATTTATGGTCCATGGGCTGACAGAGGTGGCCGAAGCCGCACAGAGACACCTTGCGTGACCGGAAGGCCCAATCTGTTGTAAGGGGAAACTCAGGTTGTACGGAAGGTATCCTGAGTCGTGGGTCCAGGTCAAAGCCAAGGTGAAGGCTCCTGAGCGAGGGTGGTTCCAGGTCGGCCGTGCAAGGTCACTGGATTGGCTTTGGCTCACGCTGATAGAGAGGGGCTCAGAGCTGGTAGCAGGTCTCACCCTGATGAAGAAGAGTCCCTCTCCCCTCCAAAGCTACGGAGAGGATTCTGGCCAAAGCAGAGGGTTTCCATTGCAACGTAAATGGCGCATTTACGCATTATATTCACACCGCATTTATATTACATTTATGCTACGTAAATGGTTCCCGACTGTTAAAAAAAAAACAGTGGTGCATCCAAGGTGTGAAGGGGCAAACTGCCCCCTGCCGAATCCGATGCGGCCCTTCAGGCGACCGCCTGCACGATACTGCAATGGCCCCTCAAGGCATAGAGACAGTTATATGACCGATCAATAATGAAAGCACATCTAGCAGTTGGTGCACAAATGGCCCTTGAAACTTAAAGACGCGTACTCTAATGGCTGGCAAGAGGCGTGCATAGAGCAGAGTCAGCCCGAGAGCTGGAATGCCCATGGCAGTTGGAAGGAGGAAGCTCCGCTGTAATTGGCCCCTAACAGCTGTCGAATAAACAGGACACTGAGGGCACTTAAGAATATACAGGCCCAATGAGGGCCAAATATGACAGGGATGCTTTTCGGGTTTGAAGAGGTCCCTGAGGGATAAACAGGAACCCTAAGAGTTGACGAGGAGTAGTGAGGGTCCATCTAAGGGCTGAAGTGCTCACGAGATGAGAGGTAGGCAGGACTACCAAGGACTGTGATGATCCCTAAGAGCAGGAGAGGGCCTCGAGGGCCTCCGAGAATCAGAGAGGACTGAACTGAGATTTTCCTGAGGTTAACAGCGACCCCTAGTGGGTGAACGAGGTTCCCTGAGAGCCAAAAAGATTTCCTGCGGGCTGGCGGTTACTATGGAGAGCACAGTAGCAGCCAAGGGGAACAGGGCCCCCTTAGGAACCAAAAATACACTAGATGGAAAAGGAAGTTTTGAGATTGTCACTAAAAGTGTTAAAGTGCGCTAAACGTTTCTATATTTCATCACATTTTTGTCTAGTTAGCACCTTAAGAAAGCCCCGACTGTGCCCTTGGCGCGAAATACTAAGAACCAGCCTCGGAGTATACGATACACTTGAAACCAACAACTTCAGATGTCGATTATTGGGAAGGGTCCGTATTAGCTTGAGAGAGCATCTGATGGTTAACGGACCCCCCCCCCCGAGAGCTGAGGTGAGCCCCGCAGGCCCTTGTGCAGCCAGAGTATTCGCCCCCTGAATCAAGTCCTGGCTACGCCACTGTTCAAGTCTTCAGAAATGCATATCTACCAGGCTGCAATTAGATGTATCTGACCGATGAGAAACGTGTGTGAGATGACCGTCCATAACGAACTCAGGGAAACTTACGAAGTTCAACATTTAGGTGCGTCTTCCCAAGCGACATTCAATATCATTATCACGTACGCTCTCGCATCAGTAGTGCTATTAACCAGGTACAAGGAGAGATGGGCGGCTATTATAGCATACAGGTAGTCATTGTGCAGTTTTAATGGAAACTGTATGCAAATATCAATGAACGGAATCCAACCGGTTTCCTGGAATAATAATCCACATAGAGTTCGAAATGTCGAATAGCCTTGCCCGTAATTTCCTGCAGATCTCGAACTAAATATATGAGGTGATCAAACGATGAAATGAAATCTTATGAACTATCTCGAGACTGCCCAAGATTTGTGCCAATTGGAGGCCTCTGCAAGATAATTCTGACAGCAAAAATTGCGCTCTAGACGATTTCTGGGAATTATACTACCTTCTCCCCGGGTTTTCATATTTATTGTCAGTGCTATGAAGTTCAGGAATGAGGCGGTTTGGTTAATATAGAGATTATTTTGAGTAAGAAGATAAACGCGCCGTTTTGAGCACGGGATAGCATAGAAATGTTTACTTTTTTAGCTTCACAACTATTTTCTCAATGCGATGGATAATCATGAGACTATTTTATATGGCCGACAATTGTTCTCTTCCATAGGAACTGCATGTCCTTATTTCATTGCATTTTGTCTGTGGTAAAAATATAATGTGCAACTTATCGTATGCTTTACTTTTGCAAAACGGATCCATACTTGAATGTGGCTTTTGTCGTTCTTCCCGATTATGCGCCACCCCGAAGCAGTTAAGCACTAGCAGCGGTTACAACAATGTTGAACAGCAGTGTGGTTTCTCACGACTTGAGAGTAGGGAATATATTCGGCAATATGTCAAATAAATTCAAGACTTCCGATGAAGGAAGATAAGCCAACGGAAATCAGAACATTTGTCAACCGTGCTAAGCATGACAACAAGTTCCCTGGAGCGGCTTTTGAGCATATTATACTTTTTAATCTCTAAAACGTTCCCGAATAGGATCCGTAAAGCGATAGACGTTAAACGTTCCCCGTAGGTTCCTAAAACAGAGAAGTGGCAAGTTCAATCAAATATACATAAATTACTTGGACATTAAACTACAATGAACTTCTCAATGAATATGCAAATGTAGTGTTCGAATTTCACTCGTACACTTGTCTCAGTGCGGGGCCCAAAAGTATGAGCATTATGTGAAATCGTCCTGCTCAGTTGTTTTACTTCTGAATGAAGTGAAGTATCATATATTTGATAAAAATACATTTGGAAGAACCAATAGGGTTGCATGGTAAAATTGTCATATGGAGGAAAGCGTAGAGTACCACAACAAACCAAGAGCATAGTGCCGTCGAAAATCCTTCATGGATTGTACATTCCAATCTGTGAACGTGGCATGTCAACACCCACACCTCTTACCTACACATACCGGTAAGTATGTCAACAATGACTCTGTTTATATCAACCAGCAATTGCAAAACCTCTGAGCTTTACCTACCGTTAAGTATACAGTGAAAACAAAAATTCGACATTTTGCATGGAAAGTCACAGTTAATGGAAGTTGTAGGTTTCATCCTTGGTGATGACTTTCATCTTTTCATGTACGTATTACAAACACAGATGGTGGTTGTTGTGATGGAAATAAAGTGCATGTTTGCAATGCTTTCATCCTTGTCTTTGGTTTTTCCAGCAAGCATCAATAGTCTCACTCTCAGGTGAATTTAGAATGGGCTTTGAGACAAATGCATATCATGACAAAACCTAATGGACCTGTAGTGAAGATGTTCCTGGCAGGCTTAAAATTATTGTATAATGGACTAGCTGTGTATGTTCATGAAGCTAGGCATGAAGTTCACAGTGTATCCTTACAATGCAGAGGATTATATAGCATGAATATAAGTGCAGCAATCTATGAATATGCATGAATCCATAAAATACAAACTCATACCATGCATCTTAAAAAAAAACACTTGAAGCTGTAGCATAACCAGAAATTCGGCTGAGCTGACACACTTAAGTGCTGAACCATGACATTGGCCAAACCCAAGTAATTGTTAGCTAATGCGGGAGGGATTTGAAGCAAGGTGATGGGGCATCACCAGCATAGATAGCCTGATTTGAACTAAAATTATCCTTTACTCAAGCTCTTCAGAAAAACGGAATATTTTAGTTGAAGAAAAAGTATTGTTTTCAACTAGAGCTTGCACCTAAACCATACAAATCAGGTATTTTGCGTCAGCGATTTATTAAATCTTACACAATCCAAGCTGAATGCCAACGGGCTGGCTGGATCGACCCATGAGCTGAATCCTTAGCAGCGTTGAATATCATCACTGAGTCTACAGGAAAATAATTTAGACTAATCATCTCAGCACTGATCACAGGCAAAAAAATGCAGGCATACAATTACGCATTAATAAATACAGAAATACCCAAACCTCGATCCTATTCAGCGACTTACGAGGGCTCAGGTTTGTTTTTAGGAGTCTTGTGTGCGTCACAATTGTAGGCATGTATTTTTAAGAAAAATATAATTGATAATATTTTCCGATAGTAATATATGGTTCTCTGCAGATCTAAACAGAGAAATGAAATTAGAATTGTTTCTTCATTTATCTTAACCTTACATTAATACATTTCACAAATACTGCAAACATTAGCAAACATTGTTTATCAAGAACATGGGATCAATAATTCATCCTAAGGCTGGCACATTCCAGGAGGATAAAAAACACATGAAAATACAAGGGAATTTGTGGATCAATACTGGCGAGCATAATGGATAAATCAAAGATCAAAGCGAATATTTGAACCTCGCCTCATTTTCTACACATTATAAAATGACAATAGCGCTCTGCCGCTCGCGGTACAAGGAATTATTCATATGTTCATCTGTGGGCTTTTTCGGCCAGTCTGGAGGATGAAAAGCCCAGGTAAACGCGGGGCTTGACATACGGAAGTGCTACGAATACATCGCACAACAACCGGGATTTTCCAACTCTTCGTTCATTTTAGTACGTGAAAATTAGCACAAAACCACTTCCGAAGGTTTTCCTTACGTGCCATATGTTTTACAACGCAAGAGCTCCTGACTTGTGGATTATTGGAAAGTATGCTGCAAATGGAGACCAGTTTCTTGATGACATGGCAAGGCAATGCTATAAGTGAACAAGAATATAATTATGTCAAGTTCATTTTCTGATTTGAGCACAAAAAATACTCGACATATGTACATTTAAGTGAAAATTATGGTGTTTTTCAATTGCCATTTGTCGATAGCTCACTGGCTTTTTCATTCGTCACAGGTAACAACCTGAATGCCATAATTCTCCCTTGTAGTGACAATATTTCATCCTAATTTTTTCCATGGCATTCTTTATATTGTTCTAAGTTCTTTCCAGTACAAGCCGTGCATAATGAATATAAAAAATTGCGAAGTGTACAATGTGTCCTGTGGCACTATAATTTGTCACGAAAGCGCAAAGCATCGCTGCGCTGAATTTTGCTTACATTCAATCGTTTTCATAGCCTTGCATTTGGCATACACGTACATACAGTGCAGCGTGAGTTCTATGTGTACTGCCTTGAGCGGAGTGAAACTTAAACCACCTCAGCCTACGTTGCACAGATGTGTGGTACAATGTGGATGATGAATATCTAAATTTACATTGGTGATATATTAGTAGCAGATCTGCGCGTGCTGTTCGAAGGAAAGCATATGATCAAGGTAGGGCCAGTGGATTCTAAGGTTGTTCTGCTTTGTTGGGAGGGGGAAGATTCAGAGCGGAATGAGGCTGAAATAGATATTGCAGGGGAGAGACGGTATTGGGTCTAAGGAGGCCGAATGAGCCGCCCGCCATGCCCAAAGGGGAATGCCACCTCATCTGCTGGAATGCTATCCCTCTGGCCTCCTTTCCATCCCCTACTGTTGAAGTGCCACCCATCCGGGAGGTCGGAGTGCACCCCTCCTTTTTGGTCCCCGCTTCCTGAGAAGGCAAGTTAGTGCCACCACAGCACATCTTTAGCCTCCACCAGCCCCACAGCTCAGCCACACACCATGCAAATTCCTGTATCCGACCCTATTTGAGACTGAATTATGTGATGCTGAATATCCCTACAGGGGAGGAGCCTTAACATGTCGCAAGGTGTGGACAGGGCAGGAGTTATGGATCCAGCACCCAATTATATTGGCATGAGGACAAGTTTAAAAGAAGTAGAAGAAACCTATGAATTTACCAAAGAAGTAGCTAAAGAAACTTGAAAGATAATGCAACTATGAGCCACAGTGGCCAATAGCATAGGAGCAGGGCAGTCACCTCCCCCCCCCGCACTTTGAAGCTGGTTGGCAATGTCTGGCATCTTTTCATCTCCCCCCAGTAGAAAACATTTCAGTCTCATGACATATCCTGCTGCCTCCCCCTACATAAAAATGTTCCTTTTGGCCCTGACAGAGGGGGGTGACCATCTTGTACCATCTTGGTTACACTTTGTGGACATTAAGAACTAATTGTCCACAACATTTGTTGATTAGTTATCCATGAAATAATGCAAGGAAATTATTTTCTCCTTTTGATACCAGTCTACGCTATTTTTTTTAGATAACTGGTGATAGCTGGTTCCAGTGTTAACTAGCCTGCTAGTAAAGAAAGACTGTCTTGTCTTTATCTTGATATAATTAACTTTGATTTTGAATTGGTGGTCTCTAATAGCTAATTGCATAACTTGTATTATCCTAGATATGTATCTGTTGCTTACCATGCATAAATTTGAATACCTTGATGAGACCTTCTCAATTATATTTCTGTATCTAAGTGTATACACATTCATATCTTTTTAATCTTGTCTCATATGCTAGGTTGCTCAACATACTAATCCTCTTGTGCACTCTCCAAATATTACCAACTTTTTACATAGCTATAGAGGATCAAGCTCCACTATTTAAAATGTGGCCAAAGTTTTGTTATTGTTTCTATTGTATGGTGTCCATAATTTGTGGACACAATATGATGAATACAATGTTGTGTTCACAATAACATCTAAGTGCTTCTGTTGAGTCACAGCTAGTACTTGACTACCCATCAAGTATTGATGGGTAGTCAAGTACCCCCCTAGGTATCCATCATTCCCGATATGATATCTACCTACATGCATTATTCGACGCTTACCAAAGCTAAATTTAATTTGGCACTTTTTATACCCTTTCAATACTATTTACAAATATTGTGACCATTGGTGGTTCCAGTACTGACCATTGCAGTACTTCACTAAGAGCATGTTGTCATGAAATCTTCATGCCACCTAGCACCATTCTACTGTATATATGAAAGCCATAGCTCAAACTGATTTTCACATCAGGATTAAATCAATATGATGTCTTATCACACTTGTCTGTAGAAAAATCAAAAGGTTAAAGATATTTGTCAGCGAGATCAACCTTTTCTAAACACATGCTGTGTGTCTCGAATCAATATGTCCCCATCCAGAAAACCAATCACTATGTGATTACTTTTTTTAAACATCGTATAGCCTAAGGATCGTATAGATCTGGTCTTGCTAGTCTATCATTTTCCATTTTCCCCTATTCGCCTTATTTGAAGATAAGAACTGCATATGCCAGCTTCCAATCTCCTGGAATTTAATCTCGTGATGGTTACGTTCGAAATATGATACCAAGTGATATGATACAAAGTGAACTCGCTGGCTGTTTCACATTGCGGTCATGGCCATGGCCTGAAATCGCAAGTTACGGCACAGCATTTAACAGATCTGGCATGGTAGCCGCTTCAAGCTATTTATATTATAGAAATGCAGCTGTTTGCATTACATAATCTCATTCAAAATGGTGTGGTCCCCGCATTGTCGATTGCGACCGATTGTGACATGAGCAACTTATCCCTAGACCGCTCGTCCACCACATGAGCGAGGAAGCTAGGTTGCTGAAATGTTAGTGTCGAAAAGTGTGTTTTAATTCGCATTTTGTTATGAGACACCGATCTGCACATGCATATGTAGAACAAGAACACTGTTCTGAGTATGTTATACATGAGCGTGTGCCCCCTCAAGCAGACCAGTTTAATATTGTTTTCGCATGTATTCATTCATGCC
Organism: Imbricaverruca yamaguchii; assembly: GCA_034440575.1. Lineage (NCBI taxonomy): Eukaryota > Metazoa > Arthropoda > Thecostraca > Neoverrucidae > Imbricaverruca > Imbricaverruca yamaguchii. The sequence goes on along the minus strand of JAOTOL010001530.1, from coordinate 631,712 downwards.
AAAGCGCGTGCCGGCGTGTCAAGCCCGCGCTTTCTGCCCTTGCATTAATACTAGTAGAGCGTGAGAAGGTATGTTTGCATGGTGGGGCGTTTTACCGAGCTTCCCCTAATGCATGGTATTATAGATTTTAAGCGATTGTATCACTCAGACTTGAACGGTTATGGTTGTTGATGCAATGATACTCATATTTTATGTTCCGAGTGTGTACTACATTATTGCCGTTGAAAGAACGTCGAACGATGGACGAACACAAGAGAAGCTGTTGCTTCATTTCAACGAATCCAAGTCGTATTGGGATATGCAAAATAATTACCTCCGTGAGATAGTACGATTTTGGTTTCGCTGTTGACTGGTATTCGTAGAAACTATCCACATTTCCAGTTACGCTCGCGATCATATCGATTCGAAGTTCAGCCATGAGCACTTAAAAGTTGTTATTGCCTTGGTTAGTGCTTCCGTTGATGGCGTCGGTGCTGACTGTTCAGATGCCTCACTTTATGCTTATATTATATGTTGATGGTTTGCTATATTATTTATTTACAAAGTCCACCTGTTTGATCGAGTTGCGGCATGGCCTTCACCAGAGATGATGCTCCCTTGGGACAAAATGACTAAGGACATAAACACATCACAAAAAGCAAAACAAAAGCAGTGTCAGTATTAGCGACATTGCCGTAGTTACGCTCCAGTTACATCCGAAAAGCAGACGCAGAAACATGCAGACAGATGATTCGAAAGTGCTGTCAGACACACACTGAACTGGTGATACGGTCGTTCTGCGGGCACTGGTTCAGCATTTGAGGACGTGACAGGTCACAGGTATGATGACAGTTATCTGGATTGCATAGGTCAGCACCGCCACCCAGGGATGTAGGCTTCGTGATCAGGTCTGCATGATGAGGACTGGTCAGCGAGGCAGTGGCCAAGGTAGATGGTACCTGCAACACAATGTCAACCAATCAAATACACCCATATGCAGCTCATGGTATTTGGGTGAGGCCAGCATCCACGTTGTACATGCAGGTTTAAGTGGCAGGTCCTAGATGCGCGACATTTATATTTTCCAAGGGACGGAACAGTCAATTACCTTTGTACCTTCGCATTTACCTTTGTACCTTTGCACGCATCACGGTCTGCCATCATACACATTGAGGAAAACCACAGCCATCAAGCACCCGACTTGCGCAGGTGAAACAAACACGCCCAAGTATAGCATGCAACGTAGGTCTTTGATAGGACGGTGCACAGGTGTCCTTCCGCCATGTGTGGCAAGATTAATGTGAAGAATTACCAAACAATGAAATTACCTGTTTCATTTCAAGCACCGCGCTACATTCATGAACTCAATAAAGAAAGGGAGAAGTAAAATGAGAAGCATGTGAAGATACTGACCTCAAGAATGTGGTTCAGGAAGAGTGGACGCAACATACAATTTGTCCAAATTTGTACAAATTGTATGTTGTACTATGTTGTACAAATTCTATGTTGTATTAATTGCTACTCTGGCCATGCGTTTATTTTATTAGTATGATGACGCAATCTGGGTTTTCATCATGATGCATCTATTCAGCATTTTTCATCTTTCACTATCTCAGAGTGATTTTGTTTTTCATCCGCACATGTACTGAAAAAGTAATTTTAAGACACTGTAAGCATATGAACAATTACTGTGTCCATGTGAACCAGCAATGCAAAACCTCTGAGCCCCACCCACCGTTAAGTATGTGCACAATGACTGTGTCCATGTGAGCCAACGTGGGTCGACACGAGTAGTTCCCAGAGTCTCGACTGGTGGCTTTCGCTATCAACAGGTTGGACTTGCGAGCTCGGCGGTTCGTGACCACGTAGATTCCGCCTCGCTCCGTGTACTTGATGGCCTGGAAACAACGCCAGCATTCGTCATTCCGCATCGGGCTGAGAGCCGTGCCAGTGCATGCGTCGCCATTGTCACATTGCGCTGCGACATTGTTTTGCCTCGTGTGCTACAAGGCCACGCCAATACATACGTCGCTATTGTCACATTGCGTCACCACATGGGCTTACCTTCTGTGCTACAACGTGCCGTTCAGAGACCAGTACCTGTTTTGGTGAGTCCAACGCATCTGCCCGGTTGTATGCACGCAACGTCTACATGCGGTGCAGAATGCGATATCCTGAAATAGCCCTTCTGGCCTTGACCAGTCAAAGTCGCAACCAGCGCGCTCAGCACCAATGAGACGCAATGACTTCTTACCCACCGGCGGTACCGTTCGACCAGGTGAACGGCTGGGTGTCGGGTCAGTCGCGCCTCTGCTGGCTGTCTGAACCTTACAACATAGCGGTGCCCGTCCTTGTAACGTCACCAACGTTCCCAGCACCCAGGAGGCTTCTCACAGGCTGAACTGTTACTCCACTGAATGGAGCGTAGTGAACAAAACAGACACTTCACACTTCTAATTCGTCGTGACATGATTTGACTTTGATCTCTTGATACACACAGCAAGTGCCATCCAGTGAAGAGCTGCAAGTGTTGTTGATGCCGCCCGCCCGCACCATGTTGTTGATGTACCAGAGGATCTGGGCTGGGGGTTCAGGTGCAGCCAGTAACGCACACGTCAGGTTGATGCCGCCTCCCTCACCATGTTGTTGATGTACCAGAGGATCTGGTCTAGGGCTCAGGTGCGGCCAGTACTGCGTACGTGAGGTTGATGCCGCCTCCCTCACCATGTTGTTGATGTACCAGAAAATCTGGTCTGGGGGCTCAGGCGCGGCCAGTACTGCGTACGTGAGGTTGATGCCGCCTCCCTCACCATGCTGTTGATGTACCAGAAAATCTGGTCTGGGGGCTCAGGCGCGGCCAGTACTGCGTACGTGAGGTTGATGCCGCCTCCCTCACCATGCTGTTGATGTACCAGAGGATTTAGTCTGGGGGGTCAGGTGCGGCCAGTACTGCGTACGTGAGGTTGATGCCGCCTCCCTCACCATGTTGTTGATGTACCAGAGGATCTGGTCTGGGGGCTCAGGTGCGGCCAGTACTGCATACGTGAGGTTGATGCCGCCTCCCTCACCATGTTGTTGATGTACCAGAGGATCTGGGCTGGGGGCTCAGGCGCGGCCAGTACCGCACACGTCAGGTTGATGCCGCCTCCCTCACCATGCTGTTGATGTACCAGAGGATTTGGTCTGGGGGCTCAGGTGCGGCCAGTACCGCACACGTCAGGTTGATGCCGCCTCCCTCACCATGCTGTTGAAGTACCAGATGATTTAGTCTGGGGGGTCAGGTGCGGCCAGTACTGCGTACGTGAGGTTGATGCCGCCTCCCTCACCATGTTGTTGATGTACCAGAGGATCTGGTCTGGGGGCTCAGGTGCGGCCAGTACTGCGTACGTGAGGTTGATGCCGCCTCCCTCACCATGTTGTTGATGTACCAGAGGATCTGGGCTGGGGGCTCAGGTGCGGCCAGTACTGCACACGTGAGGTTGATGCTGCTGCCGCGCTTCAGGAACAGCTCTCGCGGGCCTTCAAGCACGGCTTTCGCCTCTGAAACGCACATTACATATCATTAGAGCTACTTCACAGGCACCGGCCGGTCGCCACCGTGAGCATCGCAGTCAAACAAGGGAAGTGAGCGGGAACCAGGACAAGCTGGTCGACAGAGACGAGTCTTCATGGACGTCCCGCCGGACAGCTACATAATTCCATCACGTTTTCACTCTCTCGATTACTCCGCGTGAACCGAATTGGCTTGCCTATGCTAATTTGATTGATCCGATTTTATCGATTGAAACTGATTGCAAAAAGTTGCATACGAAGCCAAGCTGTTGGCTTCGGTCCATGCACATAGGCATGGGTGGCCTCGCGCAGGCAGCTCACTCGCTGTCTATTCTCTGCGATGTACTCACCGTACCACAAAGGATAGCCTCCTGCCCCAGCAGCTGATGATGATACACTGTCTACCAACATCTAGTGCAAAACAACAGCAGTCTGTCTATATAGTGTGCCTTGCATTAACCCATCTACGTTACATTACATATACATCTACTAATGACATTTGGCGGTGAGATTGCATCTTAACATGCACACGTACGGGGGGCAGATATCTGCCCCTTGGTTTTCCTCATTTTCCGCAAAACTAATCGGGTTAGCAAGGTCAAACCTCGCATAGCTGTTCATTGGTCTTTTCCACATATCCTGATATATTTCTAACCCTGGGTAATCTCAGGTCAGGTCAAGAGGTGAGGCGAAGTGATCCAACTACACTCGGAGTTCTAGGTGGCATAACTTCCACACAAATTTGGCGATTGATTTCAAACTTATAACACGTCATGGTCTCATCATGGACCATAATATGTATATCGGATTTTTTTTCGTAGCATTGACCTTAGGTCAGGTCGCTGCCATGGCTTCCCCATTATAGGGCTATGGTAAAATATACAGATGTTCCCTGGCTACATATTTGCGCTACAAATACTATATACAAATGTTCACCTGATCTGGTCGAATTTGACTTATAGTGACCCGGTGACCTGAATGTTGACCTGCACGAAAAATAACCGAAACACTTTCGAGCTATCCAACGCCGTTTTCCGTTTGTCGCTAGCTAGCATAGTTCTAGCGATCTTAGGGGGCAGACATCTGCCCCCCCGGACATGCGATGTTGGCGCGGACCACCGGAGCGATGTTGGCGCGTGCGAGTGTCAAGCTGACATGAAACACCTTTCCTCTACCGACGTACAAATTTAATCGTGTACATCACGAAATATATCAGTTGGAATTAGCTGAGAGAAAATGTTTGTCGGAGCTCATTTATGAGCTACACAGCAGGCAATAGCTAATTAGTGATTTAGTGCAATGAGTCATTATTTATCTCTGCGACACTGACAAGGGAGAAAACCCCCAATTCAGTCACACTGGCATATATGACAAAGTAAGCCTCCATCCAAATATCTTAGAATGTCTAGATAACGAAATATGCTAATAGACGCAAGCGACATAAACATCCGTTTTTCTCCACCGTGCGAAACATAATGATCACAGGTACGAATATATACATTAAATACCATACCAATGCTCCTGGATACCAACGTATTTTGAAGCTTTCCGACATGAGGGGACGGGAAAGGGGTCATGGATTAATTTTGATCGAAGCGCACCATACTCCAAATAACTAGCTAACGGGGTCATCGACTAATGTCTCTCCTCCCATACTATATCTAATCAACACCGGGCAAAAACCCAGACCGGCAACAAATCAAATGCCACTAGATTGGCAGGCATTTGATCAGCACGTGAGTGTGGGCCAAGAGCAGAAAATAAAGAGTCTACAGGCAGGTTTTGGATATCAATGGGAATACGTTTATGACCATTGCGAAGAGAGATCGAACTAAGTTTGTCATTTCAGTGTTATCCGCGGCTGGATCGGTTTGCTATTTATAACCTAGTTACGCTGCAATAGCAAAGTCACTGCGCACTCCTTAATGTTATGTGAATCTACTGATACCCAATATAGCAAATGGTCAGTTATCTACTCCCCTAAACTCCAACACACCACCACCATCAGTTATCTACCGGTGCTTACTTTCCGCTGACTGGAACGTTTCTGAAGACTAAGAGCATAGCTGACTACAAATGCAAAAGGTTGGCAATGCAATATTTTTAAAGAAAAAGTGAGCTCAGGTCATAATTGACTTTTTCTCCTATGAATATGATGCCACGGCAGCAGCTGGCGCCCAGCTCCCCACGCATCGGGGCTCTTGACATCCCGTCTCATAAGATCAAGCTGCTGCAGCTTTGCGAGTAGCTGCGCCGATGCCACTGCGACGTGACGTCACTTTCCGAAAAATTCAGACGGTTATTCGACAGACAGGTCGGCACTGGCGTCTAGGCGGATTTGACCGTAGGCGCCACGCGTCGGTTCCGACGTGCGGGTCCGAGGGAGAGCCTCACGTGACGTGACCTCACGTGACGCGTGCCCCGTGACCTCACGCGTGCCCCGTAACCTCACGTGACGCATGCCCCATGACCTCACGTGACGCATGTCCCGTGACCTCACGTGACGCATGTCCCGTGACCTCACGTGACGCATGCCCCGTGACCTCACGTGACGCGTGCCCCGTGACCTCACGTGACGCGTGCCCCGGCGCTCCAGGAACTGATGTAACGTGGATGATGTGAGCTACAGTCATCTATCTGACCGGAGAACGGCCGGCGCGCCAGTCTGGGCGAAGATGCGACTGAAGACGCTCAGCAGGTGCGCTGGTGGCAGCGCTGGGGGGGACGCTTGGGGGGGGGGCAGCGCGTAGGCATGCCGTCACGCATGGCCGGCCAGTGAGCCTGTCGGCACTCACGATACAAGCGCGGCCAACCACATCAAAGTAGTTTAGTAATCCACCGACACAGACTTGAACACTGATTGGTAGTGCACGCCATTGTGCACGTCGCTGTCAATTCCCGGCCAGTATACGCCATTGTGCACGTCGCTGTCAATTCCCGGCCAGTAGACGCCATTGTGCACGTCGCTGTCAATTCCCGGCCAGTATACGCCATTGTGCACGTCGCTGTCAATTCCCGGCCAGTAGACGCCATTGTGCACGTCGCTGTCAATTCCCGGCCAGTAGACGCCATTGTGTACGTCGCTTTCCATTCCCGGCCAGTAAGGACTGTTCACACTTGGCGTAATCTCGACGCCACTGTCGGAATTGACGCAAAGCTAGCGAACTGTTAACATGTGGCCCAATGAGTCTGCCGATTATGCCATTACGCCGGCCTTGTGTCAGCTGTCTGCCGAGTCCTACAAAACGCTGTCGATTTACGAGCGGACAAAGTTGGGTTTTCTTAACTTTTTCCGCTCGGCACACCAGCGGCCTTGACGTAGGGTCGACAGACTACTCGGTATAAACTGCGCTCGCCATATTTGCTGATCTTCGGCGGATTAGGGCCACATCGGCTGCGGTTTCTTTCAGCTTGTAAGTTACAACACGCCTCAACATGGGCGTCGGGATTACGCCTAGTCCGTCATTGCGTTGGCTTTTTGCGTAAAGATTGCGCTAGGTATGAATAGTCCTGCAGACAGGCAGACGGACAGACGGACAGACAGACAGACTTGTACTGAGGTAATCCACAATGGACTTGTGGCTGTTACGACCTCGCGTTAATTAGATAAAACAGCACAACACAAAAAGTCAAAGTCATATAACAGTTAAACCGGTGGTCATACGTGTCATAATAAAATTAATACCGAATAAAATGAATAAAATACAGCCGGATGAGCAGCAAATCAGTGCGGCGCGGGCCGCACGCTAAACAGGTGTCACCGTAGGTGGCAACCAAAGCTCCGGTGATGCTACGATAAGTAGCACCAGTCCGGGTGGCAGCGAGCTGTACATGCATAAGCGGTGCTCTGGAGCTAAATCGTCTCTTTCCCATCTCAGTGCGTGACCGGGGGACATGCAAGTGATGGTCCTGACGGGTGGTCCGGTCACGAATCTCCGCCACGGTGGCGAGATCATGAGCCAGTGACTCTGGCTCACCGTGACGACGCACCTTGTGCGTGAGGCGCAGGGTGTGGTATATGGGCAGGTTCTCCGCGCCGAGCCAGCTCGGTCTCCTCAGGAGATTCGAAACTTTTTGCGAAACTTGGTCAAACTTTTTGCGGCCGAAAACAAAATGTAAAATGGCTCTGCAAAAGTTTTGATTTACTAATACCGATGTCTCTGTGTGAGTGTGCAATGCCATCGACTTTTCATAATGAATTCGCCTGAATTGCCATGAAGAACGACGACATATCTAAGTCACCAGATCTAAGTGGCATAATCCAGATAATTTCCATGCAGCAAAATAGACTCAACTCTCGGTATCCAAAATGTCAAATCGCAATGGCAGACGGCTTGGCGCCGGCGGCTAGATTACTGACTGGTGATTGTGGCCGGCTGTGGTGGTGGGCGGCTCGGGCTAATAGACGCAAACTGTACTTCCGGGGACGAGATACACTCATCGATCAGAGAAAGGTACGCGAAATTTAAAAGCGCGACATCTTGAACAGCTTTGGATTTACTCTAGAAAGACCTGATGGAGTTGAGGGCAGGGTCAAATTGATCACCCGCACTGCGAGGAATAAAACCACAGCGTACACACAGGGCGGTGCGCTGGCGGATGAAGCAGCTGTAGCGTGTCTGGCAGACTAGCCCCACTACCGCGTTTCACGACGGATACCAAGACGACAGGCTTGATGCAATTGGCTCATTTGTTAGCGAGCCGTTGCTAGCCCTGCCGACACGACCGTGCGTCAGACCCATTTGAATATTGGGCCGGCCGGCATAAAGCGGAGAGTAATGGCTCCAGTGATCTTCAGGTTCTCATTTTCGAGTGGGACTGCAGTCGTTGCCACCGGCTGACTGTGCCGGCGCATGGTGCTCTGGCTGCTGAGGAGACGCGGGTCTGGTCGGCACGAAAACGCGACAGACAGAGAATCAGGAGTCCGGGTGTCACGTCCGGAGAAATTGTTCACCGAGGCAAGACGAATGCGTCGCACGCAAATGATGTATCATGAAGCGGCCACCGAATGATGGACATGCACGCAACTGAAGCTGCAGCTTTTCCGGGTACACATAGCTGGTTGCCCTTGCCACCATCGAGGGACTTGGCTGCGCACTCTCCATCGGCTGCGCACTCCTCCAGTTGCTGCGCACTCTCCATCGCCAGGCTCGGCCGATGCGTGCGATATATTATAACCGTTTGTCCTGATTCCACCACACATTCACAACTTTACCAACTGACAATTTACCCGATGGCAAAATTTATATCGCTTTGAGAAAAGGGGTGATATGTTGCCATTTTATGTTCCTGCTGAATTCATCCCTGGCTTAGTTCGGCTTAATATAAACATCTCCGTTGGTAAGCAATAGTAGCGATAGCGACCAGTTGAATTCGAAATTGCATTCATCTGAACAACAAAACAATGCAAATATTGAGATGCATATGCGGTTCCTAAGCTTCCGCAGAAATAGGTCGGGGTACCTCCCATAGCCGTCTCTAACATGGAAATTTGTATGATGCTGCGAGGAGATAAAACATAGAAAAGTTCACCGATTTCCACGCACGTGTCAGAAAGAGTTAGAGCACAGCAGACAAGTTGGAACGCGGCACGCGTCAGAGTTAGAAATGCCACAGTGTGGGGCGGGGGAGGAAGTTGTCACCTACCAAGATAGATATAAGCCATCTCATGCATGTAACCAGGATATATAATTACCAAATAACTGTCAAATACGGGCGCTTTATAACCACTTCAGTTGATGCGCCCTAAAACCATTATAACTAACTAACCGTCAAATACTAAATGGATGATATCTGATCTTTTAGTTTTCATGAGCAACAGGTCAGGTCGGGCCAATGCCTGGTAGTTTCAGCTAACACAATATACGATGGTTTGAAAACGTTGGAAAATATTTACTTCTTTCGTGATGGCATAAACGCATGCGAAGGTCAAATTTAAGCCCAACTTTTGACCTTCGCAGTTATTTATCTCCGACACGACTGCAGGTCTTTATTGAGGTCCGACTTTCCTCATTGCACCTTCAGAAGATCGCTGGTGATTCGGCAAGTCCTGCTGGTCTCTTTTGTTTTAAAAAAATTGTAATCCTAGTTGTTGTTGGGGTGGCTTGAGGAGCCAGGGTTCTATTGCTAAGCAGAGCTTGTTGCGTGAACCCTGGCCCCACCACCCGATCCATGAACTCCAGCTCAATGGCAGAATTTAGACCGAAAGTTTAACATTCCGCCAATGCACCGACACGGCCGCCCGGTAGCTCGTCCCCGGCCTTATCGGGCCAGCTGCCAACTGACACTCCCGGCCTGGGGCTAAATGCGAGCGCGCGAAGCGACTCGAACCCTGTGTTGCCAGTACAGTTGAGACCAGTGCAGGCCAGCGCTCTAACCAACTGAGCTACCGGGGCGGCAATTTACGTTACGATATGACTCTTACATCACGATATGACAATAACTTTAGCACAGTAACAGCAGTGAGACAGTACAGTACAATATACACTCCAATATACACTCCGCCCGTCGTATGGTTGAGTTTAAGCCGGGGTATCGCCGCAAACTGCCATTGCTGTGGTGTATGTCTGTGTATAAATGCACCCTACATTGTCGTTGTTGTATACAGTTGATTAGTACAAACCTCGTTCATTGACTCGGGTAAATGCAGCCTGGCATAGCACGAACATAAAACCGTAGGTATGGGCTGATGCCCAGAGAGCTGTCTTGGATTGCTATTCTTGTATCGTAATGTGAGCATCGCTACCGCAATGTAAGGAGAAATCCGGTCCATCATCTCGTCCGACGCCCACGGCTCGCCCTGGGCATCGGACCTCCGCTTCGTTTCAGGTCGCAGGTGGGCAGCGGAGCCTGTCCGGAGGCTATGAAGCTGTCTGTTATCCAACTGTTCTACTGTTTGATATGCACGTGTGTCTATATGTGTGCCTGTATACTATGTATCCATTATCCGGTCCATTATGCCACGTTCTTTGTTTGCCAGCGTCTCTCACCCTTCCTATCTTGCTTGCTTGATATCACAGGATGCCACACAAGCCGGTTTAACGTAACCCTTTCATTAATGTAACAAATCTCTAGCAGATGGTACTGCCTCTGCTGAAGATAAAGCAAACACAAACAAAAAGAGTTATTTCCATGAAAATGGTTCGTATTGTTTGAAATTACACACCAGCATTTTCCTCACCGATACGATAAAAAAAATCACTTCCGAATCACCTATTCGCATTTTCCCCAACGTAAGAAAGACTGCTCAACCATCCACAGGTGCATGCATGGTGTAGCTCCTCACCAACCACGTGGAGACGAAACGGTTGGCTGATTTTGGGCTCGACGGACACCTGGCACTCGTAGATGCCCGAGTCATCTCGTCGGGGGCTGGTGATCTTGAGCACCCACTCCTCGGAGCCGGCGGCGTGAACGGCCGTGAATCTGTGGTCCGAGGTGTAGGCGAACATGCCCACCGTCAGGATCTTGAGGTCGCTCCGCCTCACCCACGATACCTGCGGATCAGAAGATACAAGGTCAGGCAAACAGACCCACCGCCAGAATCGTGCCGCCACTCCGCCTCGTCCACATTCGGAGAGCTGTCGTTAAAAAAATGTGATTGTGCGGAGCCAGTGATGCGTGGAGGCGTGAAGACCAACAGGGATATTTCGTCAGACCGTTGGAGATATGCTCACGCGCTGGCTTCCCCTGTCTTGGCACGCCTAGAATTCGAGTTGCTTCAAGAACCCACGTGTCCTTCTGCTTATAGGATCGGCTGGTAGCTGACCTGATAAGGCAGGGGCGGCCGTGGCGGTGCATTGGCGGCACATTAAACTGTTAAAATGCTGCCCTTAAGCTGGAATTTCAAGGTCACGTGGTGGGTCATGGCCCAGACATTTAGGTTTAGTTAGCATAAGACACCATTCCACAAATCTGTCCCAGGGAAATTTGCATGAAGTTTCAAATTACAAAAAAGTAGAGTAAAAGGGGAACAACGAACTACGAGCAATAAAAAGTAACAATGGAGGGAACGGAGCGGACGGGCGCCAGCCGGTCTTTGAGCACGTGCCAGAATTGAATAACTTAACCCGTCCCGTATCGGGGGTCTTCAACCGCCCCCTCAGGTTTAATAGCGGACGAACGGCGCCCGGCAGCGCGCCCAAATTTGGCATACCTTTTCCCACATCAATTTCACATATGAATTAAAAATTGTTAGGTCAGGTCTTCTAGGGTCAACGAGTTAGTCAAGGTCAAGTGAGGTCACCTCCAAAAAAGTTCAACCGGTCGTCACGATTTAATGGATAGAGATATTTTAATGAAACTTTCAGCATCTGTTGATGATGTAAGTCCTGAAAAGTCGTGAAAATCTATCCCATCCCCCCTGGTAACGTCACTTTTGGTGAAAATTGTTTTGGAGGGTGGACCCGGACCCTACTCGTCGAGCGCCTTCCGATGACACCTCTTTCGTTTTCGTGCGATGCTTAGTTAGGATTTTAGGGGGTTTTCAACCGCCGCCCCCGAGACGGGGTGTGAGGATTTGACCGGGAAGGGTTAAAGCCGAGTCGCACTGCCCGTGCTGCGGATTGTGTGTATTACCCGTTGCTGAGTCGCATTGAACGTTTCTCCTATACTAGCATCGGAGAAAAAATTATATCAATTCGATCACTTCCAAGCAGCATCAAACATCACAAAGAACCATTGTGATACTTGCAGTTCACGAACCATTTGTTTCTTCCGCGTGGAATGTTTCTTCACAGAGATAAAATTTTACCAACGCATTATGATTCGAATATGTTTCAATTTCTTGGAAGTTCGATACGTGGCGCTTTGTATCAAATTACGGTGAAGAGGGTGAATGTGTGGATTAGGTATTCGGAATGTGTAGAGCATGGTTGGAAAAAATGGTTCTTGTGGATTTGTGTCAAGTCCAGAACATTGTCCTCTTCAGAACGTCATCCTCTCATTGTTTTTGTTGTGCATCTGAATGTTGTATGATGTGATTCAACAATGCTGAAATTGACAGCTCCGTGATGGCGTGCTGAATATTCTACTGTCAGAGGTTTGATACAAAACATCCTCTCTGTATTCATTACCCGAAGTTTTCCTCTCAACTTTAAAAAAAAAACTTTCATTTATACATTTAATCCGAGCTCTTGCTGGAGTGGCTTTATGAGCCAGGGCTCTGTTGCTAAGCAAAGTTTGTTGCGTGAGCCCTGGCCTCACCACCCGATCAATGAATTATAGTTCAACGGCAGAATTTAGGCCGAAAGTTTAACGTGCCGTCAATGTACCGACTCGGCCGCCAGGTAGCTCGTCCACGGCCTTATCGGGCCAGTTACCAACTGACCCTCTCAGCCGGGGGCTAAATGTGAGCGGAGGCCATATGACATTGCCTGCCCTTACCCCTCCCGGCAGGAAGGGTGGGCACCGCGGGGAATCGAACCATCGAACCCCGTATTTCTGGCATGCCAGACTCTCACCTTAACCATTGAGCTACCGACGTCCAACGTGACGCCGCTTTATGCTTTTCTTACTTTTGTTAAATACACTTCAGACTCCTCAGACCATTTCGTGCCTTGAACAAAAATAACAATAGATTAGGCGAGAAGGTTCAGTTTATAAGTTGGTTGCTTGCAACTTATAAGGTTGTAGATGTGACACACTATCTTGACGATGTGATGGCAATGGTGTGAATGTGGCAGATGAGGCTGTGTGCGTCACAGGTGAAATTGCAGATGTGACAGGTTGGATGGTTTCACTCACTATATCCCCATGTCGTGGATGCGACAGGGTACGTTCCATATGTGATCTATTAGGTTGCAAGGCTTTAGGGAGCACCGACTGCGTTGGAAATATTGCACCTATTAAGTTGCATAAAGTGACATTTAGTTCCAGGCGTGGGGCGTAAGTTCGCCTCACCCACTGTTCGGTTCCCTATGTTTCGGATGTGAGAGACGAGGTCATGGGTGTAATAGGTCAAGATGTGGATATAGCAGATGCTGCCTTGGGTATTGCAGGTAAGTTTCTTGAAGTGGCAGGTAAAGTCATGGGTATTTCAGGTGGGATTGCGGATGTTGGAGTTTTTGAGGTTATTGGTGTTACAGTTTAAGTTGTGGATGTGGCAGGGAGGTCGTGAGTATTGCATGTGACGTTGCACATTGACAGATGAGGTGATTTCACTCACCGCTCGATCCCCCAGGTTGTGGATGTGGCAGGTGAGGTAGGTGGGGGTGCCGACCTGGCCGATCACCCTCTGCTTGGTCGTGTTGACGAAGCTGGGAAGCGTCAGTGTTCGCTCTTCAGCTGGCCTGCTGGGGACCTGCTGCTTTCGCTGCCACCCTCCACCTGAAACGAGCAGAGCTGGGTCATAGCGAGCCATGGTGAAGCAGCGACCACAACTGTCCCACCGTCGTGCGTGCGGTTCAATTTGGTGTTCTATCCATAAGTAAAACTGCACATAGAGGTTTCCCATAAATATTACCATTTTCGAAGTATTTGTGACCATTTTTATTCATTTAAAGCCACATCGAAGCAAGATAAGTGGACACAACTGGTACTCAAAAGTTCACATATCTAGTATATTCGGTTTGAACTAGATAAAACCGAAGCCACGTGACGTTATGTACCGGAAGTGCCCTTTTATGCCAGGATACTGCTGAATTATATTCCGGTTTTGGATTATCTCGATAAATCTACTCAATATGGTGTTTTTCATTTTCACACTGTTTTGGCGCTTTTCCTACGATTTATTTCCCCGCGTTTGTAAACGTATTCACTACAGCTTCAAGGTTTTTATCGTTTTTGTAATCTGACCGTTGTTCATATTGCTGGAGTGCATTCATCTCAAACAAATTATGTCAATTAAGGCCGTATATAATGTCAACTTTGTCATCATGTTGTTGAAGTCAGTGATGTCGCCTTTCCGTTCTGGCTCTAATCTTGTGATTAATTTTCTTCCACCACCAGCCAATACACCAACTTATCAATGTGCGTTGGTCTCCTATCCGTTATCGTATTGTTTCTGTTATGCTGTTGTGTAATCATGTACATACATACCGTGCCACACACCGACTTGTACACAATTTGGTAATTACTTGTCTGTTGAATCACAACTGGGTAATATTAGCCTTGGCTACTATAGAAGCAATGTCGGATATTACTTCGAACCAGAGTTGTCCAGGTGCTTATTTTTCAGGGTAAATTTGCGTAATATTTGATAATATTTCAGGGTAAATTTGCGCTTTTTAGGTAATATTTGAATTTTTGCATTTATTTTTCCAATGCAAAGTTGACGGATGTGGTTATCATTGCTCATTCTCAGTTTTCATGTGTGAGGCATGTTTTGGATTGGGCTATTTAAGGTTTTTTTTATTGTAGTTTCGAATCATGGTCACATTGTTTAATGTCACAGGTTGCAATTTACACACTTTCCAAGGTAAGGCTAAAATGAGATAAGGTTAAGTAAGTGCTTCTTGGACTTCTTCAATTTTTATACGATTTTTTAAAAAGTTTGTGGAACCCTTTTTTCAAAAGAGGTCAGGCTAGGGTAAACTATATTTTCTTGGATGATATTTGTGCAATAGTACCTGCACAATATATATATTTTAGTTCAGGTGGCAGTTCCAGAAATAATTGTAAAAGCAAATTTCTATAGGGGATTGCAATGACATGACCCTTAGATTCCTCCACAAATGCACACTTTTCAGTTGGAAAACAAAGCAATGCCGACAGTGATTTTGGGCAGGAGTTATTGAAGAATAATGCTAAATATAGCAACAGCATAACAACACTAAATCAAACCCAGCCTTTGAATGTACTTCATATAATATATACAAAAGTGTTGCTCAATTTAGCATTATGAATCCTCATCAAACCAAATCTAATCTAGCCTCTTTAAAAAGTACATGGTGCTATTGATATTAAGTCTTCAAATTTCCAGACCCAATGTATTTTTATATAAGAAGCCCAAATGATTTGGGCTTCATATACATATAAATTTGGGAGACAAAGATAGGAATGCAGGAACTGGGCTTGTTCAAACTTACCTAACAACTCCTTCTAAGTGTACTAAAAGTACTTTCGATTGACTGTGTTGAATGAACAACAAGGCTATTTGGGAATAGTGAAGTGAATATGTGGGAATAGTGAAAAACGTGAAGAAGACAGATTATGCAGTCAAACATAAAAAACAGGGTTTAGGAATAAGGAAATATAGACATGTATGTATGCATTCATTTGTTTAACCTTCTTCATCAGGTATGGTATTGCAGCAAAATGCTGGTCATAACTTCCTACATAGGGTAGTGATGGAAGCTTCAGCCAAGGATGCAAAATATGTATCGTCATTAACTTAATCTCTACGTTACATGGTGAATTTTAACGTATCATTTGTGGTGTATGATTAGTACTATGGTACAGTTAAGGTACAATACCTCTACCATTTTTTTTTTGTGGGGGGAGGTCACCTTTAACATCAAACATCGAATGCCAAATTGTGTTTGGCATTCCAACATAAGTATGTTCTGGACGATCAAACATGAGTACGTTTTATGCAATCAACATCAGTAAGTTAGGTTATATTCAGTCAGGATTTTTTTTATTTGTGATCTGACATACGTTTTCTTTGTTAGTCAATCAAAACTGCATTTTCCAACACTTCTCACATGTGTCATCTGGTGGGGGATTTCATGTGCCTGCCATTTTTGTCTTGGATAACTTTCTGCTTTTTGGATACCAGCACATTAACCAGCGCACATCCGGGGGCAGATATCTGCCCCTCTCCGGTTTTTCCTCATTTGCCACCAAACTAATAGGGTTAGCAAGGCCAAACCTCGCATAGCTGTTCATTTGTCCTTCTTGGGTCATCTCAGGTCAGGTCACCAGGTCAGGCGAAGTGATCCAACTACACACGGAGTTCTAGGTGGAATAACTTCCGCAATAACTGGGCGATGGATTTCAAACTTATAGCATGTCATGATCGCATCAGGAACTATAAGATGTATATCGTTTTTTCGCAGCATTGATCTTAGTTCAGGTCCTTGCCATGGCTTCCCCATTATAGGGATATGGTAAAATATACAAATGTTTCCTAGTTACATATTTGCGCTCGGAATGTTCTCACAACGGTTGTGGCATGTAGATGGAAGTTATGCTCAATGTTACTGCTGACATTTTTGCTCAGTGACCTCACCAAGGTATCTGATGTCACCTGAGATCACTACACATTTATGGCATTACATCGAACTGCATTGAGCTAGAAGGCTGAAATTACCGTCATTGTGCTTGTATCGTCACGACGTGTCGATGGATACCTTAGATGACCTTCCTAGGCCTTGACCTGAGGTCATGAATTCATGACCTTGACCTGAGTTTCGGTTGACCTGACCTTAAATTACAGCGCCTACTGTGGGTAGCGCATTTCAAAGACTGTCGAATAACTTTCGCCATTTGTTTTTATCTGTTACAGGTCCTGAGATACGTGTCAATATCTGAGTCCCACCTGATCTGGTCGAATTTGACCTATGATGGCCCAGTGACCTGAATGTTGACCTGAGCGAGAAAAAAAAACACTTTCGATAGAGCCCGACACCAGCTATCCAACGCCGCTTTCCATTCGTCGCTAGCTAGCATAGTTCCAGAGATCTTAGGGGGACAGACATCTGCCCCCCCCCCGGACTTGCGAAGTTGGCGCGGACCTCCGGACGTACGGGTGTTAATTAACGCATTATATACGCTGCAAATTTATCGTTTTTGGAACAAGGCACCTATCCCCCAGAAAATAATATTGAAAATGTAGTATGTAAGCCAGAAACTCAAGGGTGTAGCTTGGTATGCTTTTGAAATGACCCTGCCTCCACCCCCGCCAATGTTCGCTGTGCCCTCACTGAAGTTTCAACTTTTAACAGAAGACTTATGTGATCCTCCCGCAATCCAGAGAGTGGAATGCAGCATTCTGTGCTCAACATGCCCAAGAATCGGACCATATCAACAGACATCCGAAGCTCATTGAATGCTTCCACCAGGTGTTGGAGTCCAAGTTCACATGGCCCAGACAAAATTATCATCAAGCGCTTCGCGATGATCCTGACTGAGCCGAAGTTTGTCCCTGCCAAAGCAAGGCTTACGAAGTCCTGGCGACGTGTGCTCTCCGATACTTCTAGAGAGGCGTGGAGCCCAGCTCAGAACTGGCATCGTTCTCACCCCAGCGCGGGTTAAGTCACTTGATTGTTCGGCAACATACACAATTGATTGGTTTTGATATCCAATTACATACACTAATCGCATCCGCACCCAGGGAGTTGTTTTGCATGCTTTTAGGGGGCAGGTGTCCTCTCAATGTTGGATTTGTCCCACCTCCAATAATTTAAACCTTTTAGCCTTCCCATAGCCCTTAGGTATCCCCCAGCAATTTTCAGAATTCAACGCCGTATGCAGACATCCAGGAGCAGGGCGGCGCCACGCATTTTGGCCGGCAGGTGCAGGTGGGCGGGGAAAACTCAATTATTATCTGAATATTTATCAAGTCCTGCCATAGGGTCAAGGTTCAAATTATCCAATTAAGGGGGACGTTCTTCTCATGAGAAGTGTATTCTCATCTGAATAATTTACAACAACCGTGAAGCACTGGATTCACGTTTATTGTAAATTATTCAGATGAGAATATGCTTGTTTAACCCGCGCCGTCCTTCCTGTCAAATCCTCCCACCCCGTTTCGGGGGGGGTGAAGACCGCCCTCTAAAACCCAAACTAAGCATCGCACGAAAACGAAAGAGGTGTCATCGGAAAGCGCTCGACGGGCAAAGTCCGGGTCCATCCCCCAAAACAATTTGCCCAAAAGTGACGTCACCAGGTGGCTAGATTTTTACGACTGTTCACGACTTACATTATGTTTCTTACTCTGGGTAGTTCATTTTGGGGGATATATGTGAAAACAATTTTTGTTCGGAATGAGAAGAGGACAGCGAAATCGACCAGGGCTATAAATTGTGTTTGCCCCCCCCCCCCCCAGAAAAAAAACATTTCTCAAATTTCAAAAATTGTAGTTTTCAAGTTTTCTTTAATTTTCCTTTTTCAATGGGCAAAGCAGACCGAGAAACGTTGTGGAAGTCAACTTACCCTTGTCAAAAATGCTTACTTTAGCCAGAATCCTGTGTTTGATCTGCAACATGGCAAATACGCAAAATTTATATTTAGCCAAAACGAGAAAAAAAGAGAAAAATTAAACACGTACGTTTTGTTGCATCCGTAAAGATAAGCAAACGCTGAAAGTTTTATTAAAATATCTGTATCCGTTAAAGCGTGACGACTGGTTGAACTTTTTTGGAGGTGACCTCACTTGACCTTGGCTAACTCGTTGACCCTAACTCGTTGACTTGACTAACTCGTTTTTTTAGATGACCTGACCTAAAAATTTTGAATCAGTATGTCAAATTGATGTGGGAAAAGGTATGCCAAATTTGGGCGCGCTGCCGCGCACCCAAATTTGGTGCGCCGTTCGTCCGCTATCCGCGAAAACCCTGAGGGGGCGGTTGGAGACCCCCGGAGACGGGACGGGTTAAGTGAGTGGCGAGATAATACTGCGAGAATAGCTCGTGTGAGACCTATGCCCAATTTATATTTTTTAAGTGCACTTGTGTGTTTACTTGCATTGTGCAGAGCGGTGAATTTGAAAATGGATCAATGCTTGTATCCGAAACGGAT